>CAEFZP010003727.1:0-118353 GCA_903064625.1 Mallotus villosus
ATCTTTAAATATGATAACTTATATTTTAAAATGTTGCCAATCATGCCTAGGTGTATAATGTAAAAGATTATAATTCTTGTTTTTTCTTATAAAATAGATGTATTCTATTCTAAAAAGCAATAGAATAGTAACTATTTTTCAGACCTGGCCTGCCCCATCACGTCATACAATCCTGCAATGCTTCACACCAGTGATCTACAACAAAATGAAGGGTTGTAATTGTACCCACTCCTTCTCACTCTAATTTCATACACACATTCACCAGTATAATGTGCAGTGAAAAATCTGTTTTTAACCACAAATGTGATAAAAGGGTATGCTTATAATGTGTAAAACCAATAGAAACAATTGATTATAACCTGTGTGTTTGTGTTTGTATACAAACATACCCACATGCGAAGTGGAGTGTGTGTGTGTGAAAGGGAAAGAAATAGCAAACATCAGATCAAATTGAAAGATTTGTAGAATGTAGTTTTCTGTAATCTGTAGCAAAATGATTTGTTCCAGGCATGCAAGGCAGTTTGGAAATATACATGAAAATACAGCATCTTAATCAAAATGTGTGACACAATACAATGTTCTGGCCCAGATGGAAAAACGTTACCGAAACATTTTGGCCACAAGGACCACAACGGAAGTTACTGTGCTCTGCATTGCATCATATTTTTCCATGTCCATAAAAACCAAACGTTCTTTAGTCCTTAAAACAAAAGAGCAGGATTTAACAGATGTAAATCAATACATTTTGGCTGGCTGAGAGCATTATTAAGTGCCTTGCATGATTCCTGCTTCTACTTCCGTTCCAGTCCTAAAACAGGCCTGAGGCCTGAGGCAGTAAGTTTATTCTGAGGTTGGTGATGTATTCAGGAGTCACACACCCATGTTAACTCCTGCGGTTCCGTACCCTGTGTTTGATGGAGAGAAGCGTCCCGTCCATGGGTCCAAGGTCATCTCGCAAATACAGATACCCACGCTTCATCCCTCCTTTCTTTTTCCACCTCTCTGCCTCTCTGCTCTTCCTACTCTTCTCCCTGCTCTGGCTCCTTCTCCCCCTCTCTTGACTGTCCCTCCTCTTCTGCAGTGGCGGTGAGGAGTCCCTATGGCGATTCCTGTACATGTCTTTGGCATGGCTCTCTTTGTCAAAGCCGTCCCATGTGGTGGTCGCTAGCCCCCCTTCACGCCTGGCCTGGGCTTCTCTCCTCAGCATCTTTACCTTCCGCCGCTCCCTGCGTTTTTCTGGCCATGTCTTCCTCCTACCCCCCTCCCTCCGGGCCTCCAGGCCCCTCTTCTTGGGAGCTGGGTGCTCCTCCTCACCGCTGGCCTCTGGAAGCTCAGAAGCCCTCTTGTGCTCTGGAAGCGAGGTGTCGCCAATCTGTGTCGAGTCTGGGTTTGGGCAAAATCAATTTACTATTTATATATCCTCAGCTACTGTAGTTGAGTGTATGTGCGTTTGCATGCTGATTAAGTGAAAACACGTTTTACCCCTGCCTTTCTGCTGTTTCCCAGCATCGTCTATGAGGTTGTCTCGCAAGTCATCATAGTGACAGACATACGGGAGAGAGGGAAACGTCCCACTGATCATCCTTTTCACGGTACACTCCTGCAAAAGAGAAACCGAGCAACAACAAGAATGAGATGGGGGGAAAAGGATAACAACAAAACGATGAGAGTAAATTAGAGAATTAACCAGTCCGTCACACAGGTAATGTGTGACAGAAGAGGAGAGCAGGAAAGAGGAGAGAATGTTCTCATTCATACATGCCCATAGTGTCCTCTCCTGGAGCAGTTGTAGCAGTGGGCGGAACGATTCCTGTAATTGGGGGCGTGGTCTCGGTGTGGCCTGTGGGGTACTCGGTCTCGAGTCTGAGGAAGTTAAAAACACAGATGTAAGAGGGCTTAGGTCCAGCACTTCAATGCTGCTCTTTTCTTCTCTTTCCACCAACCAAGGTGACTCACTGTGAGGTGGTACTGTCTCCATGTGTCTGGGCAACCCTGTGGAGAATGCAGAGAAACCCATAAGGACAGAGTACAAGCATGGAACAAAGCATGTCCGAAAAAAACACAGACGGGTAAACAATAAACCGAAAAACAGTACGGTACAGTTTGTATTTATTCATAGCAAAACCTCACAACCTACAAGCTAACGGTTGTGTGTAAACACAGCAATGGACAAACATTTGCTGCTAGTCTTATCGGAAGCACCACACAAACACAGAAAATACATACACAGACACACACACACGGGCAGTGGACATGCACACAGACTCACGTCAGAGAGGTGGCCAGTCATCCCACAGCGTTGGCAGTGCTGGTACCAGACAGGGGGCTTTGGGCAGGCCTGGTACCCATGGGAGGGGAGTCCGCAGCTGGGACAGTGCCGGCCAGGACAGGCCCTCTGGAAGTGGCCCTGGAGCCCACACAGCACACAGGTGGGTCGCTTCTATAGACAGAAAACCAGTGTGTGATCCATTTCAATCATCATTGTCAATGCAGTATAGAGTATACACTGTTCTGTGTGTATACACTGTTCTGTGTGTATACACTGCGTGTTTGTATACACTGTGTGTGAGTACACTGTGTGTGTGTGTGTCCTACCCTGGGGATGGGGCAGTTCCTGACCAGATGCCCTGTCTTGTTGCAGTTGTGACAGGTCAGACTCCGGTCGGGGGTGTAATAGCGGCTGGGTCGTGATGGGTTGTATACTCCCTGGGCATTCAAGAGAACAATGACAACACCTCCTAGCCAGCCAATCATCTCAGACCAAATGTTGCCTCTTACAGACTACTCTGTAACAGATGAAATCTAATTGTTATAAGATACAGTACATCTCCTTCGTGATTTAGCAGTAATGATGAGACTATTACCTTGTCTCTTGCTGATATGGCCCAGTCGAGATTAAAAGCAATTTCTGACTTCTGTTCCTCTGTTGGGATGACAGAACACTTCAGAACAAGGCTCCAAGAACATAACAGGTGGGACCATAACACTGTGTGGATGGGTGTACTCCCTTATTCAACCACTAAGGGCATCCTTGCTTAAAACACAACAGCTGCTAAAATACAACAAGTTTCTGGGTGACTTATTCAATATATTCCAGTGTGGTAGTAAACTGTCATTCAGAAAGTCTCTTGAACTGTCACAGTTCTAACTGCAGACTTTTCATTGCCTTTGTACATCTCACTATTGGGGTAAAATACAGAAGGTTCCCTCTGTATGGAACTCACAGGGTTAACATGCTTTATTGTTTGTGTAATGAGGACTTCGAACACACTGTTTTGTCTTTGGAACTTCTATCGCTTAAGGGAATTCTACCTCCGCCTCTACAATGCTAAAACTCAACTGCTATTGTAACTTTCTGTCAGGGGAACTGTGACTGTGTAACTATCATTATCTGTGGAGCTCCCATTGTCTATGGAACACATTGTGGAAGTCTTGTTGTATGTGGAACTCTCCCTTGGTCACTACTAGGTTAGTGCTCTGTCCTAACTGGTGTCATGATGTCAGTTGTTCAGCCCTGGTCCTCACCCTCATCTCCAGATTCAGACTCTGAACTTCCACTGCTCCAGTAGCCCAGGTTGAGCTGAATGTTCTGGTCTCCATCCTGCTCCTCTTCTTCCAGGATCATCCACTCCTCTATGGGCTCGTCACAGTCCACGTCCTGATCCTCTTGGTCTGAGTTTCGCCCATCCCTGGAGGATGGACTGGGGCACCTGACTTTTTGATATCGGCATGCGGAAAAGGGGAAGGCCAGAACTAGGGGAGGAGAGTTGCCTGGAATGGCGAGGGGAACCCTTTGTGAGCTGCTCTTGGGTGTCCGTTGTAATGAACTAAAACCCAACTCACTTTCTCCCTCTGAGGCACTGTCACATCCCTCAATGTAGTGTACGCTGTATCGTCGTACAGTTAGCTCAGCGCCATCCGTCTGTTTCCCACCAAACATCAGTTAACCAGACATATCACCACACAATGAACATATTGCAGGAAATGAAACCCATTGTTATTTTTGGGTTGAACAACTCTAAACGTCATGTGCCTTAGCATTAGCTAGCTAGCGTGGCTAAATAACTGTCCACAAAGACACGTGTAGAAGTCAGTGTTATGTGTGATTAATTAAAATAAAATAAAAAATCGTAAAGAATCGTGCTCATAAATGTCGTAATTTTGCATATTATATATTCCGATTTATCTACTAGAAAAGACGGCTAGTTTATGGCACTCCGAGTTTTCAATGCTAAGCTCCTGAGTGGATGACCGAAAACCTTCGCAGGGTTTTGCGCTAAACGACGGTCCAAAGTCAAATATTTGTTGGACAACAAAAGTTGAAGTCGATTAGTTTTATGCACTAGCGTATAGAGTTTAGTACAGGAGGACTGTTTTTGTGAATGTCTTTCCTTTGCAGACGACTCTGAAATTGTTGCTATGCCAGATGGTTACCCAATTGAAAGTAGAGGTGTGCGTACATGGCATGCGCTGTTCAGAAGGTGCCAAAACGCTTAAGAAAACGGCGCTGCAAGAAGTACCATCTGATCCCACCTTTGAGCATCTGCACCTTTCATGTTGGCTGCTCTCAACATTTCTTTGTTACTCCTTTACTCAGTTCCCCCACTTGAAGTAAATTATGTAGGTTAGTCTATAGATTAAAGCAACTATTACTATTCTTCTAACAATTAAATATAATATTTGAAACCTTTGGATTTACTTTTGTGATGGAGATACGCTGCGGCAAATTGCCTCTCAACATGCAAAGTAAGTAGCCTACAATAGTTATTACCACAGATCTATTGATGTATCCTACATTTTCTACATTAATATTAAAGTGTGCGTGTTTTAGAGAGTGTGGCACGCGCTGTGCAACAAACGGAACGTGCGTAAAGTTGATCCATAAATGTCTCCGCTCCAATGCCCAGGGCACAGTGGGGTGAACCAGCTGGGTGGGATGTTCGTTAACGGACGACCGTTACCACAATTAGCCAGACAGCGCATCGTGGATCTGGCGCACCAGGGTGTTCGTCCGTGCGAAATCTCCCGCCTGCTGCGCGTCAGTCACGGCTGCGTCAGCAAAATATTATCCAGGTGAAAATAACTCACATACATTGTTTTCAGATTATGTTGAGCACTGTGCATAACCACCATAGCTGTGTAAACTCCTTTTACTCAGGTTCCATGAGACGGGTAGCACCAGGCCAGGGGTGATAGGGGGCTCCAAACCCAAGGTGGCAACCCCCAAGGTGGTGGAAAAGATCATCGGGCTGAAGCAGAGGCATCCTGCCATGTTTCGCCCGGGAGATCAAAGAGAGACTGCTCCTGGAGAGGGTGTGTTACCATGACAGAGTACCCAGCGTTAGCTCCATCAACAGGTGAGTCTGTGTGGGTGGGCATTGATAAATGCTACAATAGCCTACATATCATGATAAGAATTATATTGGTTATTTCCTTGTCCCTTTTCAGGATAATAAGAGATCAAATTCAACTTCATCCTCTTTCTTGTGAAATAGGTACAGTAAGTGCCCTTCTACTCCACCTATTTTGACACTTCCCTCTCTTTCCAAACATCTTCTAACCTTTGACCCCCTCAGTGTCAGTTACCACAGGTAACAGCTTCTCTTCTAACTCCTACTCTATCACTGGTATTCTGGGAACTGGTTCAAACGCAAGCAAAAGTGTTGAAGGTAGCATGTGTATTTGTTTGCTTGTTGTTTTTGTAGCATTGCTTGAAAAGTATATAAAGTCATTAGTCTGGCTTTAACAACCTTCCCAGTGTGTAACCCACCTCCAACCTCGAGGCTCCTGTCTTTACCCAGCATGCACTCTGTCGCCACCCGACATTCCATCTTCCTCACACTCTCATTACAGGCCTGCTTACACCTCCAGTGTTTCATCACATAATCTATAAGTGGTGGAAGAACACATACTTTCAGCATTTCATCATGTCACCAATTATAGCAAAAACAACAGGGAAAGCAAGGAAACAAGGGAGAGGATAGCAAGAAGAGCAGGAGAGAGGGAGAGGAACTGAGTGCTAGATGCAAGAACCGACAGAATTCCAAACATTGGTCTGATATGAAAACAAATTATTTTACAGGTGGAGATTTCCCAAGCAGTTTCTACTATGAAAATCACAGTTCCTCCCAAACCGAAGCCTGGAGACTCTCAAACCGAAGCTTGACATCTCGCTCCAATCTGCCAACTAACCTCAACCATAACTTGCCTGGTCAGTCCTCTCAATGTGCTTACCTTTAACCCTTGTGTGCTGTTCATATTTTAGTTACTCAGCCAGTGTTCGCGGGTCTGGTGGACTCGCTGCATTTTGGGGGGTTTAATTCAACATAATCAAACTATTTTAAGTTAAAATACTCAACAGATGTTTACTTCATCCTGTTTACAAGCAATATAAACAGAATATATTGTTAACAGTTGCCCTTTACATTTGTTAGATCACATTTAGGAATTGCAGTGCTACTAATTTTTTGTTGTCTTGGGGCTCGTCTTCATTTTGCTATTAGCTTATGCTCAATCTCATCCTCTTCCTCAAAGTCACTGTAAGACTCAGAATTTTTTTTTGACTCTACATCATCATCAAAAGCTCTCTCTCTTCCAGAATGTGAAGAGTGAAAGTACACAGGACTTAATATTTTTTAACTCTTGATAGCCCTGGGTCCAGTGGACCCGAACATCCTGTATGTAATACAAATGTGTAGGGGGGGTGTACGTTGTGTGGTCATTGAAAATGTGTTCTGATATATGTTCTTCACACAAAATGAGCCAAGGCCAATGAGTCTGAGTTTGAAAAAATAATTTATGGTATCATTTTTCTTTTGATAAAAAGTGAAAGCGGGTCCCACAGACCCGAACAGCACACAAGGGTTAACAAAGTCTTTTACAACAAAACCTAGCTAATGCTACATACGTTTTTAGTACTCATACTTGCCCAAACTTCTCAGTTTAACATGAAGTTACAGAAACAGTGCACCGATTATTTTCTTATGGTCTGCAGGGAAGCCATGCTGCTACAGCTAAGATGGAGAGAAGAAAAAGTCTCTCATTAGTATCATCATTGTGATAAAATCCATCATTCACTGCAATATGGTATTGTGTTAATGTATTTATTATAGTAAAAAAAAAGCATGCACTGCTGTGTTCTCTGACTATGACCACAGAGAACCAGCATTGAGCTAAGTAAAGTAATGCTGTTATTTTGTGAAGACATAACTCAGTCACTTTGTTGGTTTCAAAATAAATTACCAATCAGTACAATGCGTGCAGTCTCTCTTTGTTTTCTGTAGGTAGATAACACTACACACACACATAGAACTAAACGAGGTCCATCAGTGCTACATCTCATCTTTCCACTGGTACCCCAGGGGCCCGTCTCTTACGACTCCTGTCGGGGGCCATCATTAAGGTCCCTGTGATGGAGGGTGATGTTTGTCCCCTCTCAGTAGGGGGCGCCCTTGCCCATCCTCCACCCCAGACTGATGGATGGCAGGATTAACCAGAGAAGCAATGCTGCTCAGACCAGTGCTACAGGGGTCAGACAAGAGTGCTGAGAGAAATAACACCTAGAGCTCACAATTAGATATTAGCTCACACAAAGAATACACACGGACACACACAAACAGGAACGAAAGCATCACACTGTGTGCCCTTTGCATATAGATGTGATTGTTTATTTGGTTTGTTAATATTTTCCATGGGAAACAGCATTCCAAGTCATACGAAATGTAAAATAGTGCCCAATTAAAAGGACATTATTGAAGCCTATTACAGTCTAAAGAACAGAAGTATCCGTTATTCCCTACGAATAATGAAAACGATCCCATAGAGAATGGAGATACTACCGACAGTATAGACAAAGTTATTGAATATATTGTATACAATTTCACACAGTAGGAGAATGCCTTGGAATATGATGTTTGCCAAAATAAAATAGATTATGGAGAAAACCGATGAAATGAGCCAAACCAGCAATCCATACAGGCTGTAGAGGATCACCCAGACACACCAGAAGGGAAGAGACACCAGGAACCAGACCACCTCACAGACACCTCCCTTCTTCAGATTCTACAACAGGTAGATTACCCAAAAACAAATAAAACACATACCTAGATGAGTCTAAATAATGAGTAACTTTACAGAACCAAAAAAAATATTATATATATTTAATAGTAGAATAGGAAGAGGAAAGACGTACCTGGTGTCCCAGATCAGCAGGACAGATGTCTGGGTCTGCCGGAGCAAAATACAGCTGCTCTGTATGTTCTGCATTATAAAGGCTAAGCACTTTAACTGTAGAGAGAGCATAGTTATCGTTATGTGTTTTTCTAAATATTTCAACACATTTGACCACTGTACTGTTGGTATAGGCAAATGCTATAACTGTACTACTCACAGAAAGTAGCGCTCGCTAGGATTATGAGCAACACCTGTGGCCATGTCGCAACGTTGGCTGGCCCACTTCCTGGAAATGGAGGTATCTGGGGAGAAAACTAATATTTGTCCATTCGCAAAAGCCTAATTAGTCCTAGTTCAGCAGACTACGTATAAACCCAGACTTCAATGATTGGATAACCAAAGGCTGCTGCTAAGTGTATGTGTTTGGCATCAGAGATCACCTGAGAAGACCCAGGTCTCTGGTAGGCATCAACAATGTGTGCCAGACGGTAGTTCTTGATGACATCGCTGTCAGCTGGGAACTCTTTTCGACACTCGGGACAGCGGTACTCCCCTCTGCTCCTCAAGTCAGCCATGCAGGCCAGACAGTAGCTGTGTCCACATGGGTACTGGTGAGGCTCCGTCAGGGTTTCCATGCAGATACCACAAGTCATTAGCTCCGATAATAACTCGTTGTCCATTTTGATCAAATCTAAGAGCTAAATAAGGTGTCGCAAGGTAGAAACTTCATGAGAGAGTAGAAACAGTTTAGACGTTACAGAGAGTAGCACCATAAGTAGCAGCTGACTAGTGAAAGTATGTGAAATTTATTTTTAGGAAAGCATTACTGCGACTATTCTTAGTAATACTGAGCACCACAGTCAGAACTCTCGAGGTTGATATAGATTACAGCAAACCAACAATAAAGTGTGTCTGTAGCAAACAACAAACAAATAACAAACAACAAGACGCAGTAATACATATATATGCATTTAAATTAAAGACAACGTTGACAAATTCCATACTGAAACAAAGTGTAGCATGTCCTTATTCCAGTGTATTAATATTTAAACCCTGATTGCAATCATGGGTGGGACCAGGAACAGAATGGCAAAATAAACTTTGACCTACACTAAAAATGTTTGAGCAGTATGGTAGTTACTTCAAGTTATAACGTAATACAGTGATCGGTACATTAAGATCCCTGATAGTTTTTACAATGTAGCAAAACCACCACAACCCTCTCTACCAAAGCACTTGTTCCACCCGGTGAGACACTAGGGATTCCTCCTCACTTAATACTTTCCGAGTGATAAACAGCAGCTTCATTACCAAATTATCAGAGCAGACACTACGCAAGCAAAAACTGGTACTGGACTTTCACCTACAGTGAATGACTTTACTTCCTTATTATTTTCAGTGGGACCAGCTTAGACAGGGGAGAATGAGACACAAGTTTGCTATATGAGAAAACAGCCCAAATAAGGTAGCTTGGATTACTTCATCTGAACCGAGCTGAGCTGAGCCAGACCGGACCAGCATTGGAGCATGGCAGCGCCCCGTAGGGTGATCATCAAGAGGAGGGCCACCATCACAGCTCTGCCACTCTACCACTCTGGAACTCTGCTGAAGAAATACACTGGAGAGAAGGTAAAGGATAGACAAAGAGTGACTAGAGTGACGACGAAAGCCCATTGAGCAGATAAAAGATGAGAATAGAAAGATATAAAACGAGACGTCATACAGGGTAGGGAAGTCAAGTGAAGTGCACTAAAAAGTTATGGGTCAAAGTTAACTAAACAAGTGAGTATTGTATCAATCAATGCCATGGAATATGATCTGCATTGCATAAGTGCACCAAGCTTTTTGTTTTCTGTGGTCTCCTAGGACTTTAAGAAGTTCTATGGAGAACTACGAGGATCCACCATTTTCCTGTACATGGATGAAACACAGGACACAGTAAGACAGCCTAGAACTTTGGACTTGATAACCACAATCAACAGCCATATTGATTTAACCACTACTGTACCTTGTCAGTATACAGAGAAACTGGATTTGCATATGCTGAAGGCCATTGAGATGGATTCTCCTCATGTGAAGACCCCGACCATCTTCACACTCTCTCTCGTCAAGGAGGAGGTTCAGCTGAAGGTCAGCAGTACAACCTTGTACCTTAGTGCTGCATCACATAATCAAAAGCAGAACTGCGTTAACAAATGTCTCAAATCTTTCGGAGTGTATGATGCAGAGTTAACATATGCCAGGCTATGAAACAGGGGACATTTTAGGTCAAAAGGACCTGCAATATGAATAAAACACCGTAAACATGATATATTACTTGTATTTGACCGTGTCTTGGTTTAAATGGTTAAAGTGTGCCCTAGGCGGGAATGAGTCATTGTTTATGTCTTCATGCAGATGGAATGTCCAGACAAAGGAGAGGAGTGGAGGGGTTTCATCATGACGGTGGCATATGTGAGTATAGTATATCATGTACTGTCATTTAGTATGAGAAAGGCAGACTGAACACATGTCAAGTCACAAGAGGAGAAATGTACTGATGAAACGATGTTGACCCCCATTCACAGAGTCAGTACCAATGTAGCACAGTGCAGCCTTTGTTATCGAGGATGATTAAGGATGTTACTGATGATGACAATAACTGCATGTGTTTTACAGAAAGAGATCCCAAGCAAAGTACAATTGCTCCCAGGCCAGATTGAAAGACTGAAGCAAGTTCTGTACGATGAGAAACAAAGACTTGTCCCCCAAACGCCACCTGACCTCTCCACAAAGAGTTTCATCTGCTGCTCATCAACAGATAGTCCAGCTGCAAACCTCCTGTACGTTTATCCGTTGGTTTAAATTGATCTTTGAGAACGTGCGTTTGTAGGTGCAAGCATCTCTGTGAAGTTATTCAACACGGAATAGTTTTTTCACAAATCCTGTCTCCTAATCTTTCTCTTTTCCTCCTTCATTCTCTCACCCACCATACCTCGTTTACCCCTACCATCTTTCCATGCACCATACCGACGTGCACATCTTTCTCATCCGCCTTGCATGCTTCCTCCTGTCAACTCTCTCCAGGTGTTTCTTTGACGTGAGCCGTCAGGAGGCGGAGCGTATGCTAACGGAGAACCCAGAATATGGCGACATCATCATCCGCCCCTCCACTTGCAACTACGCTCTGACTTTAAGGCAGAAGGACCAAAGGTATGATCTCTGATCCTCAACCAATGAGCACAGAGCATCAACATCAACAACTTTGTTCTCAACTATGAAAGGGGACATATCAGAATTGGCTGCATCATGACATTGGACAGACCCTCACTAAACAGGCCTGTTCTTTGACACCTTCATGATAGGAATGCTCCTGAATAAAACTTAAGTAAATAATCTAACAAAGGGCTCATTATGGCAATGCACTTTAGTTTAGAAGAGAATTTGAAAAGGAAACACAACATGTTAATAGTTCATTGTATCAATATCTTGACCACGGGACTAAGAGTCAGATGTTTTCTGTTTCAGTGGGCCAGTATTCAAGAACTACAAGGTGCTGCAAACAGACGGGATGTTAGTCATCGAGCTGGACCCCCCAGTGAGTCACACACACCTACCCACCCACATACGCACACAACCACAGACAATTAAGTATACTGTATAGGTGCATCCCATATGAATACAATGCTGATGCTTCAGTGTTTGTCGACCTGTCTGTCTGTTGTGTCAGGTGAAGGTTCATTCGCTGAGGGACGTGCTTGACCACTTCCTGAAGGAGACCCAATATCGTCTCTATCCCTATGTGATTCCCCAGGTCTATGACAACAAAATTGGTAAGGAAGTTCAAACTGAATATCTAAGGCATGTTTTCCCAAATATTCACCACAGCAACTACACAATGTACAGCATGATAGCGGACACAACCATACCCTTGAAACACTGTGTGTGTGGTCTAAACAGAGGTTCCACCCATGTTGGACCGTTCAACAAAGCCAGTACCCCATGCCAGAGTGGCACCTATGATCCACACTCGACCGCTTGTGGCAACATCCCTCCAACCACTCCACCACCCGATCCCCCCTGTCAAACATCGGGACAATGATGGGGGAATACATGGACGTGGACGTCCCATCAAAACGAAGTGTGTATATGTAGAGATGTGTGTTTGGGGGGCGCTGAGTAAAACATATCTGTGTGTTCCAGTTGACCATGTTCCCATGAGCATCCCTGATACCATATATGTGCTGAGTACAAGTCAGATGTAGTTTGGGATGTGTTTGGTGTCATCTCCATACCATTGTTCCTAATCCATGTCACTCCAGACACCAGACCGCCGACGGTGGATGAGGAACTGCGGAGCGTTCTAAAAGCAAGGAGGGAAAACATCTACAAAGGAGGGTCTTCATGACTGACACACGGAGCAAAATAAAATCAAAAACATTAAAAGATTTTCACATTCTGTCAATTAAATAAAACTGATTGATGTGCAAATGATATCTTGTGAAATAATTATGGTATGTATCGTCAGTGGTCTTATTACCAGTAATATGGCAGTGTTGCCTTTATGATCATGTGTCATTAAACCTAGAGTTTAGATGCAAGGGGGAGTTGTTAAAAGCCAAAGAGAAATGTCCAAGCATTTATCAAATGGAATTGGTCAGTTTGATATTCCAAACTATTAGACATGCCAATTTTCATGATGATGGTAGGGACCAAGTTAACAGTAGGAGTAAATCACAAACCAAGAGGCTTCCATTCATATTTGTTTTTTTATAATACATATTTCAGTAAAATCTACTTCAATTCACTTTGAGAGTACAAGAAAATAGCATATACTTCAAACGTGGAGTACACTTATCTAGTTCCATATCGACAGACGGACAACCTTTCACTCCCTTTTTCCCCCTATGGTAAAAAACAGAAAAGAACAAGTGACAGGGTAGAGTGCTATGAGGAATGGGCTGAGAATATGAAGACTAGACAGGGAAACAGAGCCCCCTAGGAAGAAAAGCAAGGATTCAAACTATATGACAGACAGAACTTCTTTGCATTGAACCTCAAATGCATACATAGCCTTGCTGCAAAGTATCAAAAAGTCATTTTTTGTTTTTTTTCATTACACAAAATCTTGTCAGGCTTTTTTTTTATATTATGTTTTTGTTTACAAAAAAAGATTTTTAATTTACAATCTAAGGCAGCCCATCTTTTTAAGGATTCCATGAGCTCTAAAGCGTGTAGGCAGAACGTCCTTCCTTCCTGTTGTCGGTTGCTGACTGACAAACTGAGCGGAGGATGTGCCATCAGTTCCAGTTGTGGACCAGGACTAGCTCGAGGTAGGGGAGTCTCAGCTAAGTCCAACCCAGAAAGGAGTTCCTCTCTAAGGGTCTGAATCCCAACAGCTCCCTTGTCCAGCCAGAGGAGTGGGATGGAGATGGGGGTTGGTGATGGTGAGGGGGGCTCATCTTCACAGTGTCCAGAGTCAGAAGCTCTCTGACCTTCACCAACCGCAGATAATCCAGATGGGGGCCCCTCTCAGGAGGACGGGGGCTCTGGGTTCTGGGCAGAAGATGAAGCACTGGGCTTGGGAGACTGGCTGTCCTCTGAAGAGGGGGGCAGGTCAGATTCCAGGGATGATGTGGTTTGGGATGAAACAGGGTTTTGTTTGAGGGCGGTGGGTACTGGGGATGGGGTCGCTGACACAGGGGTGTTGGTGGTGACCGTGGAAGGGGAGGGCTGACGGTTCACTACAGGAGGGACTTGGGCCGGGGGCTGAAATGCCAGGGGTTGTGCAGGGGCAGTTTTAGCCAGTATAATCTGGGTGACTGGTGCCCTTGCCTGTGTTAACTGCAATGTGGGTTTAGCTTGTGCTAACTGGCTTATTGATTTAGCCTGGATGAACTGGGTTAGCTGGCCTGAGGAGGAAGCTTGCATTAGCGTGGCTAGCTGGTTAGCGGGAATAGTGATGATGGTGATTTTGTCTCCACTCTTGGTTCCTGCTGGCATCATGGTGGGCATGGTCTGGATCACGAGTTTCGTTGGACCCCCCATGTTGCCAACAGTGACGGGTGCTTGGACGGCACTGGTGAAGATAGGTGAGCTGTACGTCATCTGGCCCAGCGAGTTTGTCATGACAACGGGCATGGCGCGAAGAGTCCTACATATACTGACAGTGAGGCAATTAGGTAGAGGGGAGGGAGAGGGAGAGAGAAGAGATCTGTGTTAAACTTTATCCGTGATAGTACGATAAACTGGAAAAGAGAAAACAAACCAAAAACAGCCCCCTGTCCAAAAGATCCCCGTCACTCTAGCCTCACGGCCCACACGGCCCACACGGCCCACACGCTAAGCCTTCTCCTCCATCCTCCCTCCTCACCTGGAGCCCGTCGCTGAGGGGATGACGGTGACGTAGCTCTGCTGAGTCTGGACGGGCATGGCGGCCGTGTCAGAGGTGAGGGCGTTGACAGCCTGCTGGTGCTCGGAGGCCATGCCCTCGTCCTCCTCTCCCTCCTCCCCCTCCTCGTCATCGATGACCCGGATGTTCTTGGGCATGTCCTTGAACTGGTAGGCCAGCCGCTGGCCCTCCACCTTGGCCAAGATGCCCCGCTGGTAGTAGTATCTGGCCACAGGAGACAGTCGAGAACACAAAATATTATAGATCACCTGTTACAAATGCCCCCAGTCATCGACTGCTCTTGGTAACCTCCAGAAACCCTCAAAAGGAACAAGACGTGTTAAGTCTATCAGGCTGTCTCAGTGTGGGTGAGGGAAGAGACAAGGATAATAAATATTCTTTAGCAATCTTAAAACACTTGATACGGTTTTGTCTTTTACCTCCCTAGACGACAACCCCTCGCCCTGCCTCACCTGAGCGCCCGGCCCATGGTCTCATAGTTCATGTCAGGCTTGTTCTTGTGCTTTCCCCACAGCTTGGACACAGCCTTGGAGTCCACCAGCTTGAAGATGCCTTTCTCCCTCTGCATCCACTTGATGTACCTGGGACACGTGTTCTTGTCCTGGAGCAGGTCCAGCAGGAACTCCCACAGGTACGTTGTGTTGCCTGGAGGACACAGGGTTGTGGGGTGGTGAAAAAAAATTAAAATGTTTTATTGTTTGGCAAAATTATGTGCAATTCCTAGTCGTACAAGTCCAACTAGAGGGAGGACACCCGTTTGTTGGGGTTTGATCATATGTTCAAAGTCATATGTTCCTCCTATGTGTGACCACCCTGTGTCTAAGTGTGAGGGTGTGCTAGGTGCAGTGTGTGAGAGAGAGAGGCACGCACCCTTCCCCTCTCTGGGTCTCTTCCTTATCCCCAGGTCGATGGAGCCGTTGGACGCAGGCTGGTGAGTCTTAGGCCTCCTACCACCCCCTAGTGAAAAAGCCCCCAGAAGAACTTAGCTGAAACCCCTCCCGATGTTCAGTCCTACCATCTGTAGATAAACATCCTAAAATGAGCGTTAAAAACACAGCTGTGAGCTCTGTACCTCTCTTCTTCTTGACTGCAGGCTCGCAGTCTGGGGGGATGGGGAAGGTGTCTTCCTCTATGGGTTCACACTCTGTAGACACCTCCACCACAGTCTCCATCATCACATCCTCTACTAGAGGACAAAGGGAGGGAGGGGGTGAGGGGGCAGGAGGAGAAAAAAGAGAGAAACAACAAAAGGCTGATTAATAAACAGAAATGGATGAGAGAACCTTGAAAGTTGCTAAAAGTGCCATCCCATTTTAAACACATCAACAGGAACAGGTAAGTGAGTACCTGAGTGACGGTCATGAAGTACACCAGACGGAGATTCCATGTGCAGGAGAGCTTCGGCAGCCTCAAAGGTCTTGTCGAAACACACCATGTCCCCGTGACTGGACACTTCCACTGCAGAGGGAGAGAGGGTGAGGGAGGAGAGGGAGAGGAGAGGGAGAGAGGGTAAGGGGGGAGAGGGTGAGGGAGGAGAGGGAGAGAGGGTGAGGGAGGAGAGGGTGAGAGGGTGAGAGCGTGTACAGCTAGCTACAGTCTCTATTGACCAAACCGTAGCTCTTAAGGTCATGCACTTGTATGCATCCACCACTAGAGGACATAACTGAGTTTGTTGGGGTTAGTTCTTGGAGGGAACAATACTCTGGTCTGTTCTATTTATTACACAGCTCAAAGCTTGGCAGGGTGTCTACAGCCCTTAATATGTACAGTATGCCATTGGTCAAACACTTCTCAGTAATAGACAGCATTTGTTCATTATATATATATATATATATATATATATGGTCTGCTTCTCCACCAAATAAGGTTGTCTGTCTGAGGTTGTAGAACTCATAACAGGAGTTTGATTCACGCACTACAGCTTCTCTCCTTACAACAAACATAACCCTTCAAATCAAACCGCTAATATTCATCATCGTCCAAACGCGAGTCTATCTAATCTTCAACTATACCATACTGTCGGTTCCTAAACCAAAATAGTCCATGTAATATTGCATAGGATGCACCCACACTCACCGGTCTCCACCACCTCCGTCACCACCTCCTGCTCCTCTGCCACGCCCTGCATCAGGTAGGTCTCGTCGTCGTACACCAGCACCTGGGCAGCGTAGCACTGCTCCACCTGTGCGCTGGGCACCTCCTCCACGATGACAGCAGGACACTCTTCCTCCTCCTGCTCCTCGTCCTGCTCCTCCTCCTGCTCCACCTCCTCCTCATCCTCCATCACCACCATCTCCTCCTGGCCCTCATCCCCAGGAGTCTCACACTGGCGGGAGGAGGGGCGGGGAGGTTAGAGACGGATGCTTTTATGCTTCAGCATCATCACAATGCCAATAGAGAAATGCAAGGTGGTTTGAACAAAAGCGGTCGGTACATGGTGTTCCCAGCTGAGAACGTAGTAGCTGAGAGGGGTCATGTTATGTTTACGTTTGGAGAGGACTTATAGGGATGACAAAAAGGAACTGACAAAGAAGGACAGGGCGGTTTAACTCTTACCTGCTCCTCCTCAATCACAGTTACATACTCCACCACGTTCCCTCCTCCGTCTGCCACCACTACAGAGGTCATCACTCATTCCTGAGGATAATGCCAACATTGAATGATGTGTGAAAGAGGGCCAGGGCCATCCCAAAGGCTATTGCTTGCCAAGCAATACTGAAAGTTGTCCTTGTGGAAAGAACATTACTCCACTATAAAGTACACAATCTATGCTTGTGCATCGACTGTGCTCATTATGTGAAATTAAATGAAAAAGGTAACAACATACACGTATCCACGAATCAGTTGAAAGACCTTTTCAAGTTTCCGTGCACTGCATTATAATGGGACAATAAGTACACGAAATTCACAAGCGTGCCCCGAATGTTTACATCACGGTTTGGTGTTTGGCAGTTAAGATGTAGCTTGTTAGGCTACACCGTTATGTAGCTACGTCGTTGGCCAACGACGTAAGTATTATTTGGCCGATTAACTCTACATTAGTTAGCTAGCTGACCAAAGTGGTTATTAATTGATGTGCACAAGTGTTAGATTTTGTTAGAAAGCTTGCTAGCTGCAAAGTTACGAACGGTAGCCTTAAAAAAAGAAGCAGGATGGCTACCTTTCAGTAGCTAGCTAGCTACTATTTGTTGGTAGCTTTAGCCAGCTAGCTAACGCCTGTATCTATCTTGCTTGTATTGTGCTACAGTATATGTAGGTTAAGTATGTTCTGCATGATAACAACTACATGCACTGACACAAACTTCGCAACTCACCTTCTTGTAATGTCTTGTAATTTTCGTAGAGTATAGCCTCAAGCAAACGTTAGGCCTGTGTAGCTATGCAGCTAGCTAACACAGCAAGCTTGATAGCTAGCTAGTAGCTAGCCAAGTTGACAAGGCCGTCGCGATTCCTTACTTTTAAGTGTTTGCTAGCGATTTAGCAGTTGGCTATCTCGTAAGCTAGCTAGTCGCTTTGGCAAACTAAAGGTTTTCAATCACGTATAAGAACACTGCTACACAAAACTTCAATGTTTTGATTACCGCTATTTTCCATGATCTAAAGATCTATCTTTCCCGTTGCTTTCCTGCGCGCCCTCTCTTTGCCAGGAGATTCAGGTCAACCTCAGAGACCGCTGGCGAATGACACACTGGTCGCGATGACGTCACGACACCCATCCGTGACACGGGCCGAGTCCTGTCTTTGAATCCATCAAGCGGCCTTCGTTCAGGCACATACACAAAACATCTCTATTTATAAAAGGCCAATAAAGTTATCGAGTCAATACATATGTCGTAGATGAATGAGTTTGTGTACGACAGCATAAAATAATTGTTCAGCCAGCTTGCTGTAATAAGCTGTTATTGCTTACAATGCATATTTAACAATGCAAAACGCAAATGAGATAAGACAAGGTGGCAAATGTTTCTTGTAGAACGAACATGTTTGATTGTGAGTGTGTTTGTGTTAGATACATTTAGAAACCTTTATTAAAAGGGAAGTCAAAACAAACCGACGTTCCTTTGATTACCTCTTTATTTCACAAAAACAGCAATGTGCCACAGTCAGTCACAGTTTCTGGCCTTAACTAGACCACTGCCAAGCCATCCATTCACAGAGCAGAACGAACCACTACTATAAAACCTGCCTGCAAACATGACGGCAGACACTGACAATCCTGAATAATTAGGAATAAGCGTACATTCGTTTCAACATCTCGGTCCCTTTTTAAATATGACTAAAACAGCAAAAAATTAAATATAACAAGTGAGTGAAGCTAAGAGAAAACGATGCTGTCAAACACAGTATATTACTCTATGGATTTTCTGATCAGTACAAATTCTTATGTGGACATTCTTAATCAAATTGAGCTATTCAGTTTGTTAGCCTTCAATCTCAAACTCATTACCATACACCACTTCCTGTGAGCCACCTATGCAAAACACCACCAACTGAAACAACTGACTTAGACACCAATGGGATCAGTTAAGAGCTTCTTTTGACAGATTCACCAATGTTCACATAACAGCTTGTACTACGCCAAAAATCCATCCTATGCAGTCCAAAACTTTCTCAAGTGATCCTTATTTTCTTGTAGATGTTACTCCAACAATCCAGGTGATAATATGTGGGGTATCGTTTGGGAAAACATCTATAGACTCCTGCAATGGTGTCAATCAATGGGACAACAGCAACTAGGGGAGGGAGAAGGTAAAGAGATGAAAATGTCTGCCTTATGAAATCGTAAGAGGTGATGCTGTTCTAGTGCTAGGACACAAACATGGTTGGTTATTCAGCTGTGACTGAATAACCAGACATAAACTATGGAGTCAACCTGGCAAATTTGGTTTGTGATGCTGTCTGTAACACTGGCATATTCAAGTGAAGTTCTCCAAAGGGTACAACAAAGAACAAGTGAGGTAGTGAGGTAGCCTACTGAGTAACGTTCCCCAAGAAAGACCCATGTAAAGTTTGTAAAGTGAGGTTTAATTAAAAAGTGTGTCAGACCACTTTAGTTTCAAAACTGAAATACTTGTGATTTTCACATTAAAACCAGCTAGACCTGAAGAATAACAGGTTTGTTCCAAGGATGCTGGTCACACCCAAATACAGGCCTTGTTATTGCAAGGTGGTAGATGAGTGATAGCTGGGAAGTGTGTACGACTGCATTTGGTGCTGACAAAGCAAACACCATTGCAGTGCTTTGAAGTGAGGTCTCTGAGGTGTAGTAAACTATAGGACAGAGTTTGGGAAACGACCGTCGAGAAGACAACCTTACCCTTCACAGTTGTAACCAGGCAAAAACACAAATTGTGTTGCCTAAGGGAGGAGAGTGTATACCAATATGTGTATGCAGTGTCACAGGTTGTCTTGTGTAGTAAGCCATGTAAGCCAATTGCCAATGGTTCGTAAATGAACTAGAGTTTTACATTTAGGCAACTTTACAAGGAACAGGAGTGTATATCCAGAAAATACTCCAGGTGGTTGTTTCATAAAGCAGGCATCACATGACTAACGTACATGTACAGACAAATCCCTGGAGCGAGATGACAAGTTTTAAACTACAGATACAGGGGAAAAAGGTAAGGGGTGTTGAGGAGAGGGGTCTGCGATTGGAGGGAGGGTTGGGGAAAGGCACATCCTCTTCTCTTCCTTGGGGGAAATATTTCACTAGATGAGAGATCCAGGAGATTTCTAGGACAGGAGGCAATGTAATGTCATCGTTATTTTTGTGCAGAAATAAAGTATTCAATACTGGGTGTTCTAATGGCAATGGAAAAGTAAGTACCTCAAAGCTGGAGCTACTGCATCTGCATCCTAAGCAGCCGCCGCTTGCCCTGAGGAAAAACAGTATTTATTAGCAATAATATTTTCGATATAATCTACAATATTTGTAGATTTGAAAATACATTTAATTAATGTAATTTTATTAAATTATCCATTAATCTAACTGTACAAAATAATCACAAATTACCTTAAACCCAAATATTAGTTCCTGTTTTAGTTAGGGATTAGTACTGAGATTACCTGTTACCTCAGCAGCCGGGGCTTCATCTTCCTCTGGGGCTGGGATGATCCTTCCAGTCATGGGGCCGACTCCCAGGACTTTGGGCCTCTTGTCAGATGATGATGCTCCCTCCAGTACCACCACAATGTACTCTTTCTTGGGCTCTGAGACAGGTGCAGGTGCAGCTTCTGCTGCTACTTCCTCAGGTGCAGCTTCTGCTGCTACTTCCACAACTGCTGGAGCTGCTGCTTCTACTACCAGTGTTGCTGCTGCCTCTTCAACAACTGAAGAAACATCTACTGGGACTGCAACTTCTGCTGGGGCAACTTCTGCTGGGGCTTCAACCACTGGGGCAACTTCTGCTGGGGCCTCTTCTGGTGCTTCAGCTGCTGCAGCCTCAACCTCAACAGGGGCAGCCTCCACAGGGGCAGCCTCCACAGGGGCAGCCTCCACAGGGGCAGCCTCCACTGGGGCAGCCTCCACTGGGGCAGCCTCCACAGGGGCAGCCTCCACAGGGGCAGCCTCCACAGGGGCAGCCTCCACAGGGGCAGCCTCCACAGGGGCAGCCTCCACAGGGGCAGCCTCCACAGGGGCAGCCTCCACAGGGGCAGCCTCCACTGGTGCTTCGGCTTCTGGGGCAGCCTCCACTGGTGCTTTCGTTCTCTACTGGTGCAGCCTCCTTGGCCTCTTCGACAACAACACTTTCCACTGGTATGACAGCTTCAACTTGCTCAACAATCTTCACCTCAATGGCCGAGGCGGCTGCAAGCAGGTCCACACTGGCCACTGCAACACAGAACCCATCACAACCCAAGCATCACTCACTCACTCCTTGCTGAAGGACTGAAGCCCATGCCGTAACTTTGTTACTGTTAATGTATCCAGTGTTGGTGTAACTTTCAGTTAGTTTCCTAAAATAAGTGGGATAGGTAGTCATGCTAGCAATAAAGTGAAGGTTTTACATATCCCAAGAAAGGTAAGAAGAAAGTTTTTAGCAAGTCGGTCAGTTTTAGAGAATGCACCATGCCCAATGCACAAGCATGTCAAATACATATTTCAAGAAGGAATCCAAAGTGGAATATGTGCATGTTTTGGGAATTTGATATAAAAGAGCAGTTGACTCCCATAAGCAACCATGGTGAGTTGGATGATGTTACAATAGTGACGAGGCTTACAGGTGAAAAACTACAGCTACTGAGGCATACAGGAGGAACATTGACATGGGTGCAGATCGCAGGCAGAGTAGAGGAGGGAAAGATGAGAAACGTCTTGATATTTGACAGGAATGAGCAGTGTGCGCACGGAGCAAGTCAAGAAGACCAGTCGGTGGAATCAACTATTGAGTATAGACGATTATGGAATTGTGTGTCTAAGTGCACCAGATAGACAACAAAGCATAGACCGTAAGACATGTGTCAGGAGTCAGGACAAAGTGCATTAGCCAATAATCCATTCAAAAAGTGAGTATAGAGAATTTAAAACATACAATGTATTTGTAACCGTTGCACCCAACTCAATAGAAAAAAAATGTGAAAGGCTTTCCTGCCAAATATCACAAAGAATACACACACCAGATTGAATGTCAGTTTGATTCAAATAAATGTTTTAAGTATAATTTAAAGCTTGAATCAAAATAAGTCTAATATATTTTGGGCAAATCCTTTCTTACTTTATGCACTAAAGTTAGAAAATGCTAGATATATCCATACCAAACAAATTAATACCGTTAGGGATGCTTGCTGACATACTTTCTAAAACCGTGCTGTTTTAGAACGCCGTTTGACACCAAAAGCGTAGCTGTTAGCGTAAGCAGACCAAATTCAGACAAATTAAACACGGGAATGGCTCTTTCCAGTTTGACAATACTTTTATTGTATGGCTCGTAGAATTCCCTTCATCAGTCGACACTACCACTTTTTTAGCCAGTTAAAGGATCATGTCTAGAAAGACCACACACGTTTGAGTTCCTTATGTCTCTTTAGACTTACTACTTCCCTTGTTCATTTACAGTTAAGAATAAAACACACCGCAACTGTTACAGAGCTTGTACAGGTTTCAGAGTTTGTCTAGAGGTAAAGCCATCACAAAGCTGATGAGACAGACAGCAGTTCAGATGAACAAAAGTTTCCACATTACATTGGCGTGTACCAACTCAGTGATATCTGGCAGAAAAGCACTCAAGGCTTGAAAATAGAAATACAGTAGTAAGAAATAAAACCACAGCCTGATTTGTTAGTGGTCGGTTGTGGCCAGGGCTTTACACATTACAAACAGAGGTAACAAATGGAGCATTTGCTTGTTTTCCTGTTTGTTTAGTTTTGTTTGTGCATGCAACCTGACAGGTGAGAGATTGTCTGCTACTGTATGTGAGATCAGCCAAGTCCTCTGTAGGTCAAAGGTGAGTTGCAGTATTTAGGGTAGAAGGGACAAAGAAGCAAGGTACACCCTTTTTGTCTTCCAAGGTAGCCCAGCTGAGTAAATACAATAGTGCATGATTAAAACCTTTTCTTGAGGGCTACCCTGGATGGCAAATCGTTTACACCCAGAAGTAAGGAGGTTTGTCAGAAAAAGCAGGACTTGAAAAGAATTATGGGAGCACGGTGACTTGGTTAACGGTGTATCTCTATTCTTACTGTTTCCAATAGCATGGGTTCTTCATAATCATACATCCTTAACTGAAGTAGCATGTCTAGTAATGAGGCTCTTACTGAAAAATTATACAGGGTCTAATGATGTGTTTCTCTCCACTGTTGAAGAGTGATCTCATGAACAGATGGCCTTTATGATACAAGCATCATTAGAACTTGCACCCCATCAACAGTATCCTGTACATGAGCTGGAAAGGGACTTTGTCAAGTAATACGTTAAAATCATATATATTATCTACAGCACACAGAAACAAAAGTGTGAAGAAAGGGGAAAATAACAGAATAATCTACTCTGTCTTCTCTCTTTTCACAACTATGTCCAATCAGCAGTATTCTTACTCCTTTCCATCTACATCAATTCTAGTAAATACTAGAGAAAATAGGTTTTTTTAAACATGGATTTGTTCATTCTAAAAGAACTCACATAAGTAATCTGCAACCTAGGTAATGCAAGGAAAACCTTCACATTTTATGTTCACGAATGAGGGGACCAGTGTTAGGCTATTAGGTATGGCTCTGTTACTAATGGTATGATGAGATTTTTTTTTAAGTGTACGCTTTTCTATTGATGGGCTGTGTGTGTTAGCACAGGTGTGAGGGTGTGAGAGGAAACTCAGGCATCAGCAGCCTCAGATGCTACCTCCTCCTCAGGGGGAGGGGCCGTACCATTGCTCTCTGCCTCCGGCTCTGCTGCAGCAGCAACTGTCTCCTCAGCAACCACAGGGGCGGCGATAGCCTCGGCCGCCACCTCCACGGCCTCGGCCACTTTGATGACTTCCTCTGCTGCTGCCTCCACCTCCTGGGCTGCCTCAACGACTACCTCTGCGACTTCAACGACTACCTCAGCGGTCTCGGCCACCGCAGCTGCGATCTCCTCCACCACAGTCTCTGCTGCTGCCGGTTCCGCCTCCAATGCTGGTGCTGCCTCTGCCTCAACTGCTACAGGCTCCGCCTCAGCGGCAGGCTCCGCCTCAGCGGCAGGCTCCGCCTCAACGGCTGGCTCCGCCTCAACGGCAGGCTCCGCCTCAACGGCTGGCTCCGCCTCAACGGCTGGCTCCGCCTCAACGGCTGGCTCCGCCTCAACGGCTGGCTCCGCCTCAACGGCAGGCTCCGCCTCAGCGGCAGGCTCCGCCTCAACGGCTGCTTCCGCTTCTTCAGCTACCTCTTCTGCAGGCTCAGCCTCACTTTCAGCCTCGGCAGCAGCCTCAGCCTCCTCCCCTCCAGCCTCGTCTGCGGCCGCCTCACCTTCTTCCTCTGCAGCCTCACCTTCTTCCTCAGCAGCCTCACCTGAAACAGAGCAACGAAAATGCAAAACTATCAGAAACATGTATTTATTTTTCCCTTTAAGTCTCATTTTTTCCCAATTTGCTTCAGTATGCCATTATAAATATATGCAATCTTAACATCTTTATAGACGTTTCTCATATATCTCTTATTTTGCATCCTATCATGTATATCTTTACACACAATGATTTTAAATAAACTGTATATTAAGTAACTCCTATATCTTGAACTAACACACATCCACTACAGCACACACACACCACCACTTCAAACCTCTTACCACCCCTCCAAACCACGTCCCACACCTGCATGGGGTTAAACAAACGAGCAGAGCAATATCACTGCAGTAGAGACCTCAGAATAGAACGCCATGCAAACCCGGGAGATAGAGAAAAGGAACACGGCATAAAACCAGAGAAAAAGAGGGGAAAAAAATATAAATTGGGGTGGACGGGAGGAGAAGAGTAATGAGGTCATGAGTGGGTTATGAGGGTGGGGGGGGGGTAAAAAGCGCCTTACCATCCAGTCAAGGCTAACAGAACCTGGAACTCTGCAAGTCCAACAATAACAGAGACAGTCCAGGTGTTTTGTGCGTGTTTATTTAAGTCCGGGGGAGTCAGGGGACTTAAATACAGGGGACTTGTTTTTGTTTTTCTCTTGTCACTTATCAATTTTCACTTAACATTACATCAGCAATAGACCATAATGTAGCATCAGTTTAGTCAATGTGAAATGAATAAAAGCAGAGTACGCAATGAGAAGCGTCCAGAAGTTACAAAGTTTAGTGACAAGCATTTTAAAGTTGAATAAACGATTAGCTGGACTAGTTCTTAGCAGTACAGAAGAAGAGGAAAGACGAAGAGGAATTTCCCCCAGATTCATCCAAAGAGTCCAGTTCTATAGTCCCCTGATGCGTAGGCCGCAGAGGACCGTATTTAGCCTTACAACACTGAAAAGAGCAAAAAATACAGACAATTAGCAAAAAAGATAGATACTTTTTTGCTTTTAACATTAACAATTAACAGGTACAATTACACGTTTCAAATTGAACGACGACTAGACTCTTGAACTATATGTAATGCATCTTTTCCGTATTCTGTACATCTTAAGAGCACGTGGATGCTTGTGCAATGCACTGTTCAACAAATCCCCTTACTGTGGCACTCTATGACAAAGTCACCTGTTGTCTCGGTTTGATGAAGGGCCTTAGTGTGGACTCAATGTAGGCAGCGAGTAGAGAAAGCAATTTTTGAAGGTTTGGAAGGGGGGAAGGGAGGACTGAGTGTGAGAAAGGGGAAGGACAGTGTTTGTTTTGGGGTGGACAAGAGTGTCATGGAAGGGTCGCCCCCTGTTCTGATTAACAGGTCTTTTGGCCAACAGGATCAAGTTAGGGAAAACAGGGATGGGGTTGGATGCTGAGAAGGAAAACCAAGAAGTTCTACCTCGATCAAATTGAAACTTAGTGCTGTGGGGTCATTATGTATTTAGATTAGTGAACATTATTCCATGTAATTGTATTCATGATTAACTTTAAAGATATATTAAAAAAACTTTAATAAGGCACCTTAGGTGATTTGATTCTCCTACAATATAATATAGATACATATGACCTTAATCCTAAATTATTCCAAAAGATGTATACAACACTGACACTAATAAAGCATACAGAAAAGTCCTTACTGTTGATTAATCTGACTGCCTTTTTTAAACTCTTTTAAGCACTTCTTATCATTAATCAGAACAGGGACATGAGTGTGCTTTGTGTGCATAAGTGACTATCCAATGAGAATTCAGGAGCCCTACCATACATGGTGAACAACAATGTTCTACCATCTGGACTAAGTAAACCAATCTGAATACTCTGATTCCACCTGTGTTTCAGAGCTCATGAATCCGCTACTCCTCCTCCCATATTTGATTGTGCAAAATGCATTTTAGTAAACAAGGCTGAAGAAGGACCTAGCTTTGTGAGTGCACCTAAAGAAAACACATTCAAAGTGTCAAGGCAATAAGTGAGAATAAGTGAGAATAAAATAGTGAGAATAAGTAAGTCCATGCCAAAGAACCCCTTGCCAAATTCAGTGCTTCATTGATCATTCAGTATTTAAGAGCCAGGCTGTGAGTGAGAAGAAAGAAAACCCAGTAATTAGTCACACGAAGGCACTCACCCTCCTCTTCCTCGTCTCCATCCCTGCCTAAAAACAGAGAAGTGAATCACAGTCACAGAAGGCTCTAGAAGGAACAGAATATTTGATGGAATCGTTTGGCAGATACGAATGTGAGCCGATGGATGGTTGTTCTCGTGCATCTACCATGTATATGGGTTTACACTGAATGATTATCATCACACTCTCACCATGACTGTCAGCGGTGAGACTAACGAGACTAATGTGAGCGAAGTGTGCTCAGAGATAAAATGTGTTTAGTTTACTGCTCTGATGATCACCGCTAGTCTAAATACACACACAAGAAAAATAAAGCTGCTATAATTGTATCTAATCTCATCTACTGGCTCTTAGTTTGGCTCCCTCCCAAAGTAAATAAATAACGTAACTGCTTGTAAACTATCCACAACTGACACATCAGCTGATGGAACATGCACAGTGGAACTTGGACAACCACTTTGTTTTTGATTGTAGGAAGTGGTTTTGGCAGGAGAGAATAGTGGAGGGCAGCAGGAGAGATACCAGGCGCCAGGGACAACCCCTTGCCCAGGCCAGAGAATGTGCCATGGGGGAGACGTGGACTGATGGTCTTGGCTGGGGTTCCATAGCTACATTGAGACCAAGTACTTGTTAAATAACTGCTGACCCCACACACCCCTCTAGAAGTTAGTCATGTCCTGGTGTTGTTGGATCTTTGTGTCAGGGAAGGAAAGTAGTGGAGGTACTGATGAGCCCAATTCTGCATGTGTCTGTGCTTGTGAGTGTGTGTTTGGCCCTGCCCAGCTAAACAGGGTTCTCAGTTGGATCAAGTCTCCTTGAAGAAACAGGATGACACATAAGGACAAGCCAGGCAGAGGCTTTGGGAGTATGACCCTGCAAATGTGGATGTATTTGTGTGCGTGTTCACTGTCAATGACATTCTTCATGCTGATATAAGTAGAGATTATCCAGGCCTCCAACTGTCCCACAATCCCTAGTTTGGACCACATCTCTTGCTTTATCCACATGCACAGCAAAGCCAGAGAGGACACCTGCTATGCAAAGATCAGTCAGTGATCAGGCGGGCAATTTGTTGATTTAGGGACTAAGGACAGTCAAAGGGATGAGAGTCAAACACTGGACTTCTCAGAGGAGTTTTTCCATGCCCTGAAAGGATGCTTTGGTTTATTTACCTGTATGTGATAACTACTCTATAGGTGATGTACTAAGTGAGCAGATGGTGATTGCCTGGATGTGAATGACAGATGAGGTGGAAAGAGTGGGGGGAGAGGGGGGCTTACTCTTTGGGGGCCATGGTTTGGGTGTCCACTCTGTCTTGGGTCTCGCCTTTATTTCAGCCACGCGGTCGTTGAATCTTTCGTGGTCTGACGTCACAGTGCTGTAAGCCTGTTTTGGAACACACAAGAAAGTCTTATTTCAGGACTTGTGGCAGGCACAGATATTACAAGTTAGTTACTAGGAGAGTGTTACAACATCTCAATTCACAACATGTTAATGTCAAGGATTTGTTGTTGTTGTGTTGGGAAGGGGGTGGAGTCAGGCACTCACATAAGTGACGGATCCAGCGAAGGCCCCGCCACAAAGGAGAGCATAGACAATGTTCTCCCCAGTTCCACCTGGGATCGATGACATCTGACGCCTAGGAACCACTGCAAAGGGTAAAGGTCAGTGGTTAGAGGTGATGTCATCTCTTTATAGAACAATGCATTGTCATCTAGTATTTCTGTATGTTTGAAAGTGAGAAAGGAAAAAATACATGATTCCAATGAAAAAATATGTACTCAAATAAGTAGTCAACCCAGATAACCCCTCAACCCTCTACCATAGATAATCGGAAATAGTCTGTGCGGTAGCTTTAAAAAGATTGCAACCAGATAGGCCCAGAGTGCAAGCCTATCAAAAGCGTCTCTCATGGAGCGAGAGGGTAGGTGCCCCGAGACGCTTTGTTACAGCAGGAGGGGGCCTTGCCGTTATTGGATTGTGTGGAATGGGTTTAGGAGTCCAGGAATATGCCTGTCAGAATCAATTGAACTCCTGTCATGCTCAGGAGACTCCACATATTACCTCTGATAAAAAGAACAATGTGGTTTTTGAAAGGTCAGGCTACAGTCAAGTTTTTGTGAAAGTATACTAAATCAAATTTCCTGATTGCATGTCATATTCTATAAATCCATTGCAAATGACAGAACTTGATCTCTACCTCTTTGTTTTTGTAACTTCACAAGTGTGTCAAGTTTCCTGCTAATGCGATTAGGTCAGAGCCCTCACACAGAAAAAACACCAAAAGCATGTTTGGCATCTTTAAGATCAGGCACACCTCATTAGGCAAAATATATCTACACTGGTTGTTAGAACACATAACTGTATCTTCTGCCAGTGACTACCTCAACCTTAGGGATCAGGTTGCATTTTGTAAACAACCATAATAGATACTGTTGGCAGAACTCTGCATACAGGCATACAGACAGGAACCCCATATGGTACACACTTTACCCAGTGAGCCAACAGGGCCCCCGTTATTGACTAATCTTAATAGACAAACTTGCCGTGTATTACTTTGTGTTGCTGCTGTCCAGCATTCCCTTGTCAAATGTGCATTCATGTTACTGAACAACCTTAACTCCTTCAAGGAACAGTTGCCACGATGAAGACGTGATCTTGCACATGAACTTCACAGAATCTCCCTGACAACCACCACAACAGGACCCAGTGGCATCCAATGGGATTTAACCCCTCATACTCTCACTGAGATAAGCCTGTCACTGCAGCCCCTACTGAGCTCCCTAACCAGGCTCTCCCCCAACACCTCGTTATTTATACCTGCTAAGCTGATAAACCCTCAAGTACTGGGAGTCAAAGGGTTAAGGTGGTGAGCATCCTGACAGGAAGAGGGGAGACGGGTCACAAGGTCATGGAATTAATCTATATTATCCTCAGGGGCTGTGTAATGGTGAGTGCCGCTGGAGGCAGTGAGGAGGGGAGGGGCTGGTCAAGGAGGGGTCCGTGACTCTCGTCATGCGTGAGCAGTGGTTCACTGGACACCAGCAGTGCACACACACAAACAGGCATAATCAGGGTCTGACGTTGCGCAATACGAGGACACCAGTGGTTCTCAACTGCAGGACACCCGTCTATGTATGTGTGGGTTTAAGAGCTAAAATGGAGCTTAAAATGGTGAAGCAAAGACAGCAAAAACATTGGCATGGCCAGAGCAATGCTACGTAGGCAAGAGAGGGGTGCCATGAGGTAAGGGGAGGGATAGCAGTTGAGAAATAGCTAGCGGGAGGATCGGTCGGGAGGATCGGTTTTACATATTGCTTATTTCTTTTTATTCTAGACGTTTTTGTGTACATTTCCCGTCCATGGACATGTTTATTATACCATAATATATGGAACAGTTGATCAAGGCTATTGGATAAACAACAAGCCACACAGCATCAACGTACAGAAACGTCAAGTATAATGTACAGAAAGTGGAGCAATAAATGCTGGACAACTATTTTTGTTGAGCACAGCTTGGAGTGTACAGAGGTGTGGGGCTGAAACACTGAGACGCTTGCTTTTGTCCGCTGTCTATACATTAAGGGCACCGTCATACGTTCTCTACCACGTGAGCAAGAGCAGGAACCATATTTATGTTGCACCCTTGCTCTACTGAAGGTCACATATGGATATTGTAAATAAAATAAATACATCATACTTCATGGCTACGCTTCAATCAGTAGGCACTGGGTTTTTCTTTCAAATCTGTAGTCCAATTTTGGCGTATAGTCATTATAAATGTTTAATATGTACATCAAAGACAAAGTAATCGCCTTCTTTACAATGTAACTATTTATATGAGACCGGCGAAACGCACGCAGAGTAATTAAACGATTGAAGAGGATTTAGAGATTTGGTAGAGCGGTAGCGCTTTACGTTGAGTTTGCGTAACAAAGTACCAATGTGTTTGTTTCCTATAACATCTTAGGCCCTGTTTCGCATTGTTTAAACTATACGAGAAAGACATTCGAGAGAAAATGGAATTGACTGCCTTTAAAGTAGGCAATTGGCTCCACAACATACACCCAAATGCACCTTACGAAACGATTAAGAGCATCTTTGCCAAAAATTCCAATTGACCTTCATTCCCCCTGTTAAACAACACCGGTGCCATCTTTTACATTTTGAATACGGCAGTCTAAGCGAAGTCAAGCTGCTTGGGTACAAAATGTTCTATTCAGAAACGTAGCCTACCCATGGACATTGCCGAGTTAAGAGATTAAGAATTTTAAAATGGCAAAATGCCCATAAAATGTGTTTCAGGGTTCTGGCAGTCTACTACTCACCATCTCTAGATAACCTGTAGGCTGTTTTCCGTGCCAAAGGCCCAAATCGTTGCCAGGCCGCTCTGCAGAAAAACATCGCAGTGTTCTATCCGATAACTACTGGAGGAATAACCCACAGCGTGAGCTGGGAAATTGACAGGTTGACTGGCTGTAGTGAGCTGGTTGGGCTGGCCTGCTTGGCTGTTAGTGGGCCGCGTGTGAGAGGAAGAGCCCTGCCTCGAACGCGATTGCTGTGCGACTGATTTCTCTTGATGGCTTCTCACCTCCCCCTTTCTCACGCACGTCACGCATGCACCCTCACCGGGAAAAGGTCGAACAGAAAAATCGTTTCTCGTCTTATTGTAGTTTGACGAAATATTTTGAAAATAATCAACATCAACATTAAATATGGACTAGAAATAAAACTAGAGTGCACAATCAAAATTTAACGTCAAATCAATATTTAAATGTAAAATCCCATAACAGTGGGTGACTCCCTGGAATAGTTTAGGTTTGCCCAAACAACGAAGATCAGAATTTATTTCGGTGGTTTTATGAGTAGATTTGCTCGCTCACTAGTCTATTAGCAATGCTGTTTTCAAATGTGTGAATATGAGTTAAACAGGAGGATAACAAGCAGATAAAAGTACTTGGATTTTACCTTTGTACCTTTCCCCATAAGACGCTGCAAAGGTAATTTGTTTGTGTGTGCGTGTGGGGGGCAACACAAATTTAGAAATAGCAGCAGAAAAGAATGTAGACTTTTACATTATTTGTCCTACTGACAACCATTAGGCTCTGTGGAATCTGATCTCAAACAGCAACCATAATAGGCATAAATAGCACAAGAGCTACATGAGAACAAATAGCTTCAGTACCACTGCACTGCACATCATCAGGGTTCTCAGTAATCTGGTTAACTAATTGTATGCTGCAGTTGATCTGTTTACAACAAAGACAACATTGGGCACTGGCAATGCTCCGTCTTGGTGTTGTCATCTGGCAGGTGAACATGTACGCCTCTCTCTCTCGCTCTGCTCTCTCCTCGCTCGCTCTCTCTCTCTCTCTCTGTCGTTTATGAGAAGGACACAGGGTGATATAGGTTCATAATTTTATTATACAGTACTGGGTAATATGGACATAGGATTATCACTCCCCCAAAAAATAGACAAACAAAAGAAAAACATCTATTGGATCAATGAGACTGACTCTCCAGGTCGATAACAGCTGTAGTCCTGCAAAGAAAGCAAAGATTTGACTTAGTACTTTTACCCCCAAAAACATGAGCTTGTGTTACCAATGATTATATTACAATAAAATTACTAATTTAAAGAATGAGAATGGCACCATAAAGAAACAAACCTGCATTGCCTGGTTCTAAATAAGATTGTTCTTTTTAAAGGTTAGTTTGGTTTTCTTTCATATTTTTTCTGACAGATTCAACACTTACATTTCAGAGATTTTATTCCAGGCCATTGCTCACTTTGTACTCATGTACATCTGTGCTGTGCTGTTTGAAGAGCTGAAATCAGAAACATACATTTCTAGTTAGCATTTATGGGGACATTTTAACGACATTTATGGTCCACATTCTCTTATCTCTTATATTACGTTTACACCCCAATACATTTACGGTGTTGGTTTTGTGTAGGATCAACACCAATTATAGGCTACTTGATATTTTCGTGTTCATTATGCGGGCGTAAGAAGTGGAGAAAAAAAGAGCACAGAGGCCAGAGAGTGGGTACCGTGTTAGATAGTAGTGCTTACCAGGCCCCAAAGGAATGCAGTTGTCCCAAAAGCTAAACCAACACGCATCCAGTTGGGGTTGCTGTAATCTGGCCTCCCAGCCGTAAACGCTGACCTAGTCCCACCTGCGATTCAACAAACAATAGCCTACTTTCAACATGTTGTTTTAAAGCAACGAAACATGTACAGCCGTAGGGTATTGGTGCTTTTTTATTTTTAGTTACAAAAAAAGTGTAAGCGTGTTCAGCAAGCACTAACCCATGGAGTTATTGAAAAAGTGGTATCAGCAACCGATGTGATAGTCAATGATGTTTGTCAGGAATTACAATAAATCTGACAGTTTATGCTATGCACATATTTCGTCAAAATATATTTGAATCAAAAGTAAATTAGCGATTAAGTAAGACATGTGTTTACATTTTGATGCAAAATACAAAACACCCACGGATTTGACCAACCTAGGCGAGTGGGTTAATGCCAGTGTGACTGACTGTATTGGTACTGTATTGACATTGGTTTGATAGTCGAAGAAGCTAAGCTAAGCTAAGGTCAGGCCTAAAAGCATACTATTGTTTTATTGGCTAACTAGCCCAGTTAGAACGTTACCATTTATTAAATATTTGTTATTACTTTTCAGCTACTTACTTTTGCTGACGATTACTGCCCGCGATAATAACCGATTGAGTGTCATTTTAGCAGCACACGAGAAGCAATATCCCTCACCCACAGTGTGATCGAGGCGTGCTTTGATTGATTATTCGAACTGGTTTGGCTAGTGCAGGATAACCGAAAAACCGATGAAGACCTGCTAGGCTAAATTCCATTCCAGAAAGAAACGTTCTCTACTTTGTTCAATTCATGCCAGTTAACACGTACGACCAGAGATAAATTCATTTATTCAGTATACATACTTAAAACATTAAATATGTGTGTACAGATGACTGGAATAACTAGCCCCTAATTACTACCCAAAGCCAAGGGAAGAATGTGAGTGTTTTTGGAATTGAATGCATCCATGCAATTCAATCCTTCTCCACAATATAAAGTGCTCGATGTTATAGTTAAATATGAATGCTACAGACATATCTAGCTTATATCATCTGTATCCAAGTGTTTTTACCACACTATGTAAGCATGATTAAATGCCCATGCAAACATATGTGTCGATGAAGAAACATATATTATTATTACATTATTACGACCGTAATAACTTTGTTTTTGGTTCTCAGTTTATATGTGTGCATGCAAACAGGTAGGCCTCGTAGTAGACACGCAGCCGCAGAGCACAGTTTGACCCGGAGGAGAAGGTAACCAGCCATTTTGGTCTGAAGGGGGCCCTGGCTGCCTGTCACCACGTGAGGAAGAAGAGCCCGAAAGAGAGCGAGACAAGTCCGGGAGCTTTGAGTCGAAGAGACCGAGGGGGGAGAGAGTGGAAACTTATATCACGATTCATGTGTGAAGCTACACAATAATAGCCAGTTTACAGAATGCCCACAATCACCCTACCGCCGAAGGAGAATGCTCTCTTCAAGAGAATATTGGTAAGCTAAATGCCAATGCTAGCATGCTAAATATAAAGTTAGCTAGCTAGCCGACCTGCTAGCTTCTGTATCAATTTCAACTTATCCAGCTAGCCAGCTATCGCGAAGCTAACTTGATTAGCAAGACAGCGAGTACCGATAGCTGTCCGACTTGGATGTTTATCGCAAAACGAGTCACAAGTAAGCAGACTAGATAGTCAGAAACGGACCGCCTTACATACACTGATCTCGCGTCGTTTATCATGTACTGCTGGGTAACAAGCCAATATTGCAAGGCTTGTCTGAGTGACAGCTAGCTAGCTAGCTAGCTACCTAGATGTAACGCCTAAACTAGCTAACAGTTAGCTGCCTGCAAAGCTAGCTAGGCACACTGCAGACTCATTCCACACCACCGGTGCTAGAGAAAGCTAGTAGTATGCATACGTTTGCTTTATTGCTAACAACATCATTTTACTTATAACTGTGAAATCATGGATGCGATAATTAAACATAAGACTTTGACTGCTATCCCAAAGCACCACTAAAGAGAATCTTTCGTCATGCTTGCTAGTCTTTGCTGTTACGCATGGCATGCCTCGCTAAACGTCGATTGTTACAAACTATTATAAACAGTTAGCCGTTAGTTTTGAAGAAAAAAACCCCCGATGTGGTTACAAAAATACATTTACCGTGGCATCTTGAAAATGTGCTCGTTTTTTTTTCTTCCTCTCACCATTTAAAGTATCGCTTTAAAGTGTTTTTTAAATCGACCCACACCCATCCAAGTACTGTTGGATCGACTCCTCAACCTGTGCCAGGAGGGATTGGTGGGCATTGTTGTATGGTTATTGGCAAGCTGTGGTTCTGGGGACCCAGGCCTTGCTGTGCTGACTGCTGACCCTGGCAGATCATGCAGGCAGATTCTAAGTCTGTCTGGCAGGCTCTCTAATCACTATTCTGCTCACCACTGATTCACACAAGCTTATGTCTCGGACTTCCCTCGGGATCACACTAGCCACAGTGTCACAGTATGCCCACTGCTTAGGTTTGTGTTTTAGTCTGTGCTGGATGATACAGTACCCTGTTGTTTGTGTGCGTCGCATTTTCTTCGCCACTAGAATAAGGAGGCATCAGATTGCAACACACGTGCATGAGATCAGTGAAGATCAATATTCTCCCCCTATGTGATCTGTCCTGCAGAGATGTTACGAGCACAAGCAGTACAGAAATGGACTCAAGTTCTGCAAACAGATCCTCACCAACCCAAAGTTTGCAGAGCATGGAGGTAAGACACTTCCGCACACATGTGATCCTGTCTGTCCGCTAGAGCAGTTCAAAGAGATGGAGAAATAAACGGAACCACTGTCATTTCCTCGACCTTTACTTTATTATTTCGAGAAGAACTAACGAGGTCGATTCGATTTCTTTCCTTTCCCTCAGAGACCCTGGCGATGAAGGGGCTGACCCTGAACTGTCTGGGGAAAAAGGAGGAGGCGTACGAGCTGGTGAGAAGGGGCTTACGCAACGACCTCAAGAGTCATGTCTGTATCCTCCCTGCTGCGCTGAGAACCGCCACTTTAACCAGCCTGCCAACACTGAGATGCATTGATGCATGCTTGGCTACTAGAGGGAGGAGAGAGAGAACTAGATCTTGTGCAACACATTTAGTCATTTTACATTTAGTCATTTAGCAGACGCTGTGACAGCATACCCGTTTTTTGCATTATATCCAGTTATTAGTTACTAGTGTAAGTATCAGGTTCCTCTGCGTTTATGGAAGTGTGTCTTGAATGTTCCCCACTCTAAGTGGTCCATGTGGACAGGTTTAGGTAGTTCAGGTATGTGCTGGTTCTTTCCTCCTGGGTGGTTTCCATGTGTGTCTTGGCCTCCTTAACCCCCGGTGTCCCAGGCTGGCACGTGTACGGTCTGCTGCAGAGGTCTGACAAAAAGTACGACGAGGCCATCAAGTGCTACCGCAACGCTCTGAAGTGGGACAAGGACAACCTGCAGATCCTCAGGGACCTGTCCCTCCTGCAGATCCAGATGAGGGACCTGGAGGGGTACCGGGTGAGGATGGGGAGAGAGGGCTGGGAGAGGCATCAGGGGGGTCTGCGGTGTGTGTCTGCCTGCTTAAACCCCTTCTCTCTGTCTCTCTAGGAGACACGTTACCAGCTCTTGCAGCTACGCCCTGCCCAGAGGGCCTCGTGGATCGGCTACGCCGTAGCCTACCACCTGCTGGAGGACTTTGAGATGGCTGCCAAGATTGTAGAGGAGTTCCGCAAAACACAACAGGTGAGCCAGGCTTATCGTTATAACAGCACGAGCAGTGTATCCGTGGTCCGAATTCAAGGGCTCTAGGGCGCTCAATTGAAAGTGTTTGGTTGTCTGCCCCATATCGGTAAATATGATTAGTTGCCGTGCCTGCGCCAGTGAATGTAATCGGTGACGGTATGTTGTTCCAGACGTCTCCGGACAAGGTGGACTATGAGTACAGCGAGCTGCTGCTTTACCAGAACCAGGTGCTCCGGGAGGCCGGCTTGTTTAAGGAAGCACTGGAACACCTCACCACCTACGAGAAACAGATCTGTGACAAGCTGGCAGTGGAGGAGACCCGGGGTACGTGTGTGAGCTTCGATGATGGTTGTCTTTAGAATGTCCAAGTGGGTTTACAGTAGAAATGTGTACGTGTATGAAAGGAATCTGGCACAGACCATTTTGTGGTAAGTGAGGCTGACTTAGTAGATCTTCTTGAGTGTCTCCTAACTGCCTGTGCTGCTGCAGGTGAGCTGATGCTGCAGCTGGACCGGCCAGAGGAGGCCCTGGAGGTCTACAGGAGACTCCAGGAGAGGAACCCTGAAAACTGGGCCTACTACCAGGGTCTGGAGAAGGCACTGAAACCAGGTACGCCCTCACCTCGCCATCACATAGCCTCTTCTGAGTCTGCTCTTCAGCTGGGTTTGTGTTCCTGTGGTCTGCCTGTTGTGAACATGTGGTCAGTGTAGTACACCCTGACTCTTGTGACGCGTCTTCGTCCACAGGGAGCGTTGAGGAGAGGCAAAAGATTTATGAGGAAGTGTGGGTGAAGTTCCCCAAAGGACTGGTGCCCAGAAGGCTTCCTCTCACCTTCCTCACTGGTATGTGTACTCACACACACATGCTGATGCTTTCTACACAGTGAAAGAATGTCACTGAAAGTACCGTCGCCCTAACCCCTAACATTTGGTAACCAGGTGAAAAGTTCTGCGAATGTTTGGACTGCTACCTGAGGATGAACTTCAGTAAAGGCTGCCCGCCGGTCTTCACCACTCTCAAGTCTCTCTACAGCGACAAGGAAAAGGTGAAGACAACCAGAAAGATATGCTAGAAATGATCTCCAAGTTCGTGTCTGAACCCATCAATGTTAATGCCCTTATTCGTTTCCACGCAGGTGTCAATTATAGAAGATTTAGTAGTGGGATACGCAACTTGCCTAAAAAGCTGTCGAATGTTTAGTCCAAATGGTAAGTATTGGATTGTAGTACGTTGATGGGTTTTGTAAAACCAAAAACCATATTTTGTGGGCTGTATCTTTGTCAGTGATGGTGTGTTTCTTGTAGATGATGGGAAAGAGGAACCTCCCACCACTCTTCTGTGGGTGCAGTACTTCCTGGCTCAGCACTTTGACCACGTTGGCCAACAGGCCTTAGCCCTGGAGTACATCAACACAGCCATCGAGAGCACGCCCACGCTCATAGAACTGTTCCTCATCAAAGCCAAGATTTACAAGGTAGAGGATGCAGGCCACTTGCATGCAGACACACATTCACATCAATCAGCAGCACACGTTCATACACCTGTTCTAGAGAAAAGCCGAGCAAAACGAGGAAAAACATTGAAAGAATTGTTCTCTCTCGAAGCCAAGATATACAAGGCAGCCCGTACAGCCATGTTATTAACACTGACAAACAAGACCAGCTTGATCACACCAACGCACCACATCCAAGACGCCAGACTTCTCAACCTACCTAGGCCATCAAATCATCAACTGGACTATTGTTCTGACATCCTTCCTCCCTCCTCCTCCCCCCACAGCATGCAGGGAACATCAAGGAGGCAGCCAGGTGGATGGACGAGGCCCAGGCCCTGGACACGGCCGACCGCTTCATCAACTCCAAGTGTGCCAAGTACATGCTGAAGGCTGGCCTGGTCAAGGAGGCAGAGGAGATGTGCTCCAAGTTCACACGGGTGAGCTTCAGCCTTGTCCTCTAGTCCTCCTTTATCGTTGCACGTCCCAAACTGGAGCGTGCGTGTGCACTCTGGCCGCTGGGCCGTTTGAAGGCTGACGTGCGTGTGTGACGCTGTGCGTGTTTCAGGAGGGAACGTCGGCGGTGGAGAACCTGAACGAGATGCAGTGCATGTGGTTCCAGACGGAGTGCGCCCTGGCCTACAAGTCCATGAACAAGTTCGGGGACGCGCTCAAGAAGTGCCACGAGATCGAAAGGGTAAGCCACAGAATGCTGAGCTCTCTGTCCAATCTTTCATCCTCTTAACAACCAATCAGAATCAGAACCCCTCCTCTTTCTTTTGTCTGACATCAGACAGGTTTGCCAGATTTTTAACCCACCCCATCAACTGAGTAGTTTGGAAACTAGCCAAGAATAGGGTAATTGGCCCGATCCCACTTGCAGAAAATCAGGAATTGTCTCTCCCTGTGTCCCCTCAGCATTTTGTGGAGATCACGGACGACCAGTTTGACTTCCACACCTACTGCATGAGGAAGATGACGCTGCGCTCCTACGTGGATCTGCTCAAGCTGGAGGACGTGCTGCGCATGCACCCCTTCTACTACAAGGCCGCGCGCAGCGCCATCCACATCTACCTGGGCCTGCACGACAACCCCCTGGCCGACGACAACAAGGAGCACCAGGCCGACGCCGGTGAGTGTGGGAACGCGCGTGTGTGTGTGGTGTGTAGGGTAGGTGTATGATTGTTTAGATATGTTACGTGTGTGTGTGCCATAAAACCTGTCTGTTAAGTTAGTGCCTCAAAATAATATGTAAACCAATCCGTTGTACTTATATTTCTCTACATCTCACCAAATTCGACATCTCATCTTTTTCTCTCTCTCTCTCGGTCCGTCTCTCCACCAGAGAACCTGAACGACAAGGAGCTGAAGAAGATGAGGAACAAGCAGAGGCGGGCGCAGAAGAAGGCCCAGCTGGAGGAGGAGAAGAAGAACGCTGAGAAGGAGAAGCAGCTGAAGAACCAGAAAAAGAAGAAGGAGGACGATGACGAGGAGATCGGAGGACCCAAGGAGGAGCTCATACCTGACAAGCTGGCCAAGGTGTGTGTCTCGTCTGGGAACAGAGATGTAAAACGATCCTTTAAAGCAAGGAGAGATGTGTGTGTGTGTGTGTGCACGCATGTGTCTGTCACACCTTGTCAATAGCCATGAATAGTTAGTCAGGGTGTGAGAACCCAGATCAACAAGGCAGTGAATGTCATGGTCCTCCCCTGTCTGCAGGTGGAGAGTCCTCTGGAGGAGGCAGTGAAGTTCCTGACCCCCCTGAAGAACCTGGTGAAGAACAAGATCGAGACGCACCTACTGGCGTTCGAGATCTACTTCCGAAAAGGTACCACGCATGCCCACCAGAATGGAAACAAACGTTTCAGAACCGGTTTGTCTTGACTCTGATGACCTCTCCTCACCTCTCTCTCTTTCTGCCCCAATAGAGAAGTACCTGTTAATGTTACAGTCGGTGAAGCGGGCGTTCTCCATGGAGCCCTCCAACCCCTGGCTCCACCAGTGTCTAGTACGCTTCTTCAAAGGAGGTATGCCCAAGTGTTGTAAACCTCACATGCACCCTAGGTGACACCAGAAGTAGACTGAATATTCTGTGGTAGCTGTTCCTAAAAGGGAGCAGTGCTACTTAGATGCCCAGAGAACACCCAGAGTCTGCTTGTGTCTGTAGCTGTCTCTGGTCTCTTGTATCTGGGCCACAGTGAAGCCTGGTCTGTACCTCTGCATTGGGGGAGCGCATTCCTCCCCCACATGTATTCAGCGGACCTGTACAAACATCCTGTCAACCTTTCTGATTAATCCTAGCTTGGTACCTCAGTCAATCGTCAAGACGCAGGAGAGAGAGGGGGAGTAGAGGGAGTATCTGTTGGGATGTATGTCTGTTTTCTTCTGGAGAATGGAGGTGAAGTGGTGTTCCAGAACACTGTTCTGGTTAGTTGATAATCCTCTGGCTGTCCTGAATGTGTTGTGCAGTGTCTGACAGCCAGGACCTTCCGGAAGCTGTGAGGACGGTACTGAAGCAGGAGATCTCCCGGCTGTTTGGAGAGAGCGACCCCAAGAGCTTCAACAAGAACTACCTGAGCAAACACTCCAACTCTGTACCGCACCGCTTAGCTGGTACACACACACACCCACACAGCCCCTAACAGTGCACTTCGACTGGTCCACGTAACAAAGCATAGCCACAGGCGTTGACTCCCATGTTCCTCCTCTTGCAGCTGCTAAGATGATGTTCTACCTGGACTCCTCGTCCGACAAGATGGCGTGCGAGCTGGCTACGGCGCTGGACGAGTCCCTGACTGGGAGGAGCATCCAGGTAAGCCGGCCCTCTTCGCTAAACAGATCATTTAGTTTTGGGTGGAGTGGTCAGGTGTCTTGACGGCTCGCTCCTCGCCCCCTCAGATCTCTACGGAGGCCCTGCAGGCGCTGCGTGAGGGCAGCCTGGGGGAGGGCCAGCAGAAGGCCACCGAGTCGTACCGCGCAGCCTGCAACAAGCTGTACCCCTACACGCTGGCGTTCATGCCCCCGGGTTACGAGGACAGCACCACAATCAGCGCCAACGGGGACCTGTCAGCTGGTGAGCACGACGAGATGGCTAACGACATGTGAGGAGGAGGAGGAAGAAGAGCGCGCGCACACACGCCTCCAGCCGCTAGTCTGCCAACGACACCCTCCCCACCCCCACCCCATCCCCCAGCTTCGGCTGTCTGTGATTTTCCCCTCCCCCCCACCCCCCTGCAGTGCACTGATTTGGATGGACAGAGAGCCACAGAGAGAAAGGGAAGGAGAGAGAGATGTGGAAGAGGAGAGGAAAAATAAAGCCCATTTTACTTTCTTTTTTTAACCCCCGGTGACAACTATTCTTTAAAACAACAAACGACAACAAAAGGAAATGAAAACGTACAGAGAAGAGGGAGGACGTGGAGGGCAGAAAGCGGGTTGGGTGGAAAGCTTCTGTGAACAGGGTTTCTGTTTCCTGTGATTCCACCCCATGTTCCTCTGTGCATCTGCTTCTTCTCACGTTTTTAAAAAGGTAATTTATATATTAAAACAACAAATAAAGAAATAAAAATGTTTGAAAACTGAGATATTGTAGTAGTGCTGGGGACTGTGTTCATATGTAGTGTTGAGGCTGGCATGTGCCAAATATAAGAAGGTGGAACACTCAAGAGGAGGCATCACTTGTTCCCGGGGAAGCATTGAGGCGTTGCACTCGGTTACAATCGTCTGAGCTCATGTAGTCCTCTACTCAGCCACCAGGGTGTCCAATGGCAGACGTCTAAACATGAACTCCAGGTGGAAGGGGCCAGGACACATCCGGTCTCAGTGCAAAGACACACACAGAGCTCAGAAGTCCATCTGCTGAAGTAAAGCTTTATGACTGACAAGTCCATTTTTATTTCCTTCTATTCTCTTTGTATTTCTGCAGTTTTACCCTTTGTGAAAAATGTGTGGGTCCCATTTAAAACAACCACTTATAAAAGATAATCACTCGTCACAACAGCATCCTACAGTTATCTGGCTTTTATTTCAGGGGTTTGCTTCTGTTTGTCCATCATAAGGTGTAAATGTGATGGCATCTCTGTTGCCACTCAGTCTCATTGTTTTACTTTTCATTTAGGTAAACAAGGCACTTGTCAATCACATTGAACTCTTCACACAGACCACTCCTCTCTAACATCAAGGAGTTATGAATTAAACTGAGTTGAATAAAGTATCTCTTGTGAGGGGGTTTTGTCTGGACTTTATTATATTAGTGCCCAACCTTCACAGTTTTGGCCCTCCTCGACCTAGCCAGCAGAATATATATAAGTGGCCTAATTCTCTGTTCTTTGTCAATGTAAATTGAATCATTCCTTCCCACAATAATTGCACAATCCTTGTTTAGATGTTTTCAACCAAATGTTTTAACTTGTATCCGACAATACACTTAGCGCTTGCTCTAGCAACCGTATGGGATGTAACTGCTCATGTGCGATGGGGGTGTGGTTCCACTCAGAGTTTGGCTCTGGGGGTGTGGTTCCACTCAGAGTTTGGCTCTGGGGGTACTCCCTGTTGAGCCGGCTTGGGCCTGGGCACTGAGGAAGGTGTGGTCCAGGTTCAGGTAGGTGGTGAGGAACTCTGGGAAGTCTCTCTTCTGCACAACCTCCAGGAACATGGCAGCAGCATTGAGAAGCCTCTGTTCATCTCTACCGGAGAAGAGGAATGGGGACAAACAAAAATCAGAGAGCTGGTGATTAAGAGCTGACGGGAGTTAATAACAGCAACAGGATGTTGCTGTTATTGTAGTCCCTTTATCATGAAACTAATTGTACTTAAAACATCCTGTATGGAACAGTCTGAATTTCCCTACTGAAATTGTAGAACAGGCTTGTCTTGACTCTCTTACCCAACAGTCTGGCAGTGGGTGACTTCCCGGAGCTCCCCGATGACTTCCCGAGTGAGATCAGTCACCAGCCCCCGGGTCACAACGCTGCCATCGTCCTCCAGGAGGGCCTGGTGCCGGATCCACTGCCACACCTGCAACAGAAACAGGAACTGGATCTCTCTTACGTCTAGGAATAAGGGTGGAACTTAGACTAACATGAACTTTCCCCTCCAACTCACCTCTAAGTCTAAGACAAAGCAACTAAGTAAAAACTGAAAGTAACTAACTATTACCATTTACGGTCTCTGAAACTGAACTCACACTGTGGAAGTGATAATACAGACAACAGAGAGTCGTGCGCGTATGAAGGTCATTTACACACCTGGGATCTGGAGATCTCTGCAGTGGCGGAGTCTTCCACCTGGCCTCTGTAGAAGAAGTGGCCCGTACCTGGATTAAAACCACAGAGAGATGGGTCTTTGAGGCAAACATAAGGACACATTGAGATTTAGGTATTCATCTTTCCTTCCATACATAGGAAAGTAGTTTGTCGCTAGTAGAAAACAAATAACACAACTCAAAAGACCTTTCTCACCTGTAAGCCATGCCTCAATAAACAAGATACCCACAGCAATGTTATACTTCAGACCATATAGTGTGACTCCACCCTGTCACTCACAAAACGAGAAGAAGACATCAGTTAGATACGTATACACTGTGTTTGAGACAAGTATGAGTTGGTAGACAGGTGCAGTTGGTAGATGAGTTGGGGACTGACTGCTGGCATAGAAAGTAGGTCATCTGGGGTGACCACCAGATCCTCTCGAAGCTGGTGCAGCTGGTTATCACCCTGGGTATGGAGCTGGAAGAGCTGTGTGGCAGAGACGAAGAGAGAAGAGAAATAGAGTAATGAAGATTAGGGAATGAGGCCATCAAAACACATTGAAAGGTGTTCGCTCATGATCACAACGAGGGACGTACTTTCTGCATTGGTTCTATGAGGTCTAGGTCGTACACCATGAAGCCGTCAACACCAGCATCGATCTCCAGTAACTTCAATCTGAAATGTGTAGAGACAGACATGAAGAAACCTGAAACAAATGCATACATAAGATACATGCACTGCCAAGAGGCACTCTTGACATAAAACATACTGGACAGATGGCAATGACACTGAATCTGAATGGTTATCAAAGTTACAATAGAACAGAGTTGCACTTCTGCATGCATGCTCATTTGACCAGTGACTTTGCCTGGTGACAGTAGCCAGCACTGTCCTGCAGGTAGCGCTCTCCCTGTCTGTGAGGTAGAAGCAGGGCAGCCATGCCTCCTGTGGCCAACGCCCCTCGCTGGTGACATGTGCAGACGAGCAGGTCCATATAGCTACGCAGGAAACGCTTTTCCATGTTGACATATTTGCTGCGGTCGGGGAGCAGAAAGGCCTCCCGGTGACCTGGAAGAGAAATAAATGACATTTTAGATACATTTCTTGATCTTGTAATTTGAAAGGTGAGTGGATAATCGACCCATGAGGAAAATGCTTCATATTTAGGCTCACCAAATTTGTTGACAAAAGAGGCGGAATAATCCCAAATGCCACAGTTGAGACCAGCGGAGTGATCTCTCAGCTCGTACAGAATCTCCTCCATCTCAAATGCTGCCAGAATGTTCTCTATCAGAACCGTGGCCTTGATACTGCCAACAGGCAGGCCCAGCTATAACACACACAGATACAGAGGAACAGACATGCACATATGTACACACACATGCAAACTCATTATGTATACATGTAACATACACAGTAGATACACACATACAGTACATCAGCACACAAACCTTGTGCTCTGTCCATTCAAATATGTCTGTTCCATAGTCTTGCCTCAAGGTAACTCTCCACCTATGTCATGAAGGGGATGAGACAGAAGAAAAGAGGGAAAGGAAATAGAGAAAAAGGTAGATGGAGTGAAGAGGGGGGGTTTCCTTGTGGGGTTCATTTTTGTATCAACCCTCCACCATCTATACATTTCAATGCTGCCTTACTTTGGAGAGGTAGAAAAAGGGCCCACTCCCGCAGTCAAACAGCAGCTTCCCACAGTGGAACATCAGGAGGCCAAAATCAAACAGAGGACCAGGAACCTCCTTCCCTCTCACCTGTGGAGTTACGTAGACGTCCATTATAGACTTCTAGCACACCTAAACTGGATTGTGCACCAAGCAGTGCAACATTGGCAGAACAGTCAGGTGTTTCTGTACCATCATGTTGTGTTCCACCATGTTCCACGCACGAGGGCGTAGCATCAGCACGGGAGCGTGGGAAATTGGGGGGGTGTCTGTTGGAGGGCGACGACAGCAGAAAACACACGTTCATGAGTGATGTGTATCTGCCCTTTAGAGTGTGTTGGTGACTGAAGAATGTGTGTGTCTGAGCATTTACAGTATGTGTGCAAGAGTATGTGTGACAAGGCTACAACTCACCCGGAAATTTGTTATGCACCGCCTCGTAAACATTAAATATGCCTTTAATCTGGTTCCGGTATGTGGGGCAGTTACCATCATCGAAATCAATCTGTGGGACACAAACAAGACAATAATAGTGAACAAAGGAGATATTTATGGACAACTCTTACTACTAGAAATTACAAATCCAACCAATTGTAGTCCATCCTGTTGTGTTGGCCAGTACCTGTAGACCCTGAGCAGGGGAGCGGAGAGCCTGAAGGAGGCGTTGGGTGTCACAGGGGGCCAGGTCCCCCACATCCACATGTCTCTTCTGCAACCGGGGGGGCACAGGTCGGACCCTCCAGGTCGGGTCACTCCTGATGTGGGCTGTGACCTCTGAGAACTCTGGGAGGTCACCTGACAAGTCCAGGTGAGCCTTCCTGGAGATCCGGAGCTTCAGGATCTAGAACATCACGGTGCAGAGTGTGCATCATTGAATCTCTTTGTTTGCCAAGATTGTTGTAAAGCATTCCATTTAGTCAAATGTCTCACTCAAATTGCTATTGTATGTGATTTCTTTTTCAGATTATGATTTAAAAAGTGTGATTTTATGACATGTGTGCTATATGCAAACAGTGTCTATGCGTAATATAGAATTAGTGTCATGTCTCTTACCCTGTCAACCTCTTCATCAAAAGTGGAGATGAGCTCTTGCAAGAAAACCAGGGACCCAGTGGAGAAGATAGTCTGATACTCAAGCTCCAATCCTGGGGGAGAGGGGCCAGATCCATGTCTGTTTGTGCCTGGGAGTTCAGAGCCATACAGTAACATGGTTCAGACACACAAAGCAGACATAAGGGAAGTTGTAGTCAAATAATTCAATGAACAAAGCATTCTAAGCATGCCTTAAATTGTAGTTTACATACTTCTAATGTAAAAAATGTTTTTTCATTCATGGCAATGGTTAAGTACTCACAGACCTGTTGTACTCTGGTTGTCGACTGCACAGAGACTGGGCTGGACTTTGATACAGGGGAATAATGTCCAATGTTTGGCCAGGCAGCAGAGTATTTGTTTGGAGCTGAGGTTAGAAACCTTCAAACTGGGAGCCTATAGGTACAGAGATGTGTTGCCTGACTGTTTTTTTTACGTTTACTGGTGCTATTCAATTTACTGGGTCACTTGCTAAACTATAGAAAGCAGTGGCAAACATATTTGGCAGTCCCACTTAGGAGTTTACATCCTAAATAAATTATTCCAAGTAACAATACTTATGGACCTTCCCAGATTATATTTCACTCAACGCGAACACTTCTGTACAGTAGAGCTTTCGAGCTTTCTGTTTAGAGCAAATTTATTTGACAAGAGTCAGAGCCCAGAGACGTTTACAAATGTTAATGAGAACGCCTTCTTTGGAAGTGAAAGGCTGATTTATTCAAAACACGCCTATTTGGTCGAAACGGATCCAATCAATAAAGACTTTCCTTTTACAGAATGTTCTCGCGAGATGAGCCCTTCAACATTGTACGTGGCGACGTACCAGCCACTAGCTGCATAGTATCCATAAATATTATTTTTGAGAACAACAGTTCAGAGCTGGTACGATTTAAAACGTAACCAGGTAGCTGTAGCCGGTGGCCTTGGTCACATATGAATATTAATTTGTATGTGTCAAGGGCAAGGTTGTCCTGTTCCGACAGCCCAATTGCTGCAAGTTCGCGAGTCACAACATATGTGCTCGTGGTCGAGCTAGCTACAGCTCGTCTCGATTAACAAGTTTAGTGGCTTGTTTATCAATATGGCAAATCTGGAGACCTCTACTGAATTTGCCAATTCTCTGACCAGCGTGAACCTTCCGCCACCACGGACACGAATCTTCAAGATCATCGTGATTGGGGACTCTGGTGTGGGCAAGACATGCCTCACCTACCGATTCTGTGCAGGGAAATTCCCAGAGAAAACCGAGGCCACGATCGGGGTGGACTTCAGGGAGAAAGTTATCGAGATTGACGGCGAAAAAATAAAGGTGAGTGAATTAGAAGTGTCCAGCCATTGGAATAAGAAACAGAAGTTATTTTACATGGGTTCTTACAACGATGCACAGTATAAGGACAACCAACCTTCAAGATGAGGGTATCTTGTAAGGGTTCTTTATCTAAAGGGCAGTGGCTGCAAAATAAGATCCACTGTGCTCTGGCTGCCCTCTGCAGAATCATAAACACATTACAGGACATATGAGCAGCTCTCATACCCGTTGATCAAAATAAGTGATTCATCTGAGTGTGTGTATGTTGATCTTCCTTCTGCAGGTCCAGCTGTGGGATACAGCAGGACAGGAACGTTTCAGGAAGTCCATGGTGCAGCACTACTATCGAAATGTCCACGCGGTGGTCTTCGTCTACGACATGACCAGCGCCGCCAGCTTCCGCAGCCTCCCGTCTTGGATCGAGGAGTGCAAGCAGCATGCTCTGGGACAGGAAGTGCCCAGGATCCTGGTGGGAAACAAATGCGACCTCCAGGACTCCATCCAGGTGGCCACGGACCTGGCGCAGCAGTTTGCCGATACTCACTCTATGCCCCTGTTTGAGACGTCTGCCAAGAACCCAACGGCCGGCGTGGACGGATCCATCAACCAGCGAGGAAGCAGCGACCATGTGGAGGCCATCTTCATGACAGTGGCGCACAAGCTGAAGTCCCAGAAACCTCTCATGCTGAGCCAGCCCCCCGGCAGTGTCGGGGGACACACAGTGACCCTGGGGAGGGGGGGTGGCGGCGGCGGCGGTGGCAGCGAGAGTGAGGAGAAGGGTGGCTGGGGCTGCGGCTGCTGAGTGAGAAACAGAGAAAAGGGACAGGAAGGGAGAATGAGGGATATAGGAAATGGAAGAATCAGAGGTGATTGTGAGGAAAGCACAATGTCCATACTGCCTGTTATCTGGCCTTTCAACTCAACAATCAAAAAGCGCTTTTTTTATCATCATATTGAAATATTTGAAAACATACTATCTGTAAAGACACTGTTTGGAGGGAATTATAGCTTGTCAGGGTCTATCATCCATATTGATAAAAAAACTACTTTTATCAATTGTGTGTGAACCCAGTGGAATATTTGAGATAACACACATACCTCTATCCTAGTCAGGCCCTAGCCATAGAAATCACTCAGGCACTTCCAAATATAAAATACATTCATAGGTATTATGGAAAAACAAAATTAGTCACCCACTGCTTTGTTGCAAGTAGACTTCTTTCTTGGCCAGTGATGTGTGGGCAGGGACTCAAGAACATATTCTGCTTTAGCTCTAGAACAAGCTCAACAAGTTATGGATTTCTTTCCTATGTAACAATCTGAAGCATGTCTAAAATACAACCTAATACAGTAAAATATATATATATATACAAAAAGGAACATACTTTAACTCTACTCTCACAGTACTAAACTATAGCCCACAGTTACACATCCACCATAACCCTTGCTGTATTCAAACTCAGTTTTGTGGTGTTACCCTAAGGTCTTTTACATCTTTCTATTTAATCGCTGTTGCTTTATTTCTGTATTTGGACCTCAGCAGGTTCTGTGGCCCATTGATAACACATTTTTTATTTTGATATTGTCCATTGATAAGAGATTTGCAGGTGTGTATGGTATGGAAAGAATGTTGATAAAACCCCAAATGATTCAGAGCTTGGCACAGTGTGATAGGATTTGGCCAACTGACCATGTAAACTGTATCATCTTTTCGCAAGGTAAAGACAATGGACTTGCCTCCTTATTTTGATTGAAAGCGACATGTGTCATTGGCTATGACAGAGGAGTTGGCTAGTTGACTAAGGGGGAGTTACATAAAACATCTAATGATGCTCTGTTGAAGTTTGCTGTACCGTGTCTTAGCTGGTCTGATCACACAGCTTCCTGGTAGTGGTCAGTTGTATTTGTGTCTGTCTAAATGAGCAGTGTACTATCTTCATGGCCAGCATAGGACTCCATTTACACCATGGTCCAGATTTACTGTTTTCTGAAACAGGTAACTTACATCATTTACATTGTGCCATAATAACATGATCCCTATCAACCTAAACCATGCTCTTTCCTTGTGTGAAAACAAGTTTGGCCTGATGCTGTAGCAATATTTTACAATTGAGCTGACAAAAAAAGCCTTCTCACAAAGTCAGATAAGATAGGGATCTAGTGGAAGTCCTATGTTGGTGGTTTAATATTCAGTTTTGTTATGGTTTCTTATTTGCATTTTTCCAGTCCAATTTTGGTCCAAACAACCGTTTTCTGTGTAATAACCATTTAGTACATTCATGTACATGTTCATGTACATAATCAGCCACATATCCTACGTTCAAGTGTGTTTCACTAGCTACATTGATCAAGTGAAACACAAGATAAGCAGCTTACTCAAGTCTGGTTGACCGGGTTAAGAAATACACTGGCACTGAATATTACATCTGTTTTTAAATCAGGTCACTCATGCACTGACTGTACAGGGGACAGTGAATCGGAGCGTACTCCTTTGCAATGGTTTTATGAAATTATATCAAATGTTATGTGTAACCTTGCAATAAAGCCTCCCCAAACATTTTCTGTGTCATTTATCAGATGTCTGTGCTGTTCTCTTGAATAATTTGTAAATATATATATATATATTTTGTTTTATTAAATATGGCACACAGTAGCACAGATGGTTACAACACAATAATGATCAATCTGCCAGGTTTAAACAGCTGACTGTATAAAATATAATACATGCATGAGCAGTAGCTCTGCTGTATTGGGTGAAGTATAAAATGGCATTAATTTACACTGAGCTGGTTTCAAAGATCTGTACCTAGTCTCAGTATTTAAAAAAATAAATTGGAAAATTATTCTTTGTTCTCCAAAACATTCAGAATAGAATGTTGTAATTCAGGAAACTCGGAAATCCCAAAAGGGGAGCTTAGCTCCAGGTATACCCAAGACAACACAGCATGAAAGATGGTCTGAAATGTAGTTTGGCACAAATAATGCAGGGTCTGTCCTCTTAGCTTTAGGGAGACAGCTGAGAAGAATAAAATGCTTGTGGATACGTAAGGTACCTGTGAGCTGTCAAGTGCTTCTACTGGACTCCAGTCCTCCATTAGCACTGCTGTGGGTTTGCTTACATCATCTAGAAGGCATCTGATCCATGTCAGTGATCATAGAACTAAGGATGTAAAGTAAAAGTAAAATGTGGCCGTAACAAAGTAAGGTCCCACAGTGGCCAGGCCTCAGGTGAGCCTGCTGTATGCTGGGTTTTTGGATGGAACCTCTGCTTCCTCTGGGTCCCTGTCACTGAAGGTTGCTGGCGAGTTAAAGATACGGTCATCGCCTCCTGCTGGTAAGAAAGGGAAAACTGTTTTGGACATGTATTCCAGTCTCAAAACACAGGCTAAACACCCATCTATACACAACAAACAGCAAAGTACACAAACAGGGTCTTCTCGGTCTAGAATAATAGTGGTAATATGCAGTCTCACCGTCGAATCTTGACCCGCCTGTTGCCTAACAGCACCCAACACAGTCGGGCGGCTTACCTTGCCAGGTACACACAAGCTCCGTCTGAGGGTAGGGGTCACTCTGAGGGACTAGGGTCTCCTAAAACACGGTGGCACATGGATGAGAGGGGGGAAAGGTTTGACAGGTTTCTTTTAGACAGGGAGTGCTGTGGTTTCTCTCCTCACCAGGCCTGTGATTCCATCGTAGCAGCCACAGAGAGGCAGACTGCGGCAGCCCACGTAGGAGATGAGTGAGGAGAGGAAGAGGCTGACGACACAGGCTAGCAACATGGTGGCGTTGGATCCCCTCACCATCCGACTCAGCACAACCTTCTGAGGTGAGACAGGAATATCTGTCGATATCATTACCGTCCTTATGTGGCATACTTGGTACTCACACTAAGACAATACAGGGTGTGGGTTGGGGGAAAGTGTGAGTGTCATTAGACTGCTCGTTCTGTAAATGTTGGTGTTCATTTCACCTTGCCGCTTGGTCATTATAATGATAATTATCAGTGTGGATGTGTGTTTGTTATAGGTGGGGGGAGGGTGGCAGGGATTTACCACTTCAGGTAGGTAGTGGTGGTGAAAAACTTCTTCATCATCCTCGCCATAAGTCAGTGTCAAACTGGCATATGATATTACAATCACCACGGCAACACAGGAGAACACTGAGCAGATGATCATCACGTTCACCTTGGGATCGTTGCAAGTAGAATACTTTAGATAAGAAGTGTGCCATTTTACACAGTTAAGTAGGCCTACATGAACACAAAGGCTCTCTCTTACCAGTATGGGATTCTTCCTTTGAGAGGCAAATAGAGCTAGTACACCGGGAGATGCCATGATCTAAAGGCAAGGGAGAGAGAACAGTGATGCATCATAAAACATATAGGCAAACATTGGGAGAATGTTACAATAAAGTAATCCAACTATATCATCAAAAGTTTTACTCACCAATCCCGCCCATACTGGAGCTCTGGTCAGGCTGAGTGGTGTGTCTTTGCGGAAAACTGCGTCCATGACCCCGCACACCATACACAAAGCCCCACATGCCACCTGAAGGATACCTAGAACCACGACGCTACGCTGGTTGAAGATAAAGTACCTGTAGCGGTCCATTTGATCTACACAACACATAGAAACCACGGAAAGAGTAATCTTTAAAATACTACAGTGTACATCTATGTTAATCAACGTTACATGTTTCGGTACACCCATCGCATCTTTTGATACGCCGCCTTTTGTATTGTCGCCTACAATTTAGTGGGCACCATAATTCACACATGAACATAGACTGGGATTAAACTCTGGAAGACAGTATCACAAACGTTTAGCTGCTATTTTACGCAATATTTCATTTTGTATAATCTCATACTCACCGAAAGTAGAACTAATTAACCTACTTTACCCACTCTCAGTAGTCGCTTTCTTCCTTCCGGGCAGTTTTCAATTTATTCAACAGGTGAACTCAAGGCAGCGCGTTACCCATTAACCTACACGCGCAGGTGCAGCTCGACAGCCATGCAGAAGTTTAACCCTTATATGGCCACCATGCCCAGTAGGCTCTCTGAAATAATGTTGTTATATGCCCTATAAATAAGATATGTGCTACTTACCCTATTTTTGTTGTGTTATTAATTTAGTTTTTTTTTAGGCAGATCTTTATTAAGGCAAACTTTTAAAGTAAAGACAAATAACTGTGGCAACTGAGTTCAAGTGGCACAAGAGAACACATTTTAATAGTTTTACTAGGGTGGGAATCGACATCTTCCTTTTGCAACCTCAGTCATCAAGTTGTAAACACACTCTACACAGTCGCAGTAAAGGATAGAAGTATTCAGTAGTACGGTAGTCTTTCTCCTTTTAGCTACAGCTGATATCAAAAGATGTAAAAACCAAGACACCTACAAAACACATCTTATTTCCAATGGTTTGTATGAAACATAGACCAAGACCAGAAAGAGAAAGACCCTTTAGAGCAGCCGGCAGTTACTTGTACTAGGAATACTAGGAATGGATTTTGTGGATCTCCAAGTCATCCACACATTGCAGTGTTTCATTCGAATGGATTCTGTCCTCAGTGCACAACACGAGTTGGATACAATTAACCCATATTGGTTTTGTAAACCTTGTCCTGGAAGAACAAGAGTGTAAAAGTAGTGGGGTATAGACATTGGTCATCTGGACATCTGGTCAGACATTTCACTGAAAAGGAGCATGTTTACTATTGAAGGTTGGATTATACATAGTGAGAACTGGGCTGTTAAGGTACAGGTTGTGCAAGTACACAAAGTTAGGAATGTTTTTGACAAATTATGGAATGCTTTGTGATTCAGTTCAAGGTACAATGTAAGTCCAGTCTTAACTATTTAAAGTTTTCCTGCCTGTCCATGAAGGGCAGGTCAGGGAGGATAGGCGGTATTTCAGTGATATGACAGTAAATATGTGAACAGTGAGGGGTATTGGGGGTGAAGGGTAGGTAGGGTAGCAGGGTGTGTTCTAATCCCTCCCAGCTGCCCGTCTCTGCTGAAAGGCCAGTAGCTCTCGTTGGTACCAATCAGGGGCCTCCAGTCCACTCTCTCCCGACGGCTCATGGTCGTAACCGTAGGCCACCATGAGCTCTTCGTCTCGTTGCACTGCCCGCAACGTGCGGATGCATTTTATAGACCCAAAACGAGGATGGACGTATCTAGAGAAATCAACAAACACATAGTAAGAACACAAAAGCTTGCTTCCCTGCCCATATAGTGAGTCATCAAGAAAAAAATAGTAGGCATTTTATATTGGTAGTCAGTGTCTGTACGTACGAGTCGTATTTGCAGTTAGGGGTAAAAGAGTGGTTGCCCTTGTGTCCCAGTGAGGCGCAGTACATCTCCATCTTGTCAAATGGCTGGGGGCACATCGATCACAGTGTCTTCGTCCAATGAGATGGTGTTCCCGTTCAGGGCCCAATCCCGGCTGTCCACCTAGACGGTTAGCCGTGGGAAATGCCACAAACATCAATAACAGTGAAACACCTTGCTCAAACCTTGTATTGTTCTGACTAATAAACTTGAGGTTTGTTAATTGGAGCAATGAGACACGCCAGAAATATGCCCTGCTGGCTAAGACAGAAAACTGAAGAGGTGGTTAAAACACCTGGAACTACAGCATGTATTTAGCATTCACACAAAATACACAAGGGATTTTCCTTGTGCCTTCCTTAAACTCGTCCACTTCCTAAAACATAAACAGACAGACAAAGACTTCTACCTCAGAATGTGTGATGCGCACTCCATTATAGAAGGCCATGACAGTATTTGGCTCAGCGTCCACCTTGGCAAACAGCCCATCTCCTGCCCCCAACACCAGGGAGTCAGCCACATACACTCTGAACCAGAGAGGGAATCAGTTAACATGCTGCATCAGACCCTCTGCCATTGACCGTTTATAGAAGGTAGTTAAAGAGTAGAAATCTAAAGCTTCCCTCATCATCCTTCCAATTAGATCATCACTATTTAAAGTATCTTAGTTCTGCTTTCTAGGGTCTATGTTAATGAAGAAATAAAGGGACAGGTTATTGTAATAGTGATTGTTATATGTTATTGACTTGAACAGTCTTTTGCTTATGGGTCTAGTTCTGCAGTCTAGATTAAGCTCATTAACAAGCAAACCTTTTGCTCTCGTAGGGGTCTGGCAGAAAGGTATGGGTGGCGATACAGGTCGAGGTGGACTTGTCATAGTAGTACACAGGGCCTAGGAGAGGACATAGCTGGTCATTGCTCAACCAAAGATGCATAAGAATCCATCGCCAACATATTTTAGCTATGGTAAGGAAGGCATGATTACTCACTGTCAGGTACAACATCGAAGTGCGGTCTACCCGTCTCCATAGAGACCAGGGTGGCAAGTCGAGCATCAATCAGCTCCCCCTCCACAAAGGCGCCATAAAGAGCTGTGCACCCGTCAGGATACACATACGCAACCGATTTACCCGTCATCTCTCCATCTTCGTCAACCTTCCCAAATAGGCAGCCTTGATCCTAAACACACACACACACACAAGCAAGCATGTTCACACTTTCCTGATTTCCAACAGGCTCTGATACTTCAACTCACAAGTCATACAAGGTCACCAACCATACCAACTATTACATATCTACCATGTAACACCTTACTGGGGACCCACAGGGTAGTAAATCCAGCACTCTCCATAGCGGCTGTTGTCCTTGTACTGGCCCTTGAAGGTCAGGCGACCCTCTGAGTCGTACTCCTGAGCCATCCCGTTCAGCTCCCCGTCAGTGTAGGTCCCGTGAAGGACACCCCCATCCTCATAGGTGTACACCCCCTGGCCCTGCAGGGCGTCTTCCACGTAGTAGCCCTCCAGCGTGCTGAGAGGAGGAGTCATCAGGAGAGAAAAGTCCAAAAGAAAGAGAGAATGTGTGTGTGTGTGTGTGTTTGTGTGTGAGATGTCGTATAGGCACGTGTGTATGTGTGAGAGAGAGAGATGTTGTATAGGCACATGTGTGTGTGTGTGATGATGTGAGATGAAGTCACTTTACCTCCCATCGAAAAAAAAGAACTTTCCCTTCCCGTTCTTCTCTCCATGTACGAAGTGGCCTTCAAAGCGGTCACTGGACGAGTAGGTCACCGTGCAGAACCCATGAGGCTGGTCATCCTCGTCCAGAGGACCTGCATGCATATACGAGCTGAATTGGTTAAACTCAATCTGGCATACCGGTAGCTGGCCATCACTCTTGTGCTGTGTCAGTCAAAATAGGTAGCCTAGCTGTTAGCCTGCTACTTTCTCTCTTCATCTCTACATGAACTGGACGTTATTGAATAATAAATGTGCAGCAGAAAAGATTACCGCGGAGAGATAACAAAACATGACAAATACACTAAATAAACTCAATCGTATTGTCTAACACACAAAACACATCGTATTTATATTATTCCAATTTAGCAAGCTTATGTGCACCCGTAGTCATCAATGAAGCACAGAAGACGACTGTCATTCAATGTAGCTTTTCTATCAAACCTAGAAACTGTTTAATCGAAGGAATAGCCTAAACCACCCGACCAGGTCTAGCATTGTCTTCTCTGCAGGCTTCGCTCTATTGTCATGTGGGTTTCCCCAGAAATAAAGTCCCTGGCCTGGCGCCACTGCACATATAGAATGTGGGCCTACGTAGTCTACGCTTAAAATATGCCCACAAATACTGGAAAGTTGTTGGCCAAATAGATGAAAGTGTGTTGTTAAATATATTTGCAATAACATCGTTAGAGCTAGTTCGTATGCATTCTTACCATCAACGACTTCTTCTCCATGTTCGTCATCGCTGTCCATAGCCGTCCTCCTCGATTACTTCCTACCCAACCACTGCTAACCTACTCCCCTGGCAAACAAAACACTTCAGAGTGCCTTCTGTAGACCAGAGCCATAGAAATGCACTATTGTATCCCCTTTTAACAAGCAATAATGTCACAGAGGGCTTCTCATAGGCTACGCCCATAACGGGACCTAAACAAACGTGAATCCCCAAGGAAGACAATGAAGAACTCCAAGGATAATACGCTAACAGGGAAGGTTAAAACGTTGTTATTGTGTTTAACCTGTGCAATAAATGATGCCGTTTATTTCTAAACAATAGTAAATATAACAAGCTTGCATCACCCTCTAGTGGCCATGTGACGGATAAACACGAATGATGAAGCTCTGGACACCTTGACATCTGCTGTTAATCGCCTGTTTTTCACCCTCAGATTTTGCTATCCAGCCAAGGTTTAGTTCGTTTATTTTTTACATTAAAGGGTATGTTCGTAACTTTCTATTCATTTGAAGTATCCGTTTACATTACTTGACGTGTCTTATGGCTGTACACAGCTTGGGGACATAAGCTAACGTTGGCTGGCTTTGCTAGCAGCAGGCCTGTGTGTTGTCAGGATTTAACTCGTCCCATCAGCGGATCATCTTTCTATTTTGCTAACGCTACTGTTTACCTAATTGACAATTCCAAATATTGTTTAATTTGGTGAGGCTAAAAAGAGTGGAAACGTGTTTTAGTAATGTATTGCTAGTGCTAACTGAGCTATCTAGCTAGTTGGGAACTTTTCTTTTTCGTTTACCACAGTGTCCCCGTAAGTCGCAGCCCTGCATTCCAAAAAGGAAGACGAGTACTTCACCATGAGCTCCGACGGGGATGGTAAGGAAACTCAGCAGCATAACATGCCTGCTCACGAACCGAGTGGCTTTGCCTGTGCTTTCAGAGACTCGTGTGTGTGTGTGTACGTACTCACAGGTGACATGGAGAATCAGGCAGAGCTGGAGGAGAAGACCAGGCTTATAAACCAGGTGTTGGAGTTGCAACACACTCTTGAAGGTGAGCAAAGTGGTTACACACACACACACACACACACACACACACACACACACACACACACACACACACACACACACAGGCTCCTTGATTATCACACCCAGCTGGGATGAGTTTGTATTATAAGTATGTAAGTAACTGTAAAGACTATTGCAACTTGACTGCAAATCTAGATCTGTCAGCGAGGGTGGATGCAGTAAAGGAGGAGAACCTGAAGCTGAAGTCGGAGAACCAGGTTCTGGGTCAGTACATCGAGAACCTGATGTCGGCTTCCAGCGTGTTTCAGACCACGGACACCAAGAGCAAACGAAAGTAAGGAACCCTGGAAGCCTCCGACGGCCACCCCTCCTGCTATGCTCCCCTCGCTCCTCAACCCACAGCTTCTCCACCCACCACACCCCAGACCACCACCCTAACCCCCACCTTCCAACCCCCTCTATGAACTACAACCGGCAAATCGAATGCCTTTAGCCCTCCTGACCACATCTCACATCATGCTTTGGTTTACATTTTCGATTTTACGGTAAAGCTGCAATGTCAAATGTTTACGTTCGATTACTCATCGATTACCCTTTGTATTTATGTTACGGTATATACTTGCTATGGTTGCCATTGTTTCATGTTGTCTGTTACATGTTTATATTACTCATGAAGTCACTAAGTGAAACTATTCTCATAAGGGAACAGTCTGAATACATTCTAAATGTAATGTTTATGTAATTGCCATTAGCTGTTTTTAGACTATGCTTTAGATGTAGACTCTGCAATGACTATGACCTCGCTCGACTGCCAAACATGTTTTTCATTTGAGTCAACCATCACACGTGTCAATCTTAATCCAAACTCAAAATTGTCAGCACAGAATTTATCCGCCGTAAATTGTGCAGTACAAAAACGTAGACCATAGGTGGAGACGGTTCATTGCACCTGTAAGGCTGTGGAAGTCACCTTAAACCTGAAGTGTTTGTGCAGCATACACTTGTGAAATTCAAATATGTTGCTGATTTCAAAAGAAAATTGTTTTAATAAAAAAGGGTTTGCCTTTTTATGACCTGGTCTCCATGGTAACACTCCCCTACCCTCACTCTCATCTTTCTAGTCCTCCCCGTCTAATGGTTTCCAATTTGTATTTGTTTACGTTTTCACAGAGTCACTAAAGGTGCCCGGAAGGACAAATGAGCAACAGCTTTTGCATTTTGATGTTCTTCATTCGACTTTGTGAGGACATTATGTATTAATAGTGAAATAGAAGCATGTCAACTGATTACTCATGGCAACATTCTAACATCCCCATTTGGTTAGCAAATAGATACCGGACTTCACTTTTTCCAGATAAATGTAACTATTTGGAAGGGGTATTGAAGGCCTAGTTATTCAGTTGACATCCACATTCCCTGAGCTGTCGGTCTGTGTTCCCATACCTTACTAGTTTGACTCATAACCACATCTAGAAACAAATCCAGTGTACAGTCTGTTCCAATTCAACAGCAATTGTAAAGAGTGCAGTTTCTGAATTGATGCAAACTGCTTATTTCTTGAGAAGTGGAGCACAAGGCTGGGACACCATAACGTGGTTTCTTCCACTCTCCCTTTTCTTAGCGGAAAGGGAACTGGAGTAACTTTACCAAATGGGATGCAGCCCTTGTGCTCTGGTGTGTCTGGTTGAACCGTTTCCTGAGGAAACCATATACCTTATTAGGACTCCCTAAACAGAAACGTTAGTGTCTTCTTGAACCATTCTGGACTGGTTTGGCCCTGAACTTCTCAGAAAAGTTCAAGCTTCTGTGGCAGATGTCCTGTACTCTTGGCTGGGTAGTACGGGCTTGGCTCAGCTCAGTAATAGTCAAGCACTAACTACACCTTGTTTTGTTACAATTTCAGTATAAAGACTGTGAATATGTGTCGTGGAACAATTAATGAGAATTGCATGTTTCAGTAAAATATATAAGAAATCATGATTTTAACTGGTTAGCTTTTGTAAAGGAGTGTCACTTGTATATTTTATTTACATCACATTCAGTAATGGTACAGGGTGGGACATCTTCACTGAAACGTAAAAAATATACTCCTAAATTACTCTTAACACCATATCCTGGATCCTTAAGAAAGGAATTACATTGGACTTTTACTGTGTTAAATGGATATCACACAGTCATTACTTGTGCAAGTATTAATATGACAGCTCTACAGCACTTTGGCCAAGGATACACATTCTTCATTTTTTTAAGGCTCTAACAACTGTCACAATCTCCTAACACAGCATTATGTTGTGTTTATAATATATTACAACTGATAGTCATATGTAAAAGAAACAGTCATCCTTTTACCAAGTCTTTATGGAGGCTGAGCCAAAGGTCCTCTGGATAAGAAGATCAGAGTTCAGGAAACTGCATACATGTCTTTGTCCACCAGATGGTAGTATTCAGCCAGTTGTGCACAGTGAAGGCAGGTGGAAGGCTCCTGTTTCTCCTCTCTTCTCTCCTCATCAAACTTTAATACATATCTGTCAGAGTGGAACAAGCACTGAGCGTTAACCAAACCAATGTTGCTGTATCACCACACAATGTGCTTTCCATCAAGACCCTCTTTACATAAATGTTGTACATTTTATTGCTGCTGTTATCTTGGCCATGTCTCCCTTGTAAAATAGATCTAGCATCTCAATGGGACTTCCTAGTTAAAAGGTTGAATAAAAAATAGGTGGAGACACACACAGTGAAACATGTTTGTGAGTTCCTTATTCAGGGTATCAGATACAGGAACTTCATTTGCTCAGACTTTCCCACACTATTTGCACGGACACACCTACACACACCAGTGCACCGCTAGTCCTTCAAAGAGGGGAAGCTCATTTTCGGCCTACATCATAAAACATTTGCATTTATTTGGCTAGTTCACTGGCTAGTTCACCCCTACGGCAATAGCCTACTGTATGAATAAATGAATGAACGAAAGAACAAAACAATATTAAACTCGAAGGAGGAAATGTGGGAATGTGGTGTGCAAATTCCAAGAAATAGGTTACAGCAGTTTGTCTTTCAACTACACTTGCAAAATCCGCCATGGGACTGAGCTCAAATAACTTTGGCGACATGTTTTAGTACAAAATCGCTGTCAATCAAATATTGGACCATTCATTCTTTTACATTTTAGGAGAATTTAGGGGCCGAGCTTTCCTTGCAGTCTTAAAGATATCGCCACTAACACACACCTACACAAACACACACACACCATACCTCGCTCAACAGGACCCAAACATCAGAGTCAGAGTGCACCATGAGGCGTATTGCAGAGAGTGACTGAATGGCCGTGTCAATCTCTCCTTCCGCCACCCCATCTGCAAAGGAACCTGACACACAGACACAATGAAATTATGTGTAGAGAAGACATACAAGCTACTGCTGCCTCAAGCTCAGAAACTGGCCTTCCTTTCTCCCTCACCCTTTTTAACCCTAACCTACTTCTTACCACTCTGTTTCTCAAACAGCACCAATTCCATAACTCAAATTTACACCCAGGAAACTGATAATAAATGAGTTATCAGGCCAAGTGTGCCCACCCACACACTGTAGTTGTACCCAGACATGACTGGTATCAGTCTAAAATCTTGCTATCTGTGTGTGCCTCGGGTCAGGTGTGTTTGCAGGGCAGAAAAGTAGGCTGAGACTGATTAGTAACAGAAGCGATATCACAGTTAGGTACCAATCACTATGAAGCCGTCCTCCAATATTTGGTATCCAGGAGACAGGCCTTTTATTTTCATGTCTCTCTTTAAACCCTGCGGGAGACACAAACATGATATAAGAACATTTCTTCACTTTCAGTATTATTTCATTATATGTCATTTAAACACTGCTTTGTCATCAACTGTGATTATGATTGTACATTGTAGTGAAACTCACAGCAAAAGGATAGTGCTTTACTACAACTCAAACACATTCAAATTCTCAACCTAGGCCTTTGTATTAGCATTCTGTAACTACTGTATGTAGACAATTCTCACAACTTTTATTCTCAGCATGACCAACATCTCACAATGTTTATTCTCAGCATGACCACATTTCCTCTTGAACATGACAGTGTCAGTTCACACACACACACACACACACCTAGCCCAAGATAGAAGATCACTTGTCTAAAATGGTGTTTCCTGTCACTGTGTTCCCTATTCCCCGAGGTCTTTGACACCCGAGAGGGAGATTCGGCCACCAAGAGATAGCTATGTAACACTACTGACACCAGCACACACACACACACACACACACATCCAGTCATGCAGACACACACAGTCACACCTACATATAGTTTCATAAAGTCTCACACAGTGACACAAATTACACATATCCACACACACAGAGTACAGTAACCCATCAACCAAGTGGCTGACACGTGGATAGTGTGACCTCTGTTACTCACGTCACTAGGGAGGGCTTCCACAGTGGTGTTGTAAAACCTATCCCCATTGGTCTCCAGGTTTCCACTGCGGAATCTGTACCTGTAGGTGTGGGAACAGAACACCTGTCAGCCAATAACTTTCTTTATGATATGATTTTTTTGTTGAAGAACTATCAACCAATTACTTTATAGGGCAATAGGGAAATAATATTATATTGGTATATTTTATGATGTTATCTCATCATGCAGTTTATGCGCGTGTATATGGCCAATATTTATGTTCACACACGTCAACACTCTCCAACACACACGCACGCACACAGGAGTTAGAAACCAGCTCATATACTGAATGAGCTACTGCAAAATATTCCCCCAAAAATCTAGATACAAGACAAGAGTGTGAGTGCATGTACTCCGTCTTTGTGTACACAGACACAATCACACACACACAAAATTATAATGTGTGTAGATGCGTGTGGCCCTTCCACTGACTCTGTGACTTTGAGGGGCTGGGTAAAGTGGATGAGGATGTAGTCCCCGGCGGTGGGGGACAGCCCCCAGAAGAAGTCGTCCCCCCTGTAGGCCCTCTCCAGACTGTGCTGCTGGTAGTGCTTCAGACTGCTGCTCAGCTCTGCTGGAGGGTTGCTGTGGCCCACATACTGGGGCTGCTTCCCAAAGTCTTTATCCTGGGGAGAAGGGAGGGAGCACACTCACATTCTCACAACGCAGACACAAAAGACAGGTGCGTACATACCTGTAGGTCATGGTAAGAACCGGATCCACAGCTGACAAATATTTGAGTTGTAACACACTCTCCCCAGAATAAGGGTGTAGAAAGGAAAAAGAGTTACACAGAGGTTTAAAGGGAGAGAGAGATAGAGTATTAGAGAATCTAGGTAGCATTAAAGAGTGAGCAAGAGCGTGTTCGAGAGAGAGTTGGAGTAAGAGAGAATGACAGAGAGATAGAGAGAGTTGGAGTAAGAGAGAATGACAGAGAGATAGAGAGAGTTGGAGTAAGAGAGAGAGTTGGAGTAAGAGAGAACGACAGAGAGAGAGAGAGAGTTGGAGTAAGAGAGAATGAAAAAGAACGACAGAGAGAGAAAGGTCTGACCTTGAGACGTTGTAGTTTCCCGGGCAGAGAGGAGTGCAGGCCAACATGTTGGAAGAGAGAGGGCGTGAATCTATGCTTGAGCGCAGCCTTCTGCTTGTCACAGTCCTTCTGCACAGCACAACAAGACACAGCAGGTGTCAAAGCAGGGGGCAAACAGTTGATGGTTTCCATCCATTTATTGTTTCGTCCCTCCATCCATTTCAAAATTCGATGGGAATTAAAAGTGCAAATTTGGAAGGTATAAGGACACCGTGATTTTAATGGGATTGAATGTTAACTTGACACAATATATACAGTACGTCATAGCAATCTTGTTGGATTTTATTTGTATTTTATTTGATTGTGTTGTTTATTTACACCAATGTTATCTTACCGCATCCCTCTCAGGGTGACATGCCTTCACCCACAGTATGTGGTCTAACAGCCAATCAATGGGCTTGTCTTTGTGGAACATCAGAAAGAACTCTGCTATCATTGGTAGCTCGCTGGTCCGAAACATCTTACCTGGGGGATCACACACATTTGAATATAGACGAATTGAGGTAAACGTGCAATGGGGGACATGTGTGTCATAGAGAGAGATACACAACGTGTGTATGTGATGGGAAGAAAGAAAGATGTGTGTGTGTGTGTGTGTGTGCAGTGAGAGAGCAGTCTCTGAGTGTAGTGTAGCGTGTGTGGATCCTGGATTACCTGTTGCACTATCTATTTGCACCGTTTTTATATCTCGTATGACATGTAAATGTATATGTAAACTGTGTGGAGAAAGTGTGTGTGTGTGTGTGTGTGTGTGTGTAAGAGAAAGAAAAAGGTGTGTGCTGCTTGTATGCATGATAGAGTCCAGGGAGTGCGTGTGTCTGAGTGATGAAGAGTTGTGATAAAGAGTATGTGTGACAGAAAGAGGTGTGTGTGTGTGTGTGTGTGAGGGAATTAGACGCGTGTTCTCACCAATGAAGCCCAGCTGAGAGAACTCTAGAAAGAGCCAGTCTTGGTTGGCCCGCTGACTGGCACAATCCTTCATGGTCAGAGAGTATTTGGGCTTGGCCACGATGTCATCCTCTAACTGACAACACACAACACAGGATGTAGCAGTGATGTCAGGACATGCAGCTGAGCATACAGGGAGACAGTAAATAACAGACAAATCAGACAGACAGACAGCAGGCGGGAAAGACAGGAAAAACAGGCAGACATATAGACAGAGAGACAGACACCAAGGGGAAAACAGGCCCTACCTGTACGTAATAGGTCGCCTTAGCCTGGGCATACATCATTAGGAAGCTGTAGTCCAAGTTCTGCTTTGTTCTCCATCTGAGGACATCCAAAAGACAAATGGCTGCAAGGTTTCTGACACATGGTACGTGACAAATGTGTGGAAGTTTTGCACCTATTGCGCTGTGTGTGTGTGCGCATGCATGCTCCTCACTTGACCCTGTCCTTGGTGTCTCCAAAGGTTTCTCTGAGGCTGGTAAAGTTGGGGTAGAAGTACTGAGAGGGGGACACCACCTCCAACAGTCCTGACTGCACATCCTTGGGAAAACTACAATACCCAGACACACCAGAAACATACAATGTAACTACAGCTCACAGCTATAAAAAATAAATACAAAATAACATAAAAAGAGTGCTTACTTCTTCTCTATAGTTGCTGCGACACTTCTCACATACTCTATATCCGTCTGTCCAGAAGGATAAATAAGATGCGGGATAAATATTGAGTAATAGGAATCATGAAGAGATGTGTCTGGGCAAATCATTTTATAAAGTTCATCCTCAAGAACAAGACATTGGGGTGAATCAAATCCTGTCACTTCCCTCCAGAGAAACAGCTTTTACTGAGGAGCACAATGTAGGGAATGATTTCATGCACTGGTCCGTTTTTGAAACTTATATCCAGGTACACAGAAATAGAGACATTTAGGCTTGTATGAAAAATGACCTACTGTATATAATAACCATTCACTTTCAAAACTCGTGTGCATGTGTTCACAAATGCATGTATGCTTTCAGACTAAAACATTCTTAAAGAACAGTGTTGAACAGTGTCATCCTGGATTGTGCTCCGCTCGTCAAACAGGTCTTACTATGAATTCCTTAGTCAAAGTCCAACACAAAGTCGGGCAGGGCAACATTATTAGTCTCTGTCACCAGTCTATTGCATTTTAGTGTGTTTTACTAAGTAACTATCAACAGGACCCAACTAAATAGCAGTGTGTGCAGGTGGGTGGGTGGGGTATCTAAGGTGGGTAGGGTGTTGTGTACAGGCTTCTCTGGTTACCTCAGCGACAAAGACAACGATCACCATGTCATTCCTTTCAGATGGCGTAAGGTCGTAGAGGAGAGAGTTAAGGGTGCTAACGAGGTAGGTCTGCTTCGCCCTCTTTACTGTGGGGATGCCCAGAACCAGCGACACTACACCCCCCCCACGACACACACACACACACCGCACGACACGCGCGCGCACACACACACACACACAGTGGAGAGAGAGAAAGGAGAAAGAAAGGAAAAAAGGATAATGGTCAACAATGGGTTACTCGTCAATTAGAAAATGTCAAAGGCAAAGTATAAGCCAGCAATTTCTAACACGCTGTACAAGACTAGCCTACTTTATAGTAGCGAGTACAATTATCTATATTTCCTGAAAGTCCACACTCATCTGACTCCTATTACAGGGGACATGTGTGTCTGTCTATGCATTTTGCTGAGCTAATGACATTAAATGATGATTATGTCATTGATGATGATGACATTCATCCATTCATCTGTTCATCCATCCATTCACCTCTCCTGCGGCCCTGACCCAGCAGCACGTTGGGGGTTAGGCTGTCTGGATGGTCCCTGAGATGGGGCAGGTAGACGTAAGGGTTGGGCAGCAGGGGTGACAGGGCGCGCCATTTTTCCTTCTCTGCGCACCAAATCCAGGCACCGAACACAAAAGAACACGTCATTAAAAAGACCATAAACAGCAAGACCAAAGTCCCTCTAAAAAAGCTTTAAAGAGCCTATCAATTACTGCAGCGAGAGAGAGAGATTGAAAGAGAGAGAGGAGAGAGAGAGAGAGAAAAACAGGAAAAGGGCCGTAGTCAGGCATTTCCAGTTGCATAGCAGAATTAATTAACCAGACATTAATGTTACAAAGCATTCTGAAGTAGGTGTGGTTACCTGTGATGTTGTGAGTCTTGTTGAGGTCCTTGAAATGGCCCAGAACCCGGCTCAGTTCTACAGACAGCAGCTGGCCCTTGGACTCGGCCGCCAGCAGACGCTCAACCAGAACCAGCATACTAGGGTTGACAACATCTACACACACACACACACACACACACACACACACACAAGACAGATTGGTTCATTTGAAACATTTTAAGAATGTGTGTTGATGACAGGTATGAAGTCTTGGGTTCCCCAGCCGTGGCCCTACATACTGTAAATGACACACTCACCAAACTAATCACCACTAAATGAATTCCAAGCACAAAAAAGATTATCTGGCCTGTCCCTTTGTGTCTGACCACAGATATTTCCATGACAACCCAACTAATGCCATGTTCTCCCACAGAGCAAGAGGCTAAGGTGGGTTGCTGGGAAACACATTTGAAGAAAGCAAGCGGCAGAGGAATTAATTGTGTTTACCTTTCCCAGACCAAAAAATAATAGTGGGGAATACACCGTCTTTCCAACTGAAGTAGGCATATGCATAATGCCAACCTGTTGCCTATATGATAAATATTTATATAATCTAGTGGACCGTTTCTACTAAAGGTGTCTGTTGAAAGTATCTAGTGTGGGTTTATAACTATGACGGAAACTAAACGAAAGCCAACTGTAACATTTGATAACCACAGATATTAGCTACACTTTGAACAGGTTTGACCTGTTAATTGAACTTACAGTAGGCTCAATTATAAATGATGTAAGCGAGCATACATTATTATAGTCTATAGACTATAGATGTTAGTGGAAAACTTCCGGATTTAGCCTGCTATTTTTCATCTCCGTCCCTCCAGACAGCCCGGTGGGTCGAGTGCTCCAAGGTGCTCACCTACCTCCAACATATGCTTCATGCAGGCAAGAGTTCGCGTTTGTGCGGCAAAAGTTCCTTACCCTGTTCGTCATGAACCGCTGTAAACCAGGTGAGGGACAGAAAACTTCCTAAAACTAGAAGACATATAAGTTTAAAAAACTTGAGCTTCATCTCATTCTCAAACACGTGTTATCTGTAGAAAGCTACCCGCTGACTCTGTTCCCAAGAGAGCACGGTCTAGGTGCCTAGGTGTGTCATGCCACAGGTGGATTATCAGCTTCCTACGGTTACGACATGACAAGTTGTCCGACGTGATTACTCGAACACAAGACGAAGGGCGTCAAATAACTTCCTCGTTTTTTCAAAGGGCAGTTTACAAGCATTGTCAGTGTTCCTCATGAATGAAAAAATGATGCGAGTGTCCGACAGGTGCACGTTCGTGTGTTGCCAATTAATATCACAAAATATATACCGTCTATGCAGGTCAGACCCCGCTTTTATGGGGCCTTAAGCAGAATTGATTTGGCGGCCCCTCCGAATTAGTATAATTACCATTAACATAATATATATAATTATTTAATTAAGATGTAATTTCATGTGTTCTTGGGGGCCCTCTGTTGGCCAGGGTGTGGTTAAAAAACACACCCTGGGTTTTATGGACTAGAATGCTCAGCAGGCTGGAGTAAGATAGTTTATTGTGCTAGTGGTGGTCAGACCATGTTACAAAGAGGAAACACATTAAAACAGAGGAGAAGCACAATCTATTTAACACTCTATTCTACGGCTCTATTCTATCAGCAATCAATACTAAGGCTAAATAGCATGTACATATCACTTTTTGTTACAAAAGTGTAATGTTGACATTATGTAAATCCGGAAACATTGTGTTTGAGGTTATACAAATGATTAATACCACAAGGCACAAACCATTTACAAAAAAGCACATGTTGATGTATGGTAGGTAGAGCTAGCCTTAACACAGTCATATAGAGCCATACTGTTTACTGCCTGTTCATTGTTGTTAGCTCAGTTGATATATTGTTGATAGCTCAGTTGATCAGTTGATTTAAGTTCCAGATTCTTGTTTTCGATTCCTGTACTTACTGTAAGTCGCTCTGGATAACAGCGTCTGTAAATGTAAATATTGTTCCCTTCATCTTTAGGTTAAATCTGGAACTGAAATTATTTACCAAAACTTGGGTTCATGATGCTGAATTATTCATTAACAAACAAATTATTTGACATAAATATTTCTCTCTATATGTAAATATATATATAAACATGTAATTCTGCAACACAGATTCAAGGGTACTAGTCATTTCAGCCAGTATCATTTATTGAACAATGATCAAACTTTTCACTTGTCCATTCAGGCCTTGTCCTCTGTCTTCGGAGTACACAATTCTGCAGGGAAAAGATAGATGTTGAGAATATCAGCTAAACCAGTAAAAGTGTGTTCTAAGACCGTAATACGCTTCTCTGACAGCAATCTACCAAATAACCAACCAACTCAACTCTTCAGTAATGATGCACCCCAAGGGTTAAAGGTTGTACTGATACTATTGGGCAAGACAGGACTCTCCATAATTGTATATTCTATGCATTGTGTTGTGTCAGTCTTAGTCATATAACCTGCAACTCCATCATAGGTGAACTGTGGAGGCTGCTGGAACTTGAGGCACTCTGCTCGTGTCCTTATATTCTCCAGCATAGAATCAGGCAGTTTGCTAGTTTTTCCTGGAATTGAGAAATCAATCACAGTAAACAGGACCAATCCAAGGACATTTTAGGTAAAGTAACAAGCGGTCTCACACACACACACACACACACACACACACACACACACACACACACACACACACACACACACACACACACACACAGACACAGACACAGAAACACACACAAACACACACACAGACACACACACACACACACACTCTACCATAGACAAGCAGATACTGGACAAGTTTCCCTCTGGATATGACGTTGTCACGCATAATGAGGCACTCGGGGCAGGTTTGCAGGAAGCTTGCTATGTTGGTGTCATTCCCATCTGAGCAGAGAAGAGATAGAGAGGGATTAGCGCTCTTCTGTGTGCTGAACTAGACCTAGAAGTTAATGGTTGAGATGTAAGTCCTGGATCAGTGTCACGTATAACAAGGATAGGCTGATTACACCTAATAGCTCTATAGAAAAGGATTGCAAATGTATATTTTTATTTTCTTTAATGCATGTGCAATAGACTTACTGTTCTCAACGAGAGTGTTGTTGACCACAGTCATGTTCACGGAATAAAAGACACATGTCTCGTCACTGAAGGGAGGCCAAGAAGACAGTGACCATCGCAGATAATCCTTATAATCAATTACTCACAGTAATCATAATAATTACTCATGATAACCATATTAATCACATATATTGTGGATCATTGGACACTCATTTACAAGTGAACCTGTTATAAAATGTGTTTGAGAAGCGACACAGGATGCTTACAGCATGATGCCCTGTTGCAGGATGAAGGTCTTGTTGTCGGCTGCAGGGAGAAAGTTTGACCAGGTACTGTTGGTTTCCAGCAGTGTCTCTGCGGCAGTCTTATCATCACAATAGGCCTCAATGAGGATCCATCTTCCAGAGATCTATAAGAAAAAAGTCTTCATTTACATAACTGTATCTTTACAGTGCAAGATATGTTAGGACTATATGATCAGAAAATCTTTTATATCTGGCATTGTTCATCCTTTGTGTATGTGGTTGTATTAACAGGTTTTAACGGGTGCATGTCTTTGTGTGTATGTATGTGTGTGTGTGTGTATGAACCCCACCTTGTTGAACGCTGATGCCTCAAGGGGCTTCACTAAATCCTCACATTCCTCTGGTGTGGGCGCTGTCTCCCCACATGCTACCAGCACCGCCAGGAGAACCGCTCCATAGAGAACCGTCATGATGAAACACTTCTGTGGAGACCCGGCGAAGATGGCTTCCTTCTTCAGTACAACACAACACAACCAGCCTCAGTGTGATACTTCACTTGTCTTCTTTATGCTGAGGATGTTTCAGACTGAGCCCTCTGCCCACGCCTTCATGAAATCCTGCCAGGGGTACAGGGTTCATTTCACCTCTATTGATGGTTTGGGTTTATATCACTGAGAGCGTTGATCTTTAGCGAAACCTTCCATGTTGATACAAGGTTGTTTACTTGACAGAACCTAGGCAGAACCTGAATTTATTGACCGTATGGTATCTCTTAGAATGAGGAGAAGCACTGCTGACAGAAAACACATGAACAATAATGAAATACTATGCTCAAGTTTCAGACTTATCTTCAGTAGAGCCTCACAAAAGAGTTGAATACAGAATTGTGGAATACAGATTAACAATTAAATGTAGTTGTTGATCCATAACTGACAAATTGTTGTTCTGATACGTGAAAAACATCTACAATTTAAATAAATGTGAGTGTTTAAAAAAGGGAATTAAGGCTTGGCGATATTTGACTTACATGCGACTTGAAAGGTGTTGTTGGTGACAACGTTAAGACTTATTCCATCACAGGATTATGAAAGAGATACAATGTTTACTCAACATTAACCGCCTGCATCTTCAAGATTTGAAATGTAGTGCTTGTTGACAGGCAAGAGTGACAAAGAGCTCCCTCTCAAATGTAGTCAATTTCAAAACTGGGCAAATATTTTTTTTAAGGTTGAGTGCAGCTAGAACTACAACTGTAATGACATGAGAACATGCAAAAAATGGGGACTACGACCTGGGAACAACAGCCTTACCGTTGGAAGGTCCTCCGGAGTGAACGTGGGTGTAAAACTACAATCCTCCAGCGCTGCTTCGCACACGGATATCAGTGAGGATTATGGAAATGGATTCGGGGACATTCATGGAAAAGAGAACACAGTTCCACAGAAAGCAGACGCCTGTTCAAAAGGGTTGAAATATTTGTCTTTTTATGAATGGTAAGTGTTAGTTACAAGAATTGGTTGGTTCTTCCCCAACTTAGACAATTTTGAGTTTGTCTGAATCAATGGACTTTAACACAGTTAGTGCTCTTGGAATGTTCCAATAGTTTTTTGTTTATTGGCCAGTCCTGTCCGTGCGGTCACTTCTTCCCACTCAGGTGCATAGGAAATGTCAACATTGCTGTTGGATACTACTGAATGTCATGGTGGTCAATTGTTTATAGATATGTTGTTTGTATTACAAAGTTTGAAAGAGGCTGCCAATTAATGAGAGGGGGAAAAGGTTGTTTAACAAGTTTTGCTGACATCGTTTTCACAAATACACAGCATATCTTTGTATATAATTTACATACTTTACTGTAACTGATACTTTACATCCTCATCCATTCTAACGTCCTGCACAGCTAGAAAGAATGTTGTAGGTAAAAGTTCCAGATTGCGTTCCTGCTTAGTTAGCTCAGGCTGTACGACCAGGTGGTCTGGTCTGTTGAGGACCGACCGTTCCATGACTTGTCCGAATTTTCCAAAGGTCTTGTTAAAGCAGAGTCAGTTAACAAATGAAGTCTCAAATATATATGACTCAGACAACTCCTATTCCTCAGCACTGATATCGAGCGAAGGGGTCCTTGAAGACCAAAGAAGGGACCACTAAGATCTGAACAAAGATGGGGTCCAATGTCACTCAAACAACAGAGAGATTAACGTGAAAACCAGAATAGGAATCAAGGGAGTCACGTCGCCTTCTACTGCTTGGTTCATGCAAGTGCATGGCCAAGGCTGCTGTCCCTTTCTGCCTTTGTGTCTGTCCAGACCTTGGTCTCTCCTCTGCCCTCCTTTCTCGTCCCTCCCTCTCTCCTCCATCCATCTCTCCCGCAGCTCCTGCCGTCCTGTGGGCGGAGAGAAAGAGAGAGATAGGTCGTCCAGGACAGGAGCTGATGGGTTTGGGCAGTCCAGCCAATCGGTAGCCAGGGATCGAGGATACCCCTCCTCTAGGGCAGAGCCTGGGTAGGGAAACTTCCAGTAAGAATGTCCTTTGAAGAGAATGATGGAGCCTGGAGAAGTAATACCCAAACCAGATTTAGTAACAGTGCATGGATTTGTAGATACAATAGATTAAACATGTTGTGCCTATGTTGCCTATGTCACACACAGCTTCTTACCATCCTTCTCTTCGCTTATCCCATTCACCCCGTCTCTAATGAGGTTTGTCCAGGTTTGACTATCCTCTTCATGACCTCCTGACCCCGCCTCCCTGGTCTCCGCCCACACTGGTCCCTCCACTGAGTCCCAGACAAGACCTTGCTCCACGCCTCCATTTTCTTCTGCCCCAGAACCAGCTCCAGCACCAGGCAAACCCCCAGGCCTAGCCCCTGATCTGGTCCCAGCCTCTGACACCTCCCTGAGCTCAGAGAGTGGCTGTGGGTAGCCCTCCTGGAGTAAGAGGTCCCTGAACAGCCAGAATTGGGAGCCTGAAAAATGAAAAACACAAGCGTCAGTTAGCAATAGTTGCAACCACCAACCCACCAACTGACAGTGCGGGCTGGTCATCAAAACGAAACAAAAGAAGACAAATGTCAAAGTCATTTACTGGTGAGGTAACAGAAAACGATGATGCTGTGTGTGTGTGTGTGTCTGTGTGTGTGTGTGTGTGTGTGTCTGTGTGTGTCTGTGTGTGTGTTTATGCAGTTCCAGAGGGGCGTACCACTGATGAAGATGATGGCGTGGTCCGAGTGTCTCTCCAGCACGGCCTTCAGGGGTGGCAGGTCAGGAGGCAGACCCCCCCACAGCCTCCGCACTGAGGCTGCCCGGCCTGACACCAACCCTCCAGCACTGACCCTCCACATACTCAACCCTGAGATAGAAAGAGAGAGATTGAAAGTGAGAGTGAGAGTGAGAATGTGTGTGTATGTGTGTGTGGAGGGAGAAGGGGTAGACTTGCAGCTGTGAGATACATCCCATGGGAAGCAATCATGAACCCTTTCAGAAACTAAACTGAAAGCTTCAATGGGGGTAAAATCCCAGCAATCCCTCTCTTACCCTTAAAGAAAAAGGTCTCTCCCCTGATCTTGGCCACTGCATCAAAGCTTGTGTTGCACCGGTCTAAAGAGGGACTAGGAGACAAAACGGATTTATTAATTTCTTCACATAACGCACAAGAGATTTGTTACCCTAAGACTGAAGACAGGGAACATGCTTGATAACTGAGAGGCAATATAACCTCATATTTCCTCCATTTATAATTAAATCATCCAATATCTCTATGTACCCTGTATAAAATTCAGGTAAAGTCATGTTCCGTATACGTTCCATTAGGTCAGTGAGTAACCAGTTGTACCTGTGTTTGTGTCTGTGTCCATGGCCTCGATGGCGCAGCTGAGGCTCAGTGGCTAGGCGAGGGGCGTCTGAGGCCAGCAGCTGACTTCTCTTACCTGCACACACACACACACACAAACAAACACACATACGGAATAAGCCACACAATATGTCCATACGTACTTGACTAACCCCCCAAGAGACCGACAGACTGACCGTAGAGGTTGGTGATGTGTTCCTGGTCGTGGCTGCCGAGGCGGTATTGGAGCGGGTCTCCTGCAGGACCCTGGTAGTACGGCCTCATCACCGAGCGCCTCAGGGAGGAGTGGGACAGGCCCAGGGAATGGCCAAACTCATGCACCAGAACAGTGAACAGATCTGTCCCCTCTGAGGCTGGCGAGGGGGGTGGAGACAGACGGGTGGAGACAGGGACAGAGGAGTGGAGACAGGGACAGAGGAGTGGAGGCAGAGGGATGGACCAGACTCATTAATGGGTTAGGGTTTCGAATATTTAAGGTGACTCCAGTGGGTCAACAGCAGTGTGGAAGTTTGATGCTTGTGACCTACGTCAGCACCTGTCACTCACCTGGCTGGCGGAAGGCCCACTCCTCCTCTGCATCCAGGTGGACCCCACCCGCTCGAATGGGGTCTGAGGGGAAGAAGGCGTGGCCAACAGCACCCCCGGCTCCGTCGAAGGGGTAGCCGTCACCGTGGAAACCGCGGAGGAAGTCAACTTGTAGGTCGGCCATCTCGGGTCCTGCCACCTGCCGGTGAGAGAAGAGGAAGTTACATGAGAGAGAGAGAGCAAACAAGCGAGACAGGAAAACAGAGAGACCAAAAGAGAGACGCACTTCATGGAACTCCAGAGGTGTTGGCTCTGCCCATACCCTCAGGGCATAGAACACCAGGGAGCGAATCGTCTCACGGGAGAGAGAAGATGTTACAGGATAGGAGCCCAGCCTATAGGATGAGAAAAGCCCTGGGTCAGAACAATGAAAATCAGGACAAACCAAGAAAGCAGGGAAAGGATACAGCTAGACTTATTTTAGTTTTAGGAATAGAAGTGAAACAGCAAATACAGGGGGATGAGAGGGACGACAAGTGAATGACGGTGACAAACCTCCAGTTGATGTTCTTGCGTGTCCACGCAACAATGGCCCGCTTCCTCCTCAGGCTCCGCCCCGGGTGGAGCTGATTGGCTTGGGGTCCAGGTGTCTCCTCCTCATTGTCAGGCAAGGAACAGCGTGGGGTTTGCATCAGAGTCAGTGTCTCCTTATCTAAGCAAGATAGAGAGAAAGTGTGAGAAAGAAGGATAGAATGAAAGAGAAAAAGCAGATAGAAAATTGTGTCATTTCATAGCACCTTCAATGGGTTGACAAGACAACTGAACAGTTTCTCTTATTTCCCACCTACAAATCCAGTCTCTTTCAGCCCTGCAAATTTCTGCATGGCTGTCACAGCATGAGTGACAGCTGTCCAGGCCTGTAGCTGTCCAGTGGAGGGATCAGGGGGCGGGAGGTAGCCATATCGCATCAGCCAATCCTGGGAGAAGGGAGAGAGCTGTATTGAAAGGCATAATTTAGGGCTACTACATATGTCTTAAAACAATTCCAGACTAAAGAATTATAATGCTGATCATGACCGTGATATAAAATATGATTAAATAATGAAACACATTATGTAGATCTCATGTGCATTTGTTTGTGTGGACATCTATATCTAGGGGCACACATGCCAGACAAGGACACAATATTTGTTTTAAAAACATTTTAAAGTCACCAACTTGTTTGATAGTGTATAACAATATTCTCACCACTAATTCCGAGCTCTCGTCTTTCGTTGGTGTCACCGACTCAGGGGAGGAAGGTAAAGTTAGGTCCGTTGGGGTGGCCGCGCTTGGGACTCCAACGAAGCCCACCGTTAGTGTGCGCCCGCACAAACAAATCAATAACACGCACCAAACCGCCGTCTTCATTGTGTTCACATTTTACATCAAACTTTCTTAATAAAGCGACCTCTCTACCGTCTTCTTGCCGCGAAGATTAATCATTTCAAATGTTCAGCAACTTCTCGAGGTCATCCGTCCTCCATCGTCGTCGTTTGATCAAGGATAGCAGTGCATCAGCCACGCGAACGGAACTTCCCGGGAGCAAGTGGCTGGTGAAACGCTCTGCACGGGGGAGCAAACAACCCACGGCCACGGATAATATATATCCCGTGCCTATGGACAATGAAAACATTCCTGTAAACTGTCAAAGTCAAAGCGATAAATTTAATCTTCAAACATGATTGTCAGAAACAGTGTGTGCGTGTGCGTGTGCGTGTGCGTGTGCGTGTGCGTGTGCGTGTGTGTGGGGGGGTATTTAATCCACAACATATGGGGTTTACAAATTACAACATTCTGCACAAGCGTCACTGGAATATACATATGTGGTTGAGGGACATTGTTCTTTATGTCCCACTCCCAGTTATTGAACATGTACAATCAGGTCGCCCATAAAACTCTGAATTCCAATTTCAGATAAAAAGTCAAAAATACAGAAACGTCAATAAAGTAATCCAGGCAGGCATGGATATGTAAAACAGGCAGATGAGTCCAAGACCCATCCAATCAGGAGATGGACTGAGATTACCATAAAATCCCAGGGAGGGAGGGAGGAGATGGGTGTTGGGTGTCATGTACAAGTACAAGACACTTGATCTAATTTCAAAGAAGGAAAGTGTTTGGGCTGTGTGTGGTTGGCATGTGTATGGGGGAGGGGAATACTGAAGAGGATGTGGAGTTTTAATCAAATTAGCTGGCATCGTTTAGTTAAAGAAAGGGGGCAAAATGGGAGGGCTGGAAGAAGGACAGTTGTAAAGTAATGGGATTAAAGTGGAAGAGGGTTCCGTCAATTCCTCAAGGGACTCATAGAATGAAAGATGTCTGTTGTGCAGATGAGAAATAAGAATAAAGGGATCATGAGATTGAAAGGAAAAGACAATTGGTTAAGAGAGGTTGAGGTTGAATGGTTAGGTGATGGTGCAATGAGTGAGTGTGGGAGAGAGGGATTTAGTAGAGAGAGAGTGAAAATGGAAGACATACTAGTGCAGTAATGTAGGTGCTTAGTTCAGAGCTGTTAATTAATTGAATTCTTGATACTTTAATTGTAGTGGGGTGCACACACACTTCAAAAGCCATCTGGTTAAGCACTGACAAATGAACAATGCCACAATATGGTTTACAGACCTGCTGTCGAGCGCACAAGACTAACATCAATGCATACACACACCCACATGCACACACAGACAAACAAGCAGACACACTTTTAAACTGATAAAAATCCTCATGACAAAAAAAACAATATGATGGCAATATTACAAAGTGCAAAGTCACATGGTGCATAAGTAGGCTATCCAACTATCCCTAAATGTTTACGCAATCATTTTCAACATCCGTGGCTTCATGCTTACCTTCCTTTTCCTTGCTGCCTTGTGTCTTCTTCGTTGTGTCCCTTGTCTCTCACTCTCTCTCACTATGAGCAGATGTGCCCTTCTTTTCTCCCACCCACTCCCCCGTACCTCCCTCCCTCACCACCACCCCCCCCTCCCTCTCTCACTATCGCCTCATTTCCTCCCATTGCACACCCTCCCTCCCACGATGTTTCAATAGTCTACCCTGTAAACCCCTAACAACAAATCTGTGTGTGTGTGTACATGAGTGTGTGTGAGCATGTATAACATATATGTGTGCATGGAGAGTAAAGAAGGAATCAATGTCTCGACTCCCTAAGAAGATTTGGAGTTTCTTTATCTCCCGCTTCTCTTACTTACAGGCACACACACCCGCACACATACACACATACACACACCCGCACACATACACACATACACACACACGCACATCACATACTGTCCTGCTGTCCACTTCAGATTTAAAACAAATAATAATATATAAAGATATCTAACATGAAAACATACATGATCTAAATTAATCCCTGCATCAGAAAATGTTGGAGTTGTATAGAGATATACTGACTTTTAATGTGTAACTAAAGGCTTTCCCTGTGGGATTAGTGAGAGTGGAAAAGCAAAGATGGTGTGTGTGTGTGCTCCGTATGTTCAGTGTGTGTACAGTGAGAGGCCTGGCTAGAATCGTTTTGATGCAATCCTCTTAACCAAAGGATTAAAAAAATAAAGATGAAGATTTTAACTGATCTCGCCCTCTCTTCTCTCTCGATCTGTCAGTGCATTGTTTATGCGATCATGCCAAATGTTGCAGGGTAAGAATCACGACTGATGCCAGATTATGGAGTAGGTAGACCTTCAAAAGTCATTCTGGAGGCAGACACAAATGCAGATACACAAATGAAGCAAGCAACGTAGCCAGAGCACTGGACGAGAGAGAGAGAGAGAGAGAGAGAGAGAGAGAGAGAGAGAGAGAGAGAGAGAGAGAGAGAGAGACAGACAGAGAGAGAGAGACAGAGAAAGAAAGAGAGAGACAGAGAGAGAGAAAGAGAGAGAGAGAGAAGCATGGCACAAATACCTGCCTGAAAAAAACAAAAACAGAAAGATACAGCACAGGGAGAGTGACAACAGAGAGAGGACATGCAGAGAGAAGCATTAGAGTTTATTTCCAGATGCTCAATGTCACTCTCTTGCGCTCCCTCCCTCCCTCCCTCCTAGGGTAATGTATGATTGAAAAAGCACACTCTGACTCTACCGTGTTTTTCTAGAGAAACTGGATCCCACTGATGTAAACTCAATTCACAACCTGTCACAGTAGAGACACAACGGGATGAAATACCACCTAATGACAACATCACCACGTCCGCTCATTACACACACACACACACACACACACACCACACACACACACACACACGCACACAACCCACGCACACACACCCACACACCACACACACACACACACACCACACACACACACACCCACATGCACACACACACACACCCACATGCACACACACACACACACACAACCTAATTTGCTCAATTAACTTCACTGCCGTTCAATTACTCCTATTGACTTAGTTAAAATGCCTTGAATCTAAAGAAAGTTTGCTGTGGGCCAGACTAGGTGGTGAACATAGTTTCCAATGTCGCCTTGACGACAAGTCAGACCCACATGAATGTGGTGGTTGGACGAGGTCAAAGGTGAGGGGGGAGATGGGAAACGGAGTCTGTATTTTTGGACCCCTGTGGTGGGGAATGGGGGGGGAGGGTTTGGTGGATATATGAATAGGGCTGTGTTTCTGGGAATGTCCCAATGCCCCAATTGTAGGTCCCAACTTGTTGTTGTCCCTAGCAACTGGGACACTTTTTGGGGAACATAGCACTGCATGGAGTCTTTTGTTCATGGATGGTTTGGAATGACAGCATACCTCATCAACTCTCTATCTCTCTTTCTCTGGGCCCCAGCACTTCTGAAGACTTTGGAAATACGAGTTCACACCCCCAATCGAACTAGCAATGTTGTTGCTGTGTTGCCTGTGGTTGCTATAGGCCATTTAAACAATAAATCTGCTGTGATCGACCAGCATCATGTCATGCTGCTCTGTGTGTGTGTTTATGAGTGTCAAAAGAGGAGTAGGCCTATTATATAGTTTTCTACTAAAATATTGCCATAGTAACCCAACCACCAGCAGACCCCCATTGTGCTTCTGGAGACAAGCTGAATAATTAAACATCTTGGCTTATACATCAAATGCCTGCGTTTTTTTTCAAATAATTCTTGTTTGGCAATCTAAAAGTATGCACAATTCATCTGTCTGTACCCTATGGCAAACTTATGGTAGACAGTTCCTTTTTACATATTACATTTAAACACAGAATTAACTTTGCCTGACAGTGACCAATTCCATTCCATGCAACACTACGTGCAGATATGTTCAAAAGATGTGGAGATGCCGGGGATTGAACCCGGGGCCTCATACATGCAAAGCATGCGCTCTACCACTGAGCTACATCCCCTACATGACCATTTAGTAATAATTATGATTTATATTCCTTTTTTCATAATAGGGCCTAGTTGGAGCAAAGCCATGGCCATGAGCCATTTTATGGCGGCTACCATAGAAAATAAATTGTGGTTCTTCGTGGCTAAAGCCATAGAGACAATTTCGTAGATCATTTCTCTATGGCTCTGGTCGTGGCCAGCTCTGACTATTTGCAGCGCCACTCAATGGCGAGTTGAGGTAGGCCTGGTAGCAAGCGACTAGCTTCCGCTTAAGAAGGAAGAGTAGTCAGTCAGTGCGTCCGACACATCACCACCATGGCCGACAAAGCGCAGATTCAAGAAGCGATTAAAACACAAGGAGAGGTCGTCCGTAAATTAAAGACAGAAAAAGCTAGCAAAGATCAGGTCAGTATTCACATCTGCGTCATTTGTGTTCCATTGTTCTGCTACGGCGAAATGCCCATTGCCTGGCTGATTCCTTTGCACGAACACATGTGCCATCAAGTGCTAGCAGAACAGTTAGCAGTAGCCGCAACCGGCAAGCTGGCAGCTGTAGCCAGCCTAGATGTCAGTCGAGTTGGATGAATGATCGTCGATTTGAATAGACTCTCGCCCTGCCTCAGCTGATTTTTAAATAGTTAGTTGGCGTTTAACGGCCATGCAGGAACGTGTACCAGCACTCCAGTAGGAATGTTTGCGGTACACGTTTGCTAGGAATAGTATTAGCTTAGCCTTAGTGGATCTGCCGTGTTAGGTCATATACGTCATGGTTGATGGGGAACTAATATTAGAGTAGACCATATAATAAATGTTACAGTTTACAACCGTTAACTTTTGGACGTAAAAGTGTGAAAAACGACCAGACGTCAGTTATTACTGTCAGTATTGAGCGGGTCAAACAGTACAGCCTACATGCTAAGTTAACAGCTGACGCAATATATAGCATATTTTGTAACATTACTGCGTTGACTAGTGCTGGCAAGTGCGCCAGTCAATGTAGCTTAGTTAACTCTTCGATCTGGTTGTTGGTCATGTTTTTGGAGTTACTGTATGCCAGAGGATAGTACCCAGGTGACGCCTGTCAGGTTGCCCTTGCTACCCAGCTTTATAGTCCTGTGCTAGGTGCCTGAACATCTTATCTTATAGCATTGCCCATTTAGATTTCTATACAACGTCAGGTAAGATAGATGGGATACAAGCAAGTGATTAACCTCACAGATGTCACCTATCCAGTCATGTCAGTTCTGTGATCATACATAGGACTAAGAAGGAAGGATTCATATCTAAAACAAGCCAGATGGTTTCCAGGTGTGGCTGCAGGGGTCAGCATGCCTCCCCTTTTGTCTGAGTCAGTCTTCTGTCTGAGTTCTCTGATTGATTGGCTGGTTAGTTTGACCCCTGCTTTTCATGTTTTATCCTCCATGCTGTGATGCGTCATGTACTGCACGTCCCTAGTGCTACTAGGGTCGCTCACCAATTTTCTCCTGTTCTTCCTGCCCGATGACAACACCATCGGCTTGGCTCCACCTTCATCATCATCTACCTCAACACCCTTTACCTCTAACGCCACTACCCGGGATTTCTAATCTATGGATATATCTGGACAATCTCTGGGCTTCCTGTTTGGCACTCATAAACTGTTGTGATTGGACGTCTTGGCGGGTTGAAACAATGCTATTGGAATATGCCTCTGCTATGATGCTGCACTGCTGAACAAACCCTTTTTTTTGTCGAACACTGTTTCTGGGATGAACATTTGGGGTATGTTCTCCCTGCGTGTGTGTGTGGGACTGGCACGCCACCGGACTTCACTATGTACCCGCTCTCTGTGCACCGTATCTGGGATGACTGTGTCTCAGGTAGGCCTCAGCTGGGTGGTGGTGGAGCATGACCTGAACTGACCTGAAGAAAAGATGGCTTTGGATTTCTCATATTTCTCAAAGCCTGTTCTAGTATATGGTGTCTGAGAGTGTTTGTGTGTGTGCTTGATGCAGATTGATGAGGAAGTAGCCAAATTGTTGCAGCTGAAGGCTCAGCTTGGAGGAGATGAAGTCAAACACCAATTTGTGCTCAAGACTGCCAAGGTAAATGCAAAGTGGTCACATTTTTTGTCTAGACACAAAAGGGACTATTTACAAATGTCTAAGGCTCTTTTTTTCTTTTCCCTTCTCCCCATAGGGCACCAGGGACTACAATCCCAAACAGATGGCCATCAGAGAGAAGGTTTTCAGCACCATAGTTAACTGCTTCAAACGCCACGGAGCAGAGACCATTGACACACCTGTGTTTGAACTGAAGGTGCGTGTGAACCTTCTCTCTCTCTTACACGCAAACTAAATCTGAAAACGGACAAGTCAGCTTGCTGTTGCATGAAGTATGACGTTGGTATTGTCTCAAGCTGTTCTGTGTGGCTGCGTGTGTAGGAAACACTGACCGGGAAGTATGGGGAGGACTCTAAGCTCATCTACGACCTCAAGGACCAAGGTGGCGAGCTGCTGTCCCTCCGATACGACCTCACTGTATCCTTGGAGACCTAACATTAACATCTGGCTCACTGCCTTAGTACTCTTTAGTTCGATGTTGTTAGCAATTGACTAGACCAGTAGAAAACTACTGGCAGTGGTTAAGACTGTAATAGGGGCGCTGGAAGTTATGCAGGGGAACACCTCCTGAAGAACAAGATTGGTTTCTTGATTGTCGCTGTTGAAGATGGAAAGTCGAGTATTATCTGCCCTTAACCCCACCCCTGTCAGGTGCCCTTTGCTCGTTACCTGGCAATGAACAAAATCACCAACATCAAGCGCTACCACATCGCCAAGGTCTATCGTCGTGACAACCCCGCCATGACCCGCGGCCGCTACAGAGAGTTCTACCAGTGTGTAAGTGACGGATGACAAAAGCTCTGTCCGTTTGCCCATCGGACAACACTTACATACTGTATGTTGTCACCACATGTAGGCCATATTACGTTAGTGTTTTTAAAGCGAATTCATACAAGTTTTGTTGTCTGTGTATGTCCCTCCAGGATTTCGATATTGCAGGGCAGTATGATCCCATGATCCCTGATGCCGAGTGTCTGAAGATTGTCCACGAGATTCTGAGTGAGTTGGACCTAGGAGACTTCCGCATCAAGGTGAGCATTTCCCCTGCACCTCCCACTCTTCCACACACACACACCATTTCCTCCCACCTCACTCCTCCACCCTCTCTGCAGGTCAACGACAGACGGATCCTTGATGGAATGTTTGCCGTGTGTGGCGTCCCCGACGACAAGTTCCGCACCATCTGCTCCACGGTGGATAAACTGGACAAGGTAACACACACTCATACACACACATACACACAACTGCAATTGAACACACTGGGAGATGGCAGTCCAGTCTAGCCATCTATGCGATTTTGGTTTGAAAAGTAAATAAACTCAAAATCAAACTCTCATCTCTGTCTCTTTGGCTCTCCTGCTCCCTTCCTCTCTCTCAGATGTCATGGGAGGATGTGCGCTGTGAGATGGTGAAGGAGAAGGGCCTGTCTGAGGAGGCCGCAGACCAGATCGGGGAGTATGTCAGCATGCAGGGTGAGGCAGGAAGTGTGATCGTGCAAATACTCTTGTCAAATACTTGGTGAGCTCTTGATTTAGAAAGGAAACCAATTGACTGGAACCATAAGTTCCAACTGTGACGCCATTCAATCGGAGCTCAATCAGCCCTTAATTCTTATGTAAGCTCCGCCCGACTTTTGACCCAGTGTGTGATTGGTGCTCGTGTCACAGGGGGGCAGGACCTGGCAGAGCGTCTGCTGCAGGACCCCAAGATGTCTCAGAGCAAGCAGGCAGTCGCCGGCCTGACAGACATGAAGCAGCTCTTCAGCTTCTTGCAGCTCTTCCAGGTCACAGACGAGGTATGGGGTCAGCGGTGGGGAAATGACAGGTCAACCTTCTTGCAGCCAACATTATTATCCACTCTACCGCCAACCTTTTGCTCTCTCCCTCCCCCTCCTTCAAATGCCTTTCAGGATCTCCTCTCCTTTCCCCCCTTTTAAGCTGCTCTCTCCCTGTCTCTCTCTCGTCCTCCCAGGTGGTGTTTGACCTCAGCCTGGCGCGGGGGCTGGATTACTACACAGGCGTCATCTACGAGGCCATCCTCACCCAGACTGGAGCCGTACCGGCGCCCGCTGCCGCGGCCACAGAGCAGAACGGTGCCGGCGGTGACGAGGGGTCCGTGAGCGTGGGCAGCGTAGCGGGCGGCGGGCGCTACGACGGCCTGGTGGGCATGTTCGACCCTAAGGGCAGGAAGGTGCCCTGCGTGGGTGTGAGCATTGGTATCGAGAGGGTGTTCTCCATCTTGGAGCAGAAGGCAGAGGTAAGGGGATGCATGGAGGTGGCTGATTTCAAGGACATTAGGGGTTTGTTAACTGTAGGCCAGTTATTTTAGTTTGTTACTTTGGGTTCATTTTGCCTTGCACCTCCACAGGCATCAGCTGAGAAGGTGAGGACCACCGAGTCCCAGGTCATGGTGGTTTCTGCACAGAAGAACCTTCTGGAGGAGAGGCTCAGACTCACTGCCGAGCTCTGGAACGCTGGCATCAAGGTGAGAATGTGTGAAAATGAAAGAGGGCAACAAAACTGGATTATCTGGATGAAGTATCATAAGCCTCTGACTGACGTGTGTGTGTGTGTTCAGGCAGAGGTGATGTACAAGAAGAATCCCAAGCTGCTGAGCCAGCTGCAGCACTGCGAGGACTCGGGGATCCCCCTAGTGGCCATCCTGGGAGAGCAGGAGCTCAAGGACGGAGTGGTGAAGCTCCGCACTGTCGCCAGCCGAGATGAGGTGACAAACACACACACACACACACACACACAGTTGCTTGATTGAATTGAGTGCTGTATCCTTGCAGTTTGAACACTGTATTTTTGGGTCTGGTTTGTATCACAGGTTGACGTGCCAAGAGCAGAACTAGTGGAGGAGATCAAGAGGAAGTTATTCTTTAGTTTAATCTGACATTTCCCCCACAACTCGACTGCCTCACCAGATGGATCCACAAACACAGAGCTACTTAATCAGAATGAAGGCTTTGTTTTCTGCACTTGAGTTCCCTCAACCACGGTCCTAGTACAATGACTGGCCTGCATTCAAAAGAATATTTAGTACAAAGAGGAGAAAAGAACTATAATCCTGTTGGACCTGGTTTGAGGGACTAACTATATACTAGATATATATATCTAGCTATTGCCCATTCATGTTTACCAGAATATCTTGAGATTTACTTCAACTCTGGGTCTGATCTCTTCACTTAGACTCATGTGTCTGTAATAAACATGCCTCTTCTGTCAAAGCCTCGAATACAGATGAATTCAATATCTAACCAGCCAGTGTGTCTGCTTAATGACTGGATTCTGTATGTATGCCTTTCTCACTCAGCAGTTTAAAGGTGGGGTAGTTGGTAAAATACGTTTAACTTAAGATTGGTGAATGGGTGTGACGTCACCAACACCACTTGCTAGAAATAATGACATCACAGGCTACTCAACCTCCTCAGTGCCTGCCAGGTTGAGACTTCACATAAGGAACACAACAAATAAATTCATCTTAAATCTCTCTTTTTAATTAAAAAGGAGAAACCAGTAAACCCAAGTGCAGGAAAAACATGCAAATTCAAAACGGTGGTTACAAAGTCACATCATGCAATAAAATAAGTAAAAATAAACCCAACATACAAATTAAGATCATAATTAAAACATTATTAATTAACATAAAAACAGTAGCAGCTGGCCTTGCTGCCGGTGAGGGGGTGAATGATGAGTGAGGGGGGATGAGGCTAGATCCTGAGGAGGGCCCTGACGACCTGCTCGGCAGCAGCGCGTTGAGCCTCCTCCTGCACGGCCGTGGTGCTGGGCCCGGGCAGCGTCTGCACCACCCCGGTGAACGGCGCAGCCAGCCCTGGCATACACACCCGGTAACTGAAGCGCAGGAAGCCGTCGGGAGCCGTGTTCTGGTAGAGCAGCTCGTACACGGGAGGGCAGCCCCCAGACGCCATGCACAGCTGCTGCAGCAGCCTCACCGCATCCACTCTGCCCTGCTCCTGCTGCAGCATCCTCACCGCATCCACTCTGCCCTGCTCCTGCTGCAGCATCCTCACCGCATCCACTCGGCCCTGCTCCTGCTGCAGCAGCCTCACCGCATCCACTCTGCCCTGCTCCTGCTGCAGCATCCTCACCGCATCCACTCTGCCCTGCTCCTGCTGCAGCAGCCTCACCGCATCCACTCTGCCTTGCTCCTGCTGCAGCATCCTCACCGCATCCACTCGGCCCTGCTCCTGCTGCAGCAGCCTCACCGCATCCACTCGGCCCTGCTCCTGCTGCAGCAGCCTCACCGCATCCACTCGGCCCTGCTCCTGCCGAGGGGAGGGGGGGGGCGGAGGTGCCAGGTGGGCAGGGCTGCCCACGGCCCGGGAGAATCCCGGGGGCAACAGGGGCCGGATGAGCCGCGGGGGCAAGAGCGGAAGATGGGGGCTGTTGTTGAGGGTGTGGTGGGGTAGTTTGAAAGGTGATGGGGGGGTCTTGGACTTAGACTTGGCTAAGGTCACCCACTTGACAGAGATGGAAAGGCCCAAACGCTTCTTAAAGGCTGGGTAGATACAGAATAGGGGGACATTAAATCAAAAAAGATAATGAGCATAACTTTTACCCGACAAAAGTGCATGCAAAAAAGGCCTCAATGCATTTTTAAGCAATGTAGTACAGTTGTCAAATAGCCTAGTTATTGATTTAAGTGCATTTCTGTTACTTAGTTGTATATATGGCAGGTAGTAGGTACTGTTGCCCCCCCCCAAAAAATAAAGCACTTAGTTCCTACTCAGTGAGCCTACCTTCCACCAGCACCTTCTTAGCCATGGAGGCTGAATGATGAGAGGAGTAGACCACATCGGCAGACACGCCCTCCTCCCCGAGCGACGACTTCAGGGTCACACACTTGACACCCTCAGTAAATTCCCTCAACGCCTGCAGTGGAACACACTTTTGAAAACTTTTCGATTTTGCACATTTGGTTTTTGGATCCACCCAACACACTCTCACACACACACACACACACACACACACACACACACACACACACACACACACACACACACACACACACACACACACACACACACACACACAGTCCCTGACCTGCAGCAGCTGCTCTCTGCTGGTGTTGGCGGGCAGCTCCCCCAGCAGTAGCTGTCGTTTCTCTGTGCTGCGCCGCACGCTCAGACGCACTCCCTGCTCGAGGGCGTGGCCGTGCAGCGAGCGGATGGCGGCGGCAGCCAGGGCAGGGGTGGCGTACTTGGCGTAGGCGAAGCCGCGGTTCTGCCCGCTGAAGTTCATCATGAGGCGGAACTCCCAGAGCGGGCCCACAACGCCGAACAGTGGGATCAGGCGGTCTTCATAGACATCCCTGGGAATCTGACTGATAAAAACCTCGCATCCGGGCCCAGGGGGATCGCCGTTCCACACTGTAGCCACCAGGGGGAGACATGTTAACAGATCACTTAGGACAGGTGTATGTCTGCCATGAGCATGTGTTTACCTGCCTATCTAGATTAAGTTAGAGCTTTTAATTGAAAACTGATGGACTGGCTGGAACATTGTCCAAATAATTTAAAATTATTGTAGTTTATTATTAGTTCAATTGAAATAGGTATAAGCAACAGGTATAGAAACATTGGAAGCTTGTGATACAAGACAATTCAAAGGGCAGTGACTGAATTATATAGGCCTAATTATTGTGTTTCCAAACAGCCAATTAGGAGGGAAGTTACCACATTGCTTACACCTGCTAAACATCAACATCACCCACACAGGTGTGGCTTTCATTAGTAATGAGAAAAAAAGCCACTAAACTAAAGCGTTTTGCTGCCATAAGGACATTATGACACTAACAAACGCTGGCCTCTTCAGGCCAAAACATTACTTGGTAGAATCGTTTCTAATTCATAACAACACCAACCATCAGGGGGTCCTCCATATCTCCGCTGTCCGTTCACCTGGATCAATTTCATATGAGTCTGTTGCAGCCATATCTCCAGAGACTTAAATCGTTCTGGGATAAGCACCTGCGAAAGAGATGTTTAGGTCAAACTTCACGTTGGCCTAGTTGTGACAAAGCATTAGTTAACATTCGTGCTTGGACATGTGTAGCGTTGTCTGTTTAGCGTCTGAAGTCACTCACTCATGCCCGTGAGTTTCAATTAGTAACGTGATACCTTACAGATACTTTGCTAACAAGAAAATTAACTTTGTGCAAGCCCTCGAGTAGGCATTATTTAAGAACAATGGCAAGCTAAAGTCGTCCAACAAACATTTACTTTTAAGTTCACAAACATAACATGTTGGATGAAGTATCTTAGCTTTTCGTTTACAAACGATATGTTTTACGCGCATGCCACGTTAACCGTTTAAGTAAAACTTTGGAAAAGTTGCAACTTGCTACACTTGGAGTCAAGTAATTAAATTGTAGCCCAAGATATTATCAAACAAAGCATAAATATTAAACTATCTTAATAGGCTATACCTGGTCCTTTTCAGTGCGATCCATCACAAGTTTCTCGAATATTGTTCGTAGATTGATAAACGGCACAATGATGGTACCCCGTGACATTGTGGCGAGAGGTCATTGGATAGGGGCGTAGGCCTATAAACACGTTTGGCTTTCAAATAACAGTGGTTGTTTGTAAAAACGTTTTGATTGATGGTTTGTAAAGAACACCACTTCCTTTTTTGCACTGTTGTATCAAAACACTGGTGACCTATCTTTTTCCATTGTATTTTGGAGGAAATCACTTCCACAAAGTGACAAAGTGTGGTCCCACTCTCATCAGGATGTGAGTATCTTAACAACATCTCCGCAAGATGTCAGTGTTCCACCACGTATGCTGTGTGTATTTTCTTATTTACCCTATTTTATCTGACCTAATCTCCACGCACAGCAGACCACCTCTCACCCTCATGCGTGCGCATAGTGTATGCGTGTTTTGGAGGTAGCGCAGTGTCTATATTATGTAATCGTTCATACGATTTAGACACGGGTTGGGTTTAAGGAGAGGCAGCTAAATCCCTCAGAGCGTCATGGCCGTCCATTATGGCCGTCCTCGCTAGGGGGAGTTTTGGCCGTCCATAACGGCCGTCCTCGCTAGGGGGAGTTTTGGCGCTGATCTTTGCATGTATGGACGGCCGTTATGGCCGGCCATGATTCGTTTTCATGGCTGTCCCTGTTTTTCATGGCTGTCCATGATTTTCATGGACGGCCATGATTCGTTTTTCATGGCTGTCCGTGTTTTTCATGGCTGTCCATGATTTTCATGGCTGTCCATGATTATGATTTTTGTATGAATTGCATAGCTTTATTTTATTTTTTTTACATACAAAAGTAGGCCAATCAACAATAAAATATCATGACGATATAGACTTGAAAAACAACTTTAACATGGTTTAGGGTTTGCCTAGGCTACATATATTTTAAGTATTTCATGAATTGTTTATAAAGACTTAAACTTTGTATTATGACCCTGCCTACATTGCTTTTTCGGTCCTAGGCTACATATATTTTAAGTATTTCATGAATTGTTTATAAAGACTTAAACTTTGTGTTATGACCCTGCCTACATTGCTTTTTCGGTCTGTTAAGCCGTCAGTTTACACTCCAATTTAGCGCATGAACCACTTTGAACCACAAATCTAAACGTTGCAATACCATGCTATGCAAGTCAACTTTTGAAAATATGCATTTAGCCTTGTAGCACCAGCAAAAGTCGTTTTTGACTATAGGATCCGAGGACATGTTATCGTACACGGTAAAGTTAGCATTCAACCAGAAGGGCTACAGTTATTAAAACATCCTAAATTGACATGGCTGTTCAACACACATAGCCAATAGGTAATTTAATGAAGTTGTTAGTAAACCAATTATGATAGCAGAAACAACCTTTTTCGCATGGACGTCCGTCGCTAGGGGGAGCAAGATAGACGGACGGCGATGCTGTTTTGTTATGTTGTAGCCTATTAATTATGCTTACAACACCAAATGCAATAACAATGTATTTTCTCAGTTTATTTTTAATTGAAATGTTCTTGTTTTAGGTCATAAGAATAGCCTACTTTACAGGCATCACGGAATGTGCCGCTTTGGCTGAACTATTTATCAATAGCAGGAAAGCTATTTATGAGCCGGGTTCTATGCTTTTATTTATGTTAGGCTACATTGTTTGATTTAATAGGCTATTGATGTTGGGGTTTTAGATATATAGGCTACTTTATTAATCCCGTGGGGAAATTCAGGTGTCTCTCACAGCTCCCTAGTACGGTGGCCCTGAGAGGCCACAGCACAACAACATCAGAAAACACATGCAAGAAGACAAAACACTAGCAAATTAAGAAAACATCTTCATCAATTTGACAACACATGCGCAGCATTTAGAAAACACATGCAAGAAGACAAAACACTAGCAAGAAGACAAAACACTAGCAAATTAAGAAAACATCTTCATCAATTTGACAACACATGCGCAGCATTTAGAAAACGCATGCAAGAAGACAAAACACTAGCAAATTACAAAAACGCTGCAAAGGCCACAACACAACGGAAGTAGGCCACAACACGACGGAAGTGTTTCCAGAGGACACTTAAAAGTGATGCACACGTCCAGACAGGCTTGCTAGCGATTTCGGATTTCAGTGGTGTTGGAAAATCATGACATAAAAAGTAAGTGTTTTTGATTTATTTTAACATTGTGATCGCATGATTCAGATATTAGCCTATTGAAGTGATCTGCTGTCAAACTTTCGTTAGCCTTTTGCTTGCTATTAGCCTGCCAATTCTAATAACCGGATGAAATAAATACACACAGTTAATTAATTGTGAAATAGATTGTGTGAAACACGCTTTTAACTGGCTATAGTTAGCCTACTATCAGAAATATGTTTACTATAGTTACTATTTATTTCATCCGGTTATTAGAATTGGCAGGCTAATAGCAAGCAAAAGGCTAACGAAAGTTTGACAGCAGATCACTTCAATAGGCTAATATCTGAATCATGCGATCACAATGTTAAAATAAATCAAAAACACTTACTTTTTATGTCATGATTTTCCAACACCACTGAAATCCGAAATCGCTAGCAAGCCTGTCTGGACGTGTGCATCACTTTTAAGTGTCCTCTGGAAACACTTCCGTCGTGTTGTGGCCTACTTCCGTTGTGTTGTGGCCTTTGCAGCGTTTTTGTAATTTGCTAGTGTTTTGTCTTCTTGCATGCGTTTTCTAAATGCTGCGCATGTGTTGTCAAATTGATGAAGATGTTTTCTTAATTTGCTAGTGTTTTGTCTTCTTGCTAGTGTTTTGTCTTCTTGCATGTGTTTTCTAAATGCTGCGCATGTGTTGTCAAATTGATGAAGATGTTTTCTTAATTTGCTAGTGTTTTGTCTTCTTGCATGTGTTTTCTGATGTTGTTGTGCTGTGGCCTCTCAGGGCCACCGTACCCTAGGCCTATATGTAGCTACAGACATCACGATACAATACAAACAGACAATACAACAATATATATGCGCTGATCAGTACGAGAACGTAGGGTGTTGGGCCGCACGCCACGGAGGCTGCTGGACTGTCCTGCCACGACATGGCGGAGGGGATGATTGACATTGCCCATGATGGCCAAGAGCTTGCCCCGCATGTCTCCCCCACAGTCACCGCCCTCCTGACCAGCTTGTCTCCAGCTCTGCACCCGCAGAACGGCTCTCGAAGCTCCGTTGAGATAGCTAGGGCGCTGCCAGTTTAGCAGTCTCTCTGCCGGACTGCTTAAACAGACTGCCAGGGCATAACGTTTTGTTTCTGCAATCATAATTGGTCAACTAACAACTTCATTAAATGACAAATGTGTTGAACAGCCGTGTGTTATGATGTTTTAATGCTAACTTCTGTCTCAATGCTAACTTTACCGGCGTGTAAGATAACATATCGCCGGATCCATAGTCAAAAACGACTTTCGCTCGTACAAGGCTAAATACATATTTTCAAAAGTTGACTTGCATAGCATGGTATTGCAACGTTTAGATTTGTGGTTCAAAGTGGTTCATGCGCTAAATTGGAGTGTAAACTGACGGCTTAACAGACCGAAAAAGCAATGTAGGCAGGGTCATAACACAAAGTTTAAGTCTTTATAAACAATTCATGAAATACTTAAAATATATGTAGCCTAGGACCGAAAAAGCAATGTAGGCAGGGTCATAATACAAAGTTTAAGTCTTTATAAACAATTCATGAAATACTTAAAATATATGTAGCCTAGGCAAACCCTAAACCATGTTAAAGTTGTTTTTCAAGTCTATATCGTCATGATATTTTATTGTTGATTGGCCTACTTTTGTATGTATAAAGCTATGCAATTCATACAAAAATCATAATCATGGACAGCCATGAAAATCATGGACAGCCATGAAAATCATGGACAGCCATGAAAATCATGGACAGCCATGAAAATCATGGACAGCCATGAAAAACACGGACAGCCATGAAAAACGAATCATGGCCGTCCATGAAAAACACGGACAGCCATGAAAAACGAATCATGGCCGTCCATGAAAATCATGGACAGCCATGCAAAACACGGACAGCCATGAAAAACGAATCATGGCCGTCCATGAAAATCATGGACAGCCATGAAAAACAGGGACAGCCATGAAAAACAGGGACAGCCATGAAAACGAATCATGGCCGGCCATAACGGCCGTCCATACATGCAAAGATCAGCGCCAAAACTCCCCCTAGCGAGGACGGCCGTTATGGACGGCCAAAACTCCCCCTAGCGAGGACGGCCATAATGGACGGCCATGACGCTCTGAGGGATTTAGCCCCTACTGGGTTTAAGGTCATCACGGCGCTTCGTGAGATGTACTCTCTTGGAGGCTAGGTATCGACAGGATTAGGGTCTCTTGTCTCTGAGTCTGGTGGTTATGAAAGACAGTCTCCCGCTGCTTTCTCCTCCTCATCACATCTGCACTTCAAGGGGCGCGCTCTGTTACGCATCCATTTTTCATCCTGTAAAAATCCGTTTGGCCCATGTCTCAAATGTTTTATTCAAGACCACCCTTGTGTGTGTGCCTCTGTGTTAGGATCACAAACAGTTGATAATTAGTTCATTTGATAGAAGGTGAAAGTAGAAAGAGAAGGAGATAGGAAACAAGAAGTAAACAGTCATTGATGCCTCACAGACTCAAATGTTCCTGCCTGGTGATTAATAAAGTGCTATCTTATTTGTGATCTCTGGGTGTTAGAAGATAAACATACACTGACTGTAGTTATGACTGTTCTGATTTGGTTCTGGGTGCTCTGCATAACGTTGTTTTAAGGAAGAAGAAATAAATGGGATAAATGTAAACAAGAGGTGGAGATAGAGAGAGAGAGAGAGATCCGGGGGGAGTAGATGAGACCAAGAGGTTTGGGAGACAGGAGAGATAAAGAAAGGGAGGAACACAGTTTCTTCCTATCTGACGGTTCCCAACAGAGTGCTTTACCTCAAGTATCTGGGAAGCAAAATGAATTAGTGTATCTAGACCTGGCCAGATAACGGCCCTGTTTCATGACAATCAGATTTGCATCAAGGTCTCGAACATTTTTATTGACCGTGCTCCCTGGAGTCCATCCTGAAGTGGATTTAGAAGAGATTGAACGTGTGTGGATCTGTATGTGTGTGTGTGTGCGTGTGTGTGTGTGTGTATAATAGGTATCTTTTCTCACCCTTTCTTTTCTGTTGTGTGCTTGTGTGAGAGTGTGACCTTTTCATTGAATTCTTTGTTGAGTGACTGTTACTACTGCACATCAACACTTAATATTGTATGGTCACGCACACAAAGACACTTAACCAACATCTTGAAAAATCGTTAGTATATCCTTCAGCTTGCAAATAAGTGTGTACCTAACATACCTAATATATTCTGGTGTGTGTCCTTGGTGGGGAGGTGAGTGCAAGACAGATGTGTGGGAAGGGTGGGGCTTGAATTCAGAATTGTTCTCTTTATTGTTTCGTGTTAAACATGATCAATTTATGTTAACTTTGCTGGTCCCAGACTTACAACTGGAGTTGGGAAGTTCTGGAGTTCGAATATTCAAGCATTTTAGAAACTTCGAAACATATGCAAAAGAAAATATCAATTATGACATACATCAAAATGTAATTTAATGAGATGCATATAGCCTAGTTTCTACAGTCTTTAGGTCAAACTGAGGAAGAAGTTTTCCACTCAGAAGAAGTTTCTAGAATGTCTCCCGTACTTGCAAGAGTCAAATGAGTCTCTGAAGTGCTGTCATTCTGTCGCTAAGAAGTGTCAGCTGCTTTGCGACAGCACATCCTGAGCCGTAGGGCCCTGACTGACACACACACACAGACCTTCCCACACACACATCGACACACACACACACACACACTAACCTTCCCACACACACATCGACACACACAAACACACAAACCTTCCCACACACACATCGACACAACAAACATCCAAATAAACAGACATACGCACTTAAACTCTCTCTCACACACATACACACACACAGCTGTGTCCCCGCCTTCCCCACCTCGACATTGGGGGACCGTGCCTCTCCCTCTCTCACCTGAGGGCTAGCCCGGAGCAGCAGCAATCTGTTCGCTGTCACTCCTCATCACTCGTCATCTCCCCATCCTACAGCCCTCAACTAGTCTTAAAAGACTTTGAAATCCACTTTAATCATCTGACTCCAGTTGCACAGCTGTGCTCGTATAGGCCTACAGTATAGGCTGGCTAATGACGGAACCTTGATGTCTGCCTCATGTGAAGAAGCCGTGGTGAATACTTCCTTCCCTGCCTCACTAGACTGCAGTGCTGTATTTTATTTTAACTGTGAAGTCAGAAATGTTAGATTGGATGTTGAGTCTTGTAAGAGAAATCCACAGTGTGGTTGCTTGGTGGGAAATGATTCCTGTTGTTTTGCTGATGAAATTTGCAGATTTTATGGGTTGTCTGTGTTCGCAATGAGAGTACCTCTTCAGTCCCTTCTCGTTCTCTCCCTCCCTCCCAGACAGTAGGAGTGAACTCTGTACTTGTTGGCCTTGCAGCAGACGGTCCAATTCAGCCAGGTGATAACGCGTGTCATTGCTCCATTGTGCGTCCCTCGGTACTGTAGCTAATTTGTACCTGCGCGTGTAGTCGGGCATGCAGGTCAATATTAGCTCTGGAGGCTCTACCTCAAAGGGAAATATTTACCTTGCCTCCCTCCTCACCTTCTCCCTCCCTCCCCCCTGGCCCCGACCCCGGACCCCGCCCCTCTCTGGCCTTGCGATGTTTTCCAGTAGCGCACACGGAACACTCACTCACCAGGGGCTACCCAGGACCATTCACTGTGCCAACAGTGATCCACAGCACACCAGCAGATGTTTGATAAAGAGAGAGGTGTGTGTGTGTGGGTGTCAAAGCTGTGCAGTGTCCCTGAAAGCTGACTCTTTAAAAGTCAATATAAGTTGATTCATGGAACACATATTGCATCAGTGCATTTTTTATATGCAAGACTGACGAAGAGCAAGTGTCTGATATTTCATGTCATAAATATTTATTACAGAAAGATGGACATCATTGTTTGCTTATGATTATTTGAGATGTGTATGTGTGTATGTATTGCTTTCATGTTTTTATAGACAGTCTAGTGCAAGTTTCAAAGAATATATTGTTTGTTTTTCTGATGCCTTGAACTGGTAAGCTACCGCATCACTGGCTTAGATTGTTTGTCATTTGCCATTTGAAGTGGAACTAACAAGCATATAAAGCAAAAGCGAGGGTGAGAGAGAAAGAGAGAGAGAGCAATGGAGGGAAAGAGAGAGAGAGAAATTGCGTGTGAAATTGTTTGCGAAATTTCGTAACAATATCTGGTATTACATGCTTGTATGGAGATTCACCCCCGTTCCTCTTTTTCTCTCTCTCTCACCCTATCCCTTCATCTTTCACTACTCCTTTTCATCTGGCTGGTGATGAAATACACGGTGCGCAGTGAGGGTCACTGGGACTGTCTTTTAGTGCATAAACAAATTGTGAATAAACGGAATAAAGGTAAATAACATCCATATGTAAGAGAGAAAGAAGAAACCAAAGAAGAAAGATAGAGATTGAAACTGGGCAGAAAGGAGGTGACGATGAAATGAGAGCAAGGTTGCCGACAGAGGTGGGGGAGAGATGGGGCTTGGAGGCCAGATGGTCAGATGGTCATCCAGAAGGGCCCTGGCCTGTCCATTGTAATGCCACAGTGCTGTCCAAAAGGTTCTAGAAAAGGGTGAGCTCTCGCCTTATTAGCCGAACACTGATTACCCAGCAGGCCGTGGGGTTATACGACCTCTGGGGGGAACAGAGAGCCGTGTAATTTGTTTGATGGGGCCATGCTGTTAGTGCACGTGTGTGTGTGCGTGTGTGTGTGTGTGTGTAGGATACAGGAGAGAGAAAGCGAGCGTATGGGTGTCATCACTGAAATGACCTTTCTGATTGCTGTAGGCAATTTGTAATCAAGAATGGAAAAAACTGAATATCAACTTGAAGAATAAACAGTCCTAATGGGTATAGGCGATGGTTAAAAACGATATATGCCGACAACTGCATAAATAGTCATGACCATACTCATGTCTCTCACCCGTTGAAGGTTGAATATTCTGATTAGTGATGATTGGAGATGGATGGTGCTGTGTACCAAACACTAATAACAAGAAACACCAACTGTGCTTCTTACTCCCGTCATTATGTTTCCCATCGTCTTAAATCGATCAGCAAGACAACTAGACAGGCTCCAAATTAGCATATGCAAATTGTGTGCTCATAAACTCAGACTTCTCCCAGGCCGGTGAGTTTGCCAATTAGTAAGAAGTGTGAATAATTCAAACACGCTGGATCTTTCTTTCCATAGACACCCCAGTGATTGTTTATGGTTGGCCTGTCATAAAATGTTGACAGCTTCCCATTTAAACATCCAGCTCAGCTCTCACTCAATCATCTCTACCCTCTCTAACACCACGTTTCCTTCTTCTGATCAATATGTTGTTCGATCTGGTCCCCCTAACTAATTCAAACAGATAGAACTGGCTGTATATTATGTTAACGTTAGAGGGATGCATGGGAGAAAGAAGAAAAAAAATATTGGAGAGAAAAACAGTGGAGAGAAACTTGGAAACGTAGTCTATTCGTCTTGATAAGAATAATCTGATAAATTAAGAATAATCTGATAGTGATTGTATCTAGATTACAAGTACTATCCTGGCAGTAGCCTGTTTCACACTACTTTCAACTCCTATCCATTTTATCTGAAAAGATGGATCAAAACATGTTAAAAGGAGGAGACATATCCCTTTTGAAAAACTGTCAGAAAACATAAAAGTAAGACATTATAAAATTGTCAATTTGTAGCCAAGTAATTAGACTGTAGGCTAGGCTTTCCGTTATATGTTGTCCTGTAAAATACGTTTTAATGGAATAACTAGATTCTGCTGTTCTTAAAAATATATATTTTTCAAACGGGCATGCTAATCCGGAGATAACCAAGCTACATCCTCTAGTGTCACTGCCAAGGAGGAAGACGTGGACGGAGGTGCTCAAAGTGTATAAGGCTGTAAATGAAGTCTAGACTATACGAACAGTCAGTGTTTGATTAGCCTAATTAGCTGAGACATGGTCCCAAAACATTTGGAATAGATGTCCAAAGTTCCGTCTTGGGTATGGTTACCTTGAAATCTCTAATGGAATCTTTTCCCAGGGGGGAATATGTGAGGGAGTGTGCACGGCACCCTAATGTGTCCCCGTCGTCGCGTCCTCGCACCTCACAGCCTATCATCAGTTCTCACTTCAGTCAGTGAAACCGATGCTGCGCTCAAACTGTCATTTAACCCCCTCTTGCGCGGCGAAAGGACGAGCGCGTTTATACAGGCTTTAAGCGGTTGCGTGTCCGTTATTCTCACAGTCGCAGCATGTAAACGAACTTCTCACTACATAGAGAGCCTGGAGATAATGGCGTGATGATCTTCGATTTCCTCCCGAAGGGTAGCTTTGCCTACTACCTAAAATGTAACTAGTTTGAGCGGTCAGTTGCGAAACAACACAAAGGGCACGAGCAGTCCACTGCGCGTTTGACTGTGACTTATTTTGGGGAATTGTTTTTGTAGACAGCAGACTTTTTACCTTCACCTATTTGGCTCGTGATAGATCGTGACTCGTCTCCCGGTGGATGTAACTCGGAGCGGAGTGGCTGGTCGGTGTCAGCGGGCGCACTGCGCGGTGACTGGCCAAGTGCGCCAAGTCAAAATCTCACCATCTCACCATCCCGTGTCCCGGTGCCTTTTACACCTCATGATGGAGTTGTTGACAGAGATGTTTCTACTCGGAACGTTATTGACCGTATTCCTTTCAGGTAAAAGATTAGAACTCAAAGCCAATGGGCATAACTATTATCACTGTAGCCAACACACTATTGGTGACTGTCAATGTCTAACTCAGATTGCTGCTCGTGATATTCAGCGTAGGCCTATATGGTTTGGGTTTATAAGGTGAAATGGGTCATTATAGTTTAAAGTTTTCATCTTGGATGCTTTTCTATGTAATTGTTGTTGGATTTTATTTAATTATTTGAGATCACATATTGTATCTGTGTTTGCCTAAATAGCATATTCTATTTGATTAAAGATTAATTTGGGATTATAGGTTCTTAATGTAGCCTATCCTCCTTATACTCATGTTTATCAACCTGTCACGAACCTTCAGAAAAGGTTCTCTTAAACACAACCACTCTATTTGTCCCCCAGGACAATTTGTTTATTTTTCGTTTTGTGGCAACGATTTGGCCGTAATAGTAGCTCAGCTGTGTCCTGCATGCACACTGATCTTTATTACAACACTTGAATGAACTTCTGTCTTTCGTGGGGAAAAAGGTACAGAATGGCCCCTGTACGTTTTTCATTCTGCAGTTTGCATGACTGACACGCCAATGTTGTATTCTCAGTTGATGCTGCGTGATTTGAGCTTCTCGCATCGACAGGTTTATTTATTAGCCGTATTGATGATTACATGTTTGATGTGTTTGATGTCTTGGTGTAAGCGACATTCTCAAGGGTCGAGTCATATATCAGAGCTGTCTCTCTCTCTCTCTCTCTCTCTCTCTCTCTCTCTCTGTCTCTCTGTCTGTCTTTTCTGTAAGGCGTGTAATTTATGCAGACACCTTTCTGTGATTGAGTTTCAGGTCGTGTCTGATTCTTTCCCTTTTATCTCGATATAAATTCACCTCGCCTCCAACTGCAGATCAGAATAAATTGTGAAGTTGTTGTGCAATGAGGAAGCGCAGTCAACCGGCGCCGGTGTGCAAACACATCGGGACTGGTTGACGTCTTATCGGCGCGCAGGTGCGACTGGCCGACAGATGCTCGTACAGGTGTATTTGAGTACTAGCCGTGGAGATGGACAGATTTTGGGCCGCGCACATACATGTGTTGACAGTCGGACTAGGCTAACCCACTTGCCCTCCCAACGCTTAGCGTCAGCCTAAAGTTTGAACAGCAGGACTTTCGATTTTGTTCAATCACTGATAAAAACCCAGACATAAACACCTTTATGGCTTCCCAGTCACATAAACACAATGGAAAGGTTAGATATTGTTTAGTCATGATGAGTGGCTGTCCTACTTTTGATTGGACTTTATTCTGTTCAGAAATGGGATTCATGGGAGGAATTGTCCTTAATTGTGCATGTGTGTATAGTGTTGGACAGGAAGCGTTTGATGTCTGTGTGAGGTAGATGGACGGAGATGAGAGGGACAAGATGTGATTTTGTGTGATGTGTGAGTGACTTGTGCGTGTCTAGGGGTTGTGTGCGTCCAGGGGGTAGTTAGGGGTCGAATGTGTGTTTTGTTGATAACTGGGATTTGGAACTCAAACACAGAAGCACCAGATGGTGTGTTGGGCTTATGCCTTTTTGGCTGTGTGTGTGTCTATGTCTTTCACTGCATCTGTGTGTGCCTGTCTGTGTGTGTATGTGTGTGTTTGCACACTTGGCCTCAATCAGACTCTTGCACTGTCATTTTCCCATCCTGCTATTCTCCAGGGTAATGATGTCATACCTCGCTGCTCGCTATAAACTGAACTCTGTGATTGGAACTCCGATGAACTCTATTACCTTCTACCCATAATAACTGAACTGGGGTCAGCCTCTGCTCTTTCCTGGCCCATCCGCAGACATAATGAGACACATAAGAACTGGACTTGGACCTGGGACTGGGAGAAACTATTTGACCTAAGTATGATTCTTTTAGGGAGCATCCCACGATTCTAACACTTATTCCTTTTCCCACTGACTGAGATGATTTAAGCTATTTAAAGACTATGCCTTTTCTTTTAAACCAAATTGCTGGTTGGCTTTGATGCCCCCTCCCCCAGCCCCCCAAGCTCTTTCACATGTGATTGTGTATTTCATTTGAATATTTTCAATCATTCCTAAAGGGGCCACGTTAGTTTGGATGATTCCTGCCAGTGTAGCCCGAGCAACATATGTAGTATATCAATTGTGTTGGATCCGTCCCACCTCTCATGCTCATACTAGGAGCTAGTAACCATAGAATGGGAAGGCTGCAAGGGTGGGTGGCCCACTGCACCAAAACAAAGTAATCCAATGACTCAATAGGCCTACTTTTGATTGGACTTTATTCTGTTCACCTCATATGGATCACTACTGGTTAATCGTAAACCAATCGCGACCCGCACTTTATTGTGGCTAATTCAATCTGCCTGCGATCGAGAAAAAAAAGCATAATGTATGTAGACACATCCGTAGTAGTGATAGTCAATTTTCATCCAGTTTACTGATCTGTTGTGTTAAGCGGCTTATGCTCTTTCAACCGCTTCATTCCTCCACTGTATGTGTGTGTGTTTGTGTCTGCTTCTCAGACAGATTGCTTTGCCCCCTCCTGTGGTGGTGCAGTATTGTGTGTTTTGTAATAATGATAGTCTCTGTGCCTCCTAGTCTCCCTCGCAGCATGACAGACATGAAAGGGTCCTTCTCAGGGCAACCTTGTGTGTGTTTTCTTGTGTACCTGTGTGTGTGTACCTGTTTTCTTGTCTACCTAAGTGCGTCCGTGTGTGTGTGTGCTATTTACAGCACATCATTCCCGGCACATGCTGATTGTGCCTCATACTGTGCGTCCTTACCACTAAGATTCTGATTGGTGTGTGTCGGTGTTCCCTCTACCTGGTGTTCTACCTGTCTCCCAGTGTCGCTTCCCTCAATTTCACTCTCCCTTTTTTGTCAATCTCTCTCTCTCTTTCTCTCTCTTTTCTCTCTCTCTCTCTCTCTCTCTCTCTCTCTCTCTTTCTCTCTCTCTCTCTTCCATGTGTTTGCCTATGCCTCTGATACTTTTTTATTTGTATAATTGATTGTAGGAATAACAGCCCAAAATACCTTGTGCAATATAAAATACTATAAAATCTGTGCCACAAATATGAAATGTCATGCTGTGTAAGCTGCAGCTTTTATACAAACACTATAACTCATACAAACACAAGCACACACATACACACACACACACACACACACACAAAATATTTACTCAGCCAAGTGCCTTGCAAGTCCATGAAACAGAAATTCATCACAAAAGGACTGAGATCCAAAATGGTTCCTTTTTGTATTCCATTTACTGTGGAAATCGCACACACATAGGAACAAATGACTGCCACGGGTGGTAAGTTTGGTGGTAAGTGGCAGACAACTTACACAAACAGCTATTAGGCCTAGCAGGCCAGACGAGACTGCAAGAGTTGGTTGATTGGGTGGGATACAAAGGTCCCCCCACTTAATCTGGCTCTACTTTTACAATGGCTGACCTGATACTTGACCTGTATCACATTACTCCCCCTACACCCTATTTAACCTGTCCTCCCCCTCTTCCATCCCCAGGTGCGGCACCCTCCCTGCCTAAGACAAACTGTCTGGAGGCAAAACAGGTCTGCCTGGCTGACCCCCAGTGCGAAGCCTTATACCAGACCCTGGAGGGATGTGCGTCTGACCGGGCAGTGTCCTCGCCTGGCAGTGAGGCCCGCCTGGAGTGCCTGGAGGCCCTGGTTGCCCTGCACAGCGACCGACTCCTGCTGGGCTGCAAGTGCCACCGAGGCATTCGCAAAGAGGAGCACTGCCTCAGGGTCTACTGGAGCCTCCACTTCCTGCAAGGTGAAGGTCACAGGGGCGGAGTTATAGATATATCTATGGGCGGAGTAGTGTAAGAGGCGACTGATGAGATGCTTTAATGTCCCCATAGGGAAATTAGTTCCGGACTATGTCCTTCAGTTCCACAGAAGTAGCTAGAAACACACATGAACATCTTAAGAGTACAGTGGCGACACACAACCCTCATGGCCAACATCTGCATGACATGTTAGTGTTAAGAAGCTTGATGTTTCGAATGGTTCAGCATGCTCTTGGGAACCCTGAATCTTCAACTAGACGGTAAGAGCTGGAACTCTGGGTGGAGAATGTAAGTTGGACACAACAGTATTTTTGTGCCGACTCACATTCTTCCATTGTATATTTGTGTGTAACTGAAAGGGCAGAAGGACCACCTTCCAGCCCCCTTGCCCCCCCACGATGTCAGTGCAGGGTCAGTCAGCCTTTGTCCGGGTGCCAGACTAGCCGTCCACAGCTAATGCTAGCTAATGGATCCCTCCCCTGTGGCCTGTTAGTCACCATGCATACTGTAATTACACAGTCCTCAGCCTCAGAACCGCCCATGCACTCCTACCTACCGTGTCATTACACTAAATATACAGCCCAAATGGATTTACATACGAAAGTGTGTGCATGTTATTAAATATAGATTGAGTGGTTTTTACATGCACCGTATAATTTGTGGAAATCAGAAACGCTTGCGAACGTTTATTAGAACAAATGCGGAATCAATCATTGACGGATTAGAATGGGTTTTAGAATTAGCAGGAGAGGGATGTGAAATTGAACGCGGTGGCGCAATGACACTATGAAAGAGCATCTGGAAGTTAAGCTGACACATACAGTATGTTTGATCTAGTCCTTGTCTCATATGAGCATATGTTCCTGCACGAGATGATCAAATTTGATATAACGTTTTGGGGGGTTACCATAAGGTCATGATTAGGTTATGTACAGAACTATGTACTGTTAGGTTTGTAAATGATGTTCGGTACTGCTGTGATTATCTGTGTTCATTGAGTAGATGTTATGGTGTAATGAGGGTATGATGCTGTGTTATCACAATGAATTGTTCTCTTGTTAAGATTTAAGGTACTTTTTCAGTCATGGCTCAAGACTAGCTCTCCATTAATAAACACAGGGTCATTCATTGTGAAAGCTTCTCTTGGATGTGTATGTGATGTTTCAGCTAATTTATAATATGATGATACTGTCAGGTATGGAATGTTATTGCTAGGTCGTATCGGCAGTAACTGCAAAGTTACTGCAAGGTCATAATGTGGTGATTAATGCTAGGTTGGAATGTGACATGACTATTAATGGTCATACTGTGAGGTGTATGTGATGTTATTGCTCAGTCTTATGTGTTGTTTCTGTCCCCTGTGATGATGTAGAAGATGATGAACAAGAGTCATCTCCCTACGAGGACCCGCCTTTCCAGATGTCTCGCATGGCCTCCATAGTGGCAGGTAGAGTCCCTGCCTAGTCTCTCTCTCAGGCACATCATTGTTTCATCATTACACTCTGAATTAGTCTGTTCTTTTGACTTCTAATAAATCTGTCAAGTTAAGTTGTAACGGCATTGGCTCAAAAAAGGGCCCTCGTTTTCATTCTGTCACTCAACCTTCCTTTCTTCCTTCCTTTATACCATACACTCCTCCTCTCTCTTCCCTCTACACACCCCCTGCCCCCACCAGACACCACCCTCACCCTGGACGGTCAGAACCAGTGTCTGAAGGCGGCGCAGGACTGCGGCCTGTACGAGAAGTGCGGTGCGCTCCGCTCCGAGTACGTCCTGGCGTGCACCAAGCGCATGGTGGGCGCCGACCACTGCAACCGGCAGAAATGCCACCGGGCGCTGCGGCGCTTCCTGGAGCGCGTGCCCGAGGAGTACAGCCTGGGCCTGCTCTTCTGCCCCTGCACCGACACGCTGTGCGGAGAGAGGCGCAGGAAGACCATCGTGCCCTCCTGCTCCTACCAGGAGAGAGACATGCTCCAGCCCAACTGCCTGCACCTGCAGAGCTACTGCCAGAGGGACGAGCTCTGCAGGTGAGATGGTGCACACGCGCATGCACACGCGCATGCACACCACTGTTTCGCTGCACTTGAAACGGTTTTTCTCAGACATACAGTTGTTATCTTGCCTGATACAACATTATATTACTCTCTCTCTATCTCTATCTCTTTTTACAAACATCTATCTACAACCTAAAACACAAACTAACCTGATTATTGTGTGTGTGTGCCTCAGGTCCAGACTGGCTGATTTCAAGCTCAACTGCCAGCCCTCGGGTCTGTCCCCCTCCGGCTGTGTGCGAGAGAACGGCGCCGCGTGCCTCAAATCCTACGCCGGACTCATCGGTGAGTAGGAGAGGAGAGGAGCATAGCTAGGGATGGATAGAGCTGGGGAGTAAATACAAATAGCAGAAATTGGAAGAAATGAGGAACAGAAATAGAGGAGACTTTTTTAAAATTGGGATTCAACTTTTTCAGTTTTTCTGCACTGATGATGCTTGAAGAGGTTATGGCTACCCCGGGTGCTTTTTTATCCAAACTATGAAAATGCAAACCTATATGCTATGTTCAGCCCTGAGTTTCTAAAACAGAAGACCAGCAATTCCAATAAGACTATATATTTTTCACTTTGTTGATGGTCCACATATTATTGTGGAATATCTGTACCTGTACCTGAAAACAAAAAAACAACTACTTTGGTAATAATGGCTAAATTGAACGAGAGTGAAATCTGAGCACTGAGGGGTGACATATTTTCAGCTCACATATTCAGCCTATTTTCAACCTCTTTCGGTTCAAACCACAACCAAAATGTCAGCGCATCCCTAGGTCTAACAGTGTACTGTCAATTTGACCGAGGTTTAACCTTGTTTCCCTCTAGGCACCTTCATGACCCCTAACTACGTCACCAACAGCAGCATGGCCGTGTCACTGTGGTGTGACTGTGACAGTAGTGGCAACCACTTGCAGGACTGCCTGAGGATACAGCATATGTTTACCAACAACGCCTGTCTCAGTGAGTTGTGTATATACACACACACACACACACTCACACAAACATGCCTGTTAGCATATCCCTACAGTACACTCAACCTGTCAGTCATTTAATGCATCTTTGTATTTTGTATACAGTAACAGCCAATAGGAAAACATTTTCAGATAGCTACAATCATAGTCATCAACAAACACATGAATGTCCTTTTCCCTTTTCTCTCAGGGAACTCCATCAGTTCCATGGGTAGCTTTGCCCCTCACCCTGTGGAGAGCACGCCAGTCACGCCCCCTCGCCTCTCCCCACTGGACCGCCAGGAAGAGCTCAGCAACAATGCCCTTCCTGAACTCAACTCTGTAAGTACCCATCATTACCTCTTTGAACACTTGAAGTCTGGTCTAACCTTATCTACAAGGGAAATAGAATACTTCAAGTATTGAGTACAGAATAACTTGACCCCTGCAGAACATGACCCCACAACTCTACACTCATCATATCCAGTCTGACACACACAGTAGTGACCGATGGCCAATAGTAACTGACCTCATGTCTGACCACTGTTAGACAGTTTTGAATAATTCCAGCTGGCCGTGAACATTTTTGATTACTGACTGCACAATGTCGCACCCACTGAAAGCTGTCAAAGCCATTGACCAGTGCAGTGTCTGTAGTGATTGCTGTCAGACCCATTTGACCGTTCTAGTACCTTTTGACCACTGTAGCCCACCGACGGCTATTATAGTCAAATGGCGTGACAGTAGAGCTCTCTATGTTTCTTTTCTCCCAGCATGCATCACACAGCCAGAGATAATCTGGGCTGCCAGACAAGAGGGGATTCCAACTCTCTTCCCCCTTCTCTCTCTCTCTCTCTCTCTCTCTCTTCTTCGCTCTCTCCCTTGGTCTCTTTCTCTCTTGTTGGTTTCCCTCCCTTTCACATTTCTCTCGATTGTGTTTCTCTCTGTCACTCTTTCTGAGTGGTCCCAGCCTCTTTCTCTCTTGCTTGCTCTCCCTCTCTTTCTCTCTCTCTCTCTCCCTTTCTCTGTCCCTCTGTCTGTGTCTCTTTCTGAGAGGATTAGATAAAGGTGTTTGCAGGAGGCAGAGCATCCATCAGACATCATTAGTATTAATGTATGCAAGACCATCTGTCTCTCCCTCTTCCTCCATCACACTCCCTTAATCCTACCTCCTTCTTTCCTCTCTTCCCTATCCTCACTCTCTCTCTCGCTGCCTCTCTCCCCCCTTAACTCTCCCTCCCTCTCCTCGCCATGTTCCACATCGTAATCCCTCGCTCCATTCTCACATACTGTACGCAGTCGCTTTCTCTCTCTCCTCTCTCCTCTCTCTCTCTCTCTCTCTCTCTCTCTCTCTCCTCTCTCTCCCCTCCTCTGGTTCTCCACCATCCATCGCCCTACATCCCTTCCTCTCATCTCTCTGCTCTCTTCCAATCCTCTCCGCATCTCTTCTAATGGCTTTGTATTTCTTCTTCTCTCCCCATCTTGCTCTCTCTAGGTAAAGGAGAGCGAGGAAATGGATGGTGTGGAGGAAGACGACCAGGATCAGGATCAGGATCAGGAGGAGGAGGAGGAGGAAGGGGGTCAGTTTGACGTGATCCCCCTGTATGCTGAGAAGGCCACCGTGGCCAACCTGGGGTCCGGGGCCGGAGGGGCCCCCCTGCTGGCCCCTGGTCCCCTTCACTCCCTGCTGCTGCTCCTCCTGCTGCTCTCCGTCTGCCTGAGCTGGGGCTAGAGCACGAGGGGGGGGGGACCCCCCTTTGAACAGCCAACAGCCCCCAAACGCACACAGACTCAGAGACAGGCACGCAGAGAGAGAAAGGAGAGAGAGAGAAGATAGAAAAGAGGGAGGGTTATAAACTGAACCTCTCTTATTCCTTGGCCATCTCTCCATGTTCCCTTGCTCACTCTTTCTTCTGAGACAGTGTGTTTTCCTTGTGTCTCGCAACGCCATCCATACCTCCCCACTTACCCCTGTGATCACGGAATGGTTGGGCCCGATAAAGACTTATACATATTAGACTGGTATGGGTTTGGACCAACTGTGCAGTAACAGTAGGGGATGTTTAATGTACGAGTAATTTATTGGTGAATATAAGTGCCAGGATACCTTGAGTGTAATTTGACTTTAGTGCATCTCACACACCCCTCAACGTATATACTTTTACTTTGCAGTGATGGACAAGGACCCACACACACACACACACACACAGTTGATGACGCACAGTGAGTGGGCTTGCTAGACATCTAAGCTAATTTGCCATTTCTACAAATAAACCAAGCGTAACCGTCCCGTGAAGACGCGTGTGTGTGCGTGCCCGTGCTTAAAGAGATTACGAAGCAAACTGCAGAAGGCTTTTCATATTATCTCATCTCCCACCTCATTCTTAGTCTCGTCAGCAGTCATGCTCACACGCACACGCACACGCACACATACAAACAAACACACACACACACACGCCAGCCCATCATTCGATCCAGCAGAGGCAAGCGCCTTGGCGCCTTTATTGCTCTATCTGTGTCTCTGTCTGCTTTCTTGTGACTCAGCATAGATATGGTAGAATGGCCACAGGGTTAAATACGAATAAAAGAGTCATAATAAAACAATATGAGTTATAAAGTGGAAGGAAATAAAGTCAAATGAGTTCTTGGGCAGGTGCAAACACTAGTCTGGGGTTGATGCTTGCAGGCAGAAAAAGATGGAGATGGAGACACTAAAGGATAGCGAGAAAGAGAGTGAAACTGAGCGAAGGAGAGAGAGACAGAGAGAGTGAAACTGAGCGAAGGAGAGAGAGAGAGATAGAGGAGGAGGCGGGCGATTTTACAATGTGAGGTCTTTCTCATCGTGTTTTAGTTGTTTTAGTCAGAGGGCGATAATAGGCCGTGCCGTGAACTCTTTATCTTCCAGTGGACTCGTGGGGGCTGCTAGTGAGAGAGAGGGAGAGAGACAAAGAGAGAGAGAGGGAGGAGAACAAAAGCGAAGGAGAGACCCTCCAGCGCAAATATACCATAGAGAATCGCAGGCTCTCCATTTTCTGTCTTATAAATCTTTTGCTGACACTAATGTTTTTTTCCTGCGTTTCTTGTTCTTTCCTATTTCGGAGGGAACGTGTAAAATTAACTTCCGTCCGGAGGGGCTGGAGATGGTGGTCGGTGAAGGGGGGGGGGCTGTGGAGTTGGTGGGTGGCATGGCTACAGTATGTCTCCATCTCTCTCTTTCTCTCTCTCATGTTCCCAAACAATCATATTGAAACACAAACACGCACACACAGCTGTCCATCTAGCGAGGGCAAACACCCCTTAAACAAAGTATGTGTCAATCACCCCCCGACTTCTACACACACACCCCTCCCCCCATTAATAACACATTTACCTGCCACCCTGTCCCTCCATCCTGTGAAACAGCCACTTCAGTGGCAAGGTCAGCTAGTCGACCACAGAACCTCTCCCGAGGTTAATTGAGATCAGCGAGGGGAGTGGGTGTTTGATTGATGTGGCTGTCGGGCCCGCATTGGGCCTTTTACGATGCCCGTTGTTATTTTTTAATTGTTGTCTCGGCCGTTTGTCGTTGGCTGACATCTCACTACAGCGAAGGGCCGAACGAGAGAGGAGAGGGAGAGGAGAGCAGATACCAATGATTTACATCAATATGCCTGAAATAAATAAGTCGAGAAGCCATGCGTTAAATCAGCTAACACAGAGAGAATGTGCGAGAGAGAGAGATGAGGATCGAGGGGAGGAGGACAAGAAGGAGGGAGAGAGTGGTGGAGAGAGAGGGACACTTGTCTTTTACGGCGTGTTTCTTTAGGACGGCAGTACATCCCCGCCGCAGATTAAAAAACACGCACACGCACACTTTATGTACACTGTACTACATACCCTTATACACACATTACGTGTCCACTCTTCACACAGTCGCCTATGTATTCTACACTACACCAATTCACACACACAAGCATGAACACTCTACACTGTAGAAATACACACAGACAGACACTATGTACACTATAGAAAGACACACATACTATGTACTATAAAGCATGTACACCTCACACTATGGACCGACACACACTATGTGCACTCTATAAACAGGCGCGCACTAAATACATGCACTGTCAGACTTTTAGATTAATACGGCAACCCCACCCATATAAGTCTGTTTTCTAATCCATTGTTGCTGTGACACTGAGATGCTTCTCTGTGTTCTGCAGAGAAGCACAGGGAGAGAGAGAAATAGACATACCAGGAAAATACCGATAAGGTACAGACAAAGAAAGAGCGGTCCACAGACAGACTGATGGACAGTTAAGGTATGAAAACATGGAAAGAGAGAGAGAGAGGATAGGCAGGAGACGGAGGGAGAAACGGAGACGCATCAGGGGAGGAAAGGAGAGAGGAACATTTAGAGAACAGCAGAAGGGGGAATTGTGTCACAATGGGGAGGAGAGAGAAAGGAGAGCCTCGAGTAAAGGGAGAAAGGGGGAGTAGAGGGAGAGAGGGGGAGCGCGGAGTGCAGATATGCCTTGCAGGCTTATAGCAGTATTAAAGCTGTTGCTGGCCCTCCCTGATCTATTTCACACTCTGTAGGTCCTATAGCGTCAGCGCCACTGTACAGAAGATGACCAGAACCTCCACTCCGCCTCACAAACACACACACAAACCACAATTGACACACCTCCACAAAATACAGCTATTCCCACACACACACTCCCACAAACATGCATACACTCACAGCAACTGTCAAACACACACACAGAGCAGTGATTACACAAACAGTACACACATGCACAAGAAGAGTGGAGGAGAGAAACTGGTCTTGGAAGGGTTCACCTCATGTATTTTTATATGTACTTCATTCTTATTTTGTTCGACCTTTACAAAGACGGTGACGACGAGGCTTTCATCCTATCTATTTTGTATCCTATGTATTTTATGTGTTCATAGTTGTACATAAGAGAACGTAAAGCTTAAAGGGACTGCATCTTTCTCTGTTCCTATGTGTTCACCCCACGCTCGTGTGCTCACACCATCGATTCACTCAGTTGACTTTGTTCCAATCCAGAGATCTGTGTCTATGGCAAACCGTTGTCCAAATGCTGTGTCTCGTCATATAGATATACATGTATTGTGTGTACCTATTATGACCATTAAATGCATACCGTCTGCATCTCACGAATGACTTGTTATCTTCTGTCATGTTCCCTCTGTGCAGTTACAATGTGGGGAACATTTTGAGTGGGAGTTGTTTTTGTGGAAACTACTGGAGGCTTCTGAACTGCACCTGCACCCAACTCCGCCTGTCCGTCACACCGTGTATCCATGGTGACGATGTCTCTGCTTCTGTTTGTCTGATGCACCAAATAATGCTAAATGGGGCTGAATAATGTGCGGGTGCTGAGTCTTTCTTGTTAGGCACCTGCAGAGGTGAGTTGTGGATCAGGCGGACATTTTGAGCAGCTTTTCCGCCTGACGGTCCCCCTCGATCTCCCAAGGCTTCCGTCGCTGAATGGGATGTCGCCACGGAGACGAGTAGAGCGTGCGGCGGCGCACACGCACACATTAGGACTGCAGATGAGGCTCTCTCATGAGCAAGCAAAACTGTCCGCCCCGCAAGGTCTCCACAAGACATTCAACTTTTCTCTTTCTCCGTGTGCCACGGAACGCATTCCAAATGGCCAATTTTCTCTCCATCTCTCTCACACTTTATCTCCATCTATAGAAATGACTTTACATATAACTTTGTGCCCTCCCTTGAGGTATTAGCAGGCTGGTTGGAGAGAAAAGAACTCGTTCCGATCCCCCGATGTGAGCGCTGAATAATACACAACGGAGTGAGCGTTCAAGGCAACCGAACGCTGAATTATGAGACTTCTTCCCCACAGGTTCCCCCGAACCCTCAACACGGTTACATACTCAACGCAGCATGCGGAGACTGAGAAGCACCTGCAGAGAACGTTCCCTCTGTCTCTACACTGTCAGGCCTACTGTACTCCCTCCTGCCACATGTCTGCTACAGCCAACATCCCCTATCCTGATCCAAAGATAGCAGAGTATTTGACCTAAACTGGTGAAGATAATCACTTCCTTTCTGCACAGGTGACGTATATGACGTTAGACCATACTGACAATATGTGTCAAGCTGAAGTTGAACACATAGAGGATTTGAATGTCCCTTTGCTGGTCACTAGCTGTTTACATTCGAATGTTTCCCTCACAGACTACGAGACCCACCACCCAAGATTCTATAGGGTTGCTGTGTCACTCCTTGTGTTTACCACACATTTGGCCCATCCATTTTATGATCAACAACACTTTGCTGCATTCTTGCATACTTGCGTACAGTATGTAAAGGTATTTCAGCATGTGAGTGTACCAGTGGAGGGAAGGGTTCGAACCTATCGATCAAGCCTTGACTCCACCCCCCGAGAGCATGTGTCCAATCCTCATCTTTTATTTCGGTCTTCAGGTTTGATCAGTGTTTGTCCATTATGGGAGGTGGGTGTTCAGGATCGTTAAGCACCCACTCACAGATACACACACACACTCACACTCACATACACACAAACACCGATTATGAAGAGAGGCGAATGATTCCTCACTCTATGTGTCAGAGATTGGATGCGTTCCAGGTGATCTGGAATGTTCCAGAACACTGCACAGTGCTGAACGCCACCCCCCCCCCTCCCCTCCTACCCACACACACCTCACCTCAACCCCAGGTGTTCTAAAGACACTAAAACACCCATACTGTGTACGACTGGTGATCAACATAATAAACATGATCTGATGTTTCTTTACTCTGGCCTCCTGGTCTGGGTGTTTTTTTTTATTACTATATTTGTGTTTCATGTAACTGACAGGTCCAATAAAAAAAATTATAACAGTATAACACCAATAAGATTTATTATACATAAATGTTCAACCAAATATGAGTAAATGTGACACTAACATTCCACTAATGAGACTAACCCTAACCAGAATCCTTCATCTCCACAAGAGTGACTGTGGACAGTTTGTGACTTTCTTACAGGTGACGACATTTTGACATTATTTGTTGGCCAGCAGCACTGGCAGCTCTTTTGTCCTCCACCCTCGCATTATGTTGAAAAGAAATTCTTCCTGACAGTTTAAACAAACAAAAAACTAAAAAATACTGACTAAAACAATCAATCTTTATTATAGATTTTCAAATACAAAAAAAATAAGAATAAGAATTTTCCAATGTAAACTTCCTATGTAAACCATTTTTAACTATCAAAGACTTTCCACAACACTTTGCATGTAAGTTCATGACCTTAAATTGTCAAAATTGACCTGCAACATGATGAGAGGGTTTAGAACAAATGCTTTAAATACAACACATGCTTTGAGACTACAGCCACCTTGCATGGCGCCCCGCTCCTTTTCAAAAGTGCCTTGGTCGGAGATGATGGTAATGATGATGATGGCGCTGCCTCTACATCAGGATTTAATGAGGTTGTCAGTACGAGCCTAATGAAATCCCACCCATGTCTGACTTAATACTCAGACGTCTCCAACGCTACGGCAAATCAGGGCATTATTAGATCATTAAAGAGCTACAAGCAACTGAGTCTCATATATAGTTTCACTTCTCTCTCTCCTCTTCCCTTTCTCTGTCACTCTCTCTCTCTCTCTCTCTCTCTCTCTCTCCTCTCTCTCTCTCTCTCTCTCTCTCTCTATCCATCTCTATGTCTCCCCTCTGTGTGTCTATCTCTGCATCCATTAATTGTATCCTTTTATTTCTACTATCTCTACTACCCTCCCTCTTTTTATTTAGGTATTGTTGCCTTGTATTTCTCTCCTCCTGTCAACCTCTCTCTGACACACAACGATAATGTATCACACCATGCAACACAGAGAGAGAAAGAAAGGAGAATCGGTGCACAGGCTGTGAATCACAGGAGCACCAATCTCAGGCCTATTAAATAATCAGGCAGGTTTCTCCCCTACTGTGTCCAATCAGAGAGAATAGGCCTGTCTCTCAGCGTTGCTGCCTGGTTTCTGCTGTGTGTGTTTGTGAGTGTGTGTATGTGTGTGTTTGGAAGAGTATGTGATTGGTATGTTAGTCGTATGTGTTTTTTCATATGTGTCTCTGTGTGTGTGTGTGAGTGTGAGAGAGTGTGTGTGTGTGTGGTGGTGTGGTGTGTGTTGTTGTGGGTGTGTGAGAGTGTATATGTGTGTGTGGTGGGTGTGCAGCGTGTATATGTGTGTGTGTGTGTGTGCGTGGGTGTGTATGGTGTGCCTCTGTGCCGCTGTCAGCCTCCCTGAGATCAAACACGTCCACCGACACAGAAACAGGGTCCCAATTAGAGAGGTGCGCGGGACAATTATATGGCTCATCTCACCCAATCAGCCAGTTCAAATTGGAAACTCCCTACCTGGAAACACTCATTCTCTATCTCTGTGTCCTACTTCATATTCTGTTTTGGTCTCAGTCATCCGCTTCTTTCCTTTTTCTTTGTCAGACAGAGTATTGGTTTTTTATTTTTCAACGAGGAGCGTGGACAGGAAGAGGGGAGAGAGCGGGAGACAGGGGAAGAGGACCGCGAAAGAGAGCACCAAGAGAGCCCAAGCGAAACGGTCAGTTTAATCCCCGCCACTATCCATCTCTGCCGGGAAACCTAGCCTAGGCAAAAACCCAGGGGAGTGGCGGAGGACGAAGGGAGAGAGAGGGATGGAGGAGAGCTGACCCAAGGAGATGGAGAGAGAGGAGGAAGAGTGAGGAGGAGAAGGGGGCGGAGGAGACAGGAGGCCCAGTAAAAGTTTTAATCTGTAAAGGGCCAGAGGTTAATGGTTCATTTATTTAAAGCATTTAAGGTCTTCTGTTCTCCCTTCTCTCGTCAGTGTTCTGTGAAACTATGCTCCTTAAACATTGATGACTTGATAACAAAGAGAGACTGAGGTTGCTGCCGGCAGACTAATGTAATAATGCTGGGTTAAGCCCGTACTCGAATTGAGAGGAGGCCATGGGACATGAATGAATGGTTGGGTGGGTTATATGAGGCGTGTGCTGTGTATGTGAGAGTGTGAGTGGAGAGTGGAGGGTGTGTGGTGTGTGTGTGTATGGGGGGAGGGGGGGAAGTAGTACCTTCCTGACTCAAGATCTGCTCTTAAGTGGTCCTACGCATATTTAAGTTACAGTAAGTACAGCACGACTGCATTCTGTACCGGTCAGTCAAAAAACCCCACCGTGTGCGAAAAAGCCTTCCTCTCCTACTCCTGAAGTACCCAGTTCAGGGCCCGCACCCACACCTCCCGCTCTCCCAATTCCCCTCAACCTCTCCCCACCCCTCCAGCAGTCGAGAACCAGGAGACGTACACAGGGTGAGACTGCAAGGGGTTCTATCAGTGTGGGAGAAGCACGGACAGATAAAGGTTGGATTTAATTTACAGAGGAGAGAGCGCGAAATAGGACGAGGAGGGGAAAGTAAGTACTTCCAGCCTTAGGGAGTGTGTGTAGCCTCTAGAGGAGCAAAGGTCCTCAAATTGGGAAAAGGCGGTGTATTGATTTATTTAGGAGTGATGGGGTTCTAAGTCCACACAAAGAAGACTCAGTGGGCTGTATACAGGGTCTTGAGGTGTAAATGGGCAAACGGTGGCGCGGGCGGATCCGGGAGAGAAGGGAGGAAAAAGAGTGGAGAAAAGAAAGGAAAAATAAGGAATGTAGAAGAACATAAAAGAGGGCGGTTGGAGGAGAGGGAAGAGAAAGAGGAGAGAGAGCAGAGAGATGAGAGGGAGAGGGAGAGAGAGAGAGAGAGAGGAGAGGATGGAGCAGGGAGAGAGAGGAGAGCTGGCTCTTTATCTATCTCTCTCTCGCTATGTAATTATTTATCTGATCTCTCATATCTCTTCTCTCTAGATATCACACCTTACTTCTTCTGTTCTCTATTTCTTTGTCTGTCTCAGTACACCTCTCTCATTATCTCTCTCTCTCTCTATGTCTCAAATTCTGGTGTACACACCATCTCCCCCCCCTCTCCAAGCCTTTCAGGTGGATTCTCACATGTCGGTGTGAACATGAAGCGATTCTCTCCACCTACCTCTTACGCCAACGGGCTATAATGAATAGAGGCCATGGAGGCTGCAATAAGGAGCTGACTTTTCAGTGCAGTTTTTCTTAGCATTTTTGATGTGTTTTGGTTTTTGTTTGGTTGGGTATGGGGGGTTGGTATTATGGGGTTATGGTAACTGAGCCTGCCTGCCTTTTGCATTTTTATCTGGCTCCACCTCAGCTTCATATTACTTACACGGGTACAATATTTCCGCCATATGATTATGAAGGGATGCACCCACGAGGATGCATCTTACAGGTGGAAGCACAGCTCGTTAATGGCGCATATCATCGCGGGTGGGTTTTTTTTGTGTATGCTTTCCTGGTCTGCTCAGGGTTAGTGCGATACTTGGTTGGATGTGCACACAGATCAGTCCAGGCTTCTATCAGGGACGCGGGGGTTTTGTGCTGTTTGTTGTTGTATTTGGTTTATCAAGATGTAATTAGCGAGTGTGTTTGTTGTAATTCGCTTTGCAGGACAGAAAAATTGTTTTTTGGCCAGTAGCAAGTGTGGTGTATGTGTGTGGTCTTGTGCATTTTTGTGTTGGGACGGTGCTAGTAGTTTGCTGTAGGTCGTGGGGTGTGGTGATAGTTGTGCTTAATTTAAATGTAATGATGTGTTGGGAAACAAAGGACTTTTTTTCGTGTTTTTGGGAACACAAACACAACGTACACGCACACACACACTTAACATGAACTCAAATCATACTAGGGCGTTTTTTGATGACTAATGGAGAAGATGTGTCGAAATTTTGAGGACGTTTTGTTTGTGTCTGGTGCATCGATCGCCTGTCCACTTTTTTTGTAAGGACCTCGGCTATCATATCATACACGATCTTCTGGATTCCTCTTCCCGTAGATGTACAGAAACCGGACAGATCTACATCTTCTGCTGCATCGGTACGCATACTGCAGCTTCTCTACTGTATATATCCTCTGCATCTCTCAACTGTATGGACCCTTATCTGTCCCTGTCTCCTAAACGCATCTCCTTCCCTTTCCAGTCTGTCGACTCCCTCTGTACACTCTTTCTGTATTGAGGTGAAGGGGGAAAAAAAGGGAGGGGGTGGGGAGGGGGGAGAGGGAGAGAAGAGAGAGGGCGAGAAGGAGGGAGGGACGGGAGGGAAAGGACGGAAAGGCGGAGCGAACAAAGAAAAAGGGAAAAGAGAGAGAGGAAAGAGGAGAAAGCAAAAGGACAAAGGGGTGGGGGAAGAGGAAATGGGGGAAAAAAAAAGGGGTCAGGGGGCAGTTGAGGGGGGGGGAGGGGGGGGGCTGGTGCGGGGGGGGGGGGGGGTGTATTTGGTTGTCTTGAGGTCGCAGTTAGGTGGTCTTGAGGTGTTTTTTTTTGTTTTTTGTATGTATTGGGTTGGTGTGGGTGTGTTTTTTTGTTGGTTAGCTGGTTGGTTATGGGGGTGTTGGGGTATTGTGATGTGCGCCCAGACAGCTTTTGTTCTCATTGTGTCCTCCGTTAAAAACACCAAGGTCGCTTCTGAACAGTGTCTATTGATGATCTGTAAGCAGTATCGAAGGACTGGGTGTCAGCAGATTTCACAGCCCCAGTAAGTGAGAAGTGCAGGTTGTTTAAGAAACAGTACTGTCTGTAACGACTATCCTCTCTCTCTCTCTCTCTTTCTCTCTCTTTCAAACATGTTTTCTCTTCCTGACACTCACTCCTGAGCCCCCCCCCACCCAAAAAAACCTCTCCACACCTCTTCACACCCACCTCAGGTCGCTCACTCTCTTACCTCTTTTATGCACCTTTCCCTTTAAATATAATTCAGTTTCCAACCCCATTCCCACTCTTCATACAACTTTGTCAAACCCTGTCTTCAATTACTTTCTCCTGTTCCCACCCTTCTGTCCTTCTCTTCGCACACACCTTCTTGTGTTGACTTTTACGGTACCTCACCCCTTCCTATCTCCCTCCGTTCATCCTTCCTTCCTTGTTTCTCCAGGTCTCTATCGTTCTCTCCATCTACTAGACCTTCCTGCCTATCTGTCCTTTCATCCTATCTTCCTCCATCGATCACATGCGCTGCATGAACATCCTCCCCCCCCTCCATCCGTCTCTTTCTCTCCTTCTTTCCGTCCTTGTCCCCTTCCTTTATTCGCTGTGACCTGAGATGTCTCCTGTGGGAGCCCATCTCTTTATCACCTCTCCCTCTCAGCCCTCTCTTCTTATCCCTCTCTTTTACCGCTATCCTTTTTTCACTTTTTCTATCTTTCACTCTTTTCTCTGTCTGCCTACCTTTGACTGGCTCTTTCTTCTCTCAAACGAAATCCCTAGAAAAAAAACGGACCCGATTATGTAATACAATAAAATTATTGATGGTACTAGTCTGCTTATTATAAGAAGGTTACCGTAAAATGGTATTTGATACTAATTCACTTGATGTCCTTAAGGTTTTGGCAGGCAGTAATTTGTTGAGCTATCAGGGGGATTGCCTCTTTCACCCTCCAATATTTCACATTTTTCACTGTCTTCTAGAATATGTAAATCTGAGAATTAGTTAATTAACTTGAGGTAAATTGTGGTCTCTGAGGGGTATTTTAGACAATGAGGAGGGAAGCCTCTTTCTCTGTCTCTGTCTCTCTTTCGCTCTGCCTGTTATCTCTCTCTCTCTCTCTCTCTCTCTCTCTCTCTCTCTCTCTCTCTTAATCCTCTTTCTCTCTCCCTTCTCTGTCTTTCTCTTGCCAAATGTGTACTACTGAACTTCTGTTTGGACAAGCTAAGCTGGCCATCTAGCTGACACCTAGAAGCCATGTGAGGGGGCTTGCTTACTGACCCAGAACAGATGTTGCCAATGCTATATGTGGTGGTCTGTCTCTGTCTGCTGTGGAGCTGCTTGTGTGGGGTGCTTGGAGTGTTCAGGAGGAGACACTAGATGGAGTTTGGCACGGGTGTGGTACAGGGGTGGGAGGGGATGGATGCTTTGAGACATCACCAGACAGGTGTGGATGTCTTGCAAGTGCATGAAAAGTAAAGGTCTCTCTCTCTCTCTCTCTCCTACTTTCCTCCTACTCCTCTCTTACTATGTGTCACTCTTTTCCTCATTCCTCATCCTCCTGCTTTCTCATTATTTCTTGGTCATTGTCTTGTATCGTCCTTAAAAGTATAATGAAGCATACATTTTCTTTTGCCTAAATCGTCCCATTGAAAGCTCAGTTAATTTTCTCAGCGCAGAACAATGGTTGATCAAACTCTCGGGGGTAATTCACAGTTTCAATGGAAATGTCCTCTTTTTTTAAATCTTAATTTCTTTCTTTTTACATTCCTTATTCTCTTCCCTTTTCTTTCACTGTCTTCGTCCCTCTTGGTTGATAATTATTCCTAGCGGTGGTAATCTACTGAGAAGAGAGGGATAGAGAGAGAGAGAGAGAGAGAGAGAGAGGAGAGAGAGAGAGAGAGAGAGGAGAGAGAGAGAGAGAGAGAGAGACAGAGACGAGGACAGAGACAGAGACAGAGACAGAGACAGAGACAGAGACAGAGACAGAGACAGAGACAGAGACAGAGACAGAGACAGAGACAGAGACAGAGACAGAGACAGAGACAGAGACAGAGACAGAGACAGAGACAGAGGGATAGAGAGACAGAGACAGAGGGATAGAGAGAGAGAGAGAGAGAGAGAGAGAGATAGAGAGAGAGTAGGGGGTCAAAAAGAGGTTAGGAGCAGAGAGGTGAAGGGGTAAACGGAGAAGGGAGGGAGAAGGGGCAGGAGAGGCTGATAAAGAGATCGAGGGAAGAAGGGATGTAGGGATCAAGAGGGCAGGGAGGATGAGAAGAGAGTGTGTGGGGAGTGGGTGCGAGGGTCGATAGGGAGGCCGGCTGACGCACTGTAAATCGTTCATGCGTGTAAATAATTCATAAATGCATCTCTCTCCACAATGGTCATCATTCTTTTTTATCACTCCTGCTCCTTACGTTCTCCCTTCAAAACTTTCGATAGCACTCCAATAACACACCCTGCACCCCACACCCCCATCCAGCATCTCTGTCACTCCCCCCTTTCTCT
>CAEFZP010003730.1:0-10000 GCA_903064625.1 Mallotus villosus
AAATATCGCTCGCAATATTTACAATAAAGCTTTGCTTATTGACATGTTGAACGATCGAGACCTACCCCTGTGTATTAACCAAAGTTCATGTAAAGGTCTTTTAGTAAACTTTCAGAACAATTCTAAGCCTCTAACTTCCTTGATTTCACCTGATTCATTCCACACGTTTGTGGCCAGTAGAACTAAAACTGGAGTGGGTCCGCAAATCAACGCCTCTTGTTGTATGCTGTGTCTCTTATTTAATCAATCAGCTGCAGTCGCACAAATGTTGAGTTCTGACAGATTGAAGTTTCACTCTCATCCTTCAGGCAGCGTTTATTACTTCAATGTCAAACTTTCCCCAGACGTCGGGGTGCCGGAGGTGAAAATAAACGAATGTTATGGTTACCTGGTAAATTTTCAAGGATCGATCGGTAGCTACATACCTACATTTTATTACAATTGGAGAGACTTTTTAAACATATTACAGAAAGACAATAGCGGGAAAATAACGTTCTTACCTTCACACTGCTAAATTCCTGTCGTCCGTGTCGTGTCACGCGTCTTTAACCATGGAGAAAATAAGAGTGTCCAATTGTGATCATGTTGGGCAACGTTGACAGACTGTAGCCTAAACAAGATCCGGTCCAACCTCCAAATTGTCAAAAGCTCAGAGCTATCACTGGTCAACTCCTTCAGCTATGCAGCCAGTGAAGTGTAGACAGTGTCTCGACTGGGCGATGTTGACGAACTGTGTAGCCTAAGCAGTTATCCAGTCAGGGTTATATGCAGTCAGAAGGCGGTCCTGAAAGTCAGAAGGCGGCCCTCAAACAGTCAGCTGCTCAGAGCTATAATTGGTCAACTCCTTCATGGAGATGTTTGGAGCTCATTCAAAGTTTGAAGTCAGAGTGAACATTTGACGTAATGGATTAATTTGACATATTGCCTTTAATAACAATTTAGTTGTAGCACAACATGGTAAGAAAACAACCATGAGATGGCCTTAGACCCATTTATTTGCTGTAGCTGTGGAATAGTGTATTTGGCATTTCAAGGGATCAGACCATCAGTTTGTCTATGTAAGGTTGATTCTTGGCCCCGATAGCTGTGCGCAAGCCTGATTCATTGCTCTTCTCAAATTGAACCTCTTTAAATAAACCACTTTTTTGATTCAAAAGAAGCTTTGCGTATCATTATTTCTTTGGTTCATAAAAATCTGTGTAATCGAACTTCATTGATAGTAAGACCCTATTATAAAAACATTTTTGTTGTCGTGAGTCAGAGGAGCGGGTTCCCGTCCCAGAGGCGACTCAGACAGTAAAAAAGATCGTTGTTAAGCAGCAGCATAATAACTCCTCCTCTGTGGCTGGCGTCGGGAACATTCATAAGGAAGTCACATTGTTTTGTTGTAGTGTCGACTTCTTCAGCATCACAATCCTTGAATACACCATCCATGAATTTTACATAATCCTCTTTGTACTTGGGATTTGTGTCAATTTTTCTTTTCAGATGCTTAAGTCGAACTGTAGCAAGCTGCTTGTTGTTTTGAAGTTCAGGACGCTCTCTGAAAGGTAGGGGCATTTCCAAATGACCTTCATTATCGTATTCGATTTTCCCTTTCAATAGCTGAAGAAACTGAATGTCCTCTTGGGATATGTTCCTGTCTCTGGGGTTTGTGTCCTGAAAATCTGTTTCCAATGCCTTAATCACAGATGCAGGTGTGATAACAGGAAGCTCTTTTACAGAAATACGATGGCAGATCCCTGTCACATCGCTAGCATTCGTCCACGGATTTCTGGATCCCACTATACTCCAGCCCAACTCAGTTTTTACTGCACATGGCTCATTATTGTCTCCTGACACTACCTGTATTGGTTCTAGAGCCCTGGCGCAGTCATAGACAATCAGGAGTCCAGCAGGACAGGCGAACAGATCTGGCATCTCATTTGCAATGCGGAGTAGGTGAGACCAGGCTTTGGCTCTTTCAGAGGTGGGAATACTACTTTCTTGCAGCGGTATGTATTCTTGTGTATATGCGGGTGGTAGCTCAATATAGTTCTGTGAATGATATCCTCTCACCTTGAGGCCACTCACTTTTTGGCAGTGAGCTATTGACCCTCTGTCAGTCATCGTTGACAACTTCAATTTAACGGATTCACAAATATCATGGTCAATAAATGTGTTAATGCTCTGTGTGTCCAGTAGTGCGTACACCAACCTTTCTGGACTGCCTTCTGAGGAACAGGAGAGCCAAACTGGAACAATCATGGATGTGCGATTACTGTTGTCTGCTCTCACACTGCATGAGAAAGTTAAAGCACTTTCCTCTTCAGTTTGTGTTTCGGGCCTCTCCTTTTGAGGACGTTCTTCATGAAGTGGAGCGGGATGGCTGCGCCTGCAGATGTTGCAACTGGCCCTCTGACGGAAGTTTTTTGAGACATGACCAACTCTCAGGCAGCCAAAACACATTTTGTTATCCATGACAAATCTTTTTCTTTCTTCTAGCGGCATAGCTGCAAATGTATCACACTTGTATATGTAGTGTTGCTGTTTACAACAAATACATTCAACTTGCCTTTTTGTCTGAGGAGCAAACCTCTGCATCTTTCCATGACACGCTTGCCTTGCTGCTGACAGACTCTGGATGGAGAGTCAGAGTGTGAGGTGGGGCATCGAGGTAAATGTGGCTGGTGCTCTGACTCAGAGGTGTGTCTTGATGGTGGTGACTCTTTGAGACTGAGAGGAGATCTGTCTGGAAGTGGAGCGTTGGGGTTGAGGCTGGTCTGTGCATGCTGTGCCACATACGCCTCCGTCCGCTGCTGTACCTCCAGTAGTGTTAAGGCGCTCTTGGGACTGAGCATGTTATCATACTCAATCTCAGCTGCCGCCTCTAACACCTCAGCCTCTGCATTGGCAGCAGCCGCTGCCTTTTCAAGTTCCAGTGCTTGCAGGTTCGCTTCAAGTGTAGCCTTTTCCAGGTCCAATCTAACTCTCTGTATCTTTAATTCTAGCTCTTGCTGTGAGAACGCAGCTCTGGTGCGCGCGGCTTCAGCTGTGCCTCTGGCTCTCGCTGCTGCGCCGGCTACTGAGCACTTTGAGGCAGACGAGTGCCTGGATCCGGACACTGATGGTGCATTTTCTGCTGCTTGGGTCTCCATAACTAGCATACATCTTTATGATGGTATTGACTTTTCACTGTACTGTTCTCTCTACGTGTTGTGCTTCCTAGCGTCAACGTAGATTCAACAGCGAGCCAAACTCTCTTTTCAAGAGCCAGGAAAATTAGCCTCTTGCTCCTTTATTGACTGTTAGTCATTGACAACATTGAAATGGAGTGAAACTACAAAATAAAAAGTAGAATAATGCTTAGTTATAAAATACATACATAACTGATATTACTAGCTCTAAGCTAGAAAACATTTATTTATCTGGTATTTGTGTGGGGGAGAGCCACTTGTGCGGTTGATCTGGTATCACACTCCAGTCCAGTAGGTGGCGGTGATTCACCTATAGGGGCTACCTTGTTTGCTAACCGGCATTAAAATAACCAAAGAAGAAGACTGAAGTTGTGTGTGATTCAAGCCCCCACCCCTCGCCCCTTGGGTTGAAGCAACGGCCCCGGTGGATGTAGGTGGTATTGCATCTTCGACTTGACTTCCGTGTCTTCCGGTCGTTTTTAATCTATTAACTCCAGTCAACATTTACAAAACTATCTCCCCCAATAATTTTTGTTCGATACTCGAACCTGGCTCATACTACTAGCTTTTTCATAGAATAATTTTTCCAGATTTTTGCTATGTTTGAAACCAATCCGAAATAGGTAAACTAGCACCCCATTTATTTGCTTACGTCAAGAAAAGTTGCCTCGAAACTTGTTCGCGGGTACTAACAGGGGACGAGCACACAAGGGAACATCAGAAAGTGCTGATTTACCTGAGCTGAATGAGAACAAGGAGAAAGGACTTGGTAATCTAAAATTAGCCTTAATTGTAGCACGTTTTACAAATGCTTGCACATATACATGACGGTTGTTTGTAGAGTTTATTTACGTTATTTTAAAACATATTTAACCATTTTGTAGGCTAATGAACGCGATTATTCTCATTGCATGACAAAGTAGGCTAATTATAGCCTAATATAATTAGTTATAATATCGTGGCATGTTACGGCGTCATTGTAGATAACATGTTATTCTGGAGCAAAGACGATGAATAAATCATGTCTGATAACGACAATATTGTTATGGTCGTTATACTGTTAGAACTTTATGTCAGTTAACACTACAACGATGGTATTAACAATAAGATAGTAATAGTAAGCAACACTCGTCATCATTATAATAGTAACATAGGTATAGCCTGTAGGCTTAATTTAGCTTGCTTTGCCGAGCTAGAACAACGACGGAGCCAAATATTCAAGCTTGCAGTTTCTTTAATCCAACACAATACTTAGCAGTCAAACTAAAAACACGGAGCAAAAAGAACAACGTATAGGCATTGCACGTATAATATTACAGTATTGGTTTTCGTAAGTTCACATGTATCTGCTTCTTGATCGGACTTGTGCCACATTCTGACAGTTTTCTGCAATGCCTTAGCTCCAGCTCACAAGCTCGCGACTGGTTGTCGCAAAGTATGACGTGTACAGCTATTTGCAAGCGTGCACGAGTCTCGGAGCCAGCTTGGAGCTAGGAAAAAAGTGAGCCCGTTAAAAGCTATGGGCTCACTTTTTTCCTAGTTTAGACCGGAAGACACGGAAGTAGAAAGATGGCGCTGTCCGTTTCGCGCTCTAGCTTGCTTCACTGCGCCACTGAGCACTTTTCATAGAAATGAATGGGGACGCCATCTTGGAAGACGATGTTGGCTCTCTCTACTTAATATTACCTCTATGGTGTGATTTAGCGAACTTAAATGTGTACCTTCTTCGAAATATGAATGATATATTATACAAACATATTTTTTTCAGTAGCTTACAAAATAGCCTACAGTTGTTGATAATGTCATTGCCAATTTATATCAGCCAATTTATTAACCTTAATTCAATCAAGATCGGTTGAGTGTGGACAGGTTCAAAGTCAAAGTCAGCTTTATTGTCAACACTTCACATGTACAAGACATGTAAGGGAGTCGAGAAAACGTTTCCCCTATCCCGCGGTGAGCATATAAAAGGTGCACAGGCACAAACAACACTAAAACAACACTAAACACTAAAAATAGACAAGATAGACAATGACATAAAATATAGGAGTTTCTCTATGAATATAGTAAATAATTGTGCAAAAAGGCAGTCAATACTGGCAGCAAAGTGTCATGTAGTATAGTGCATTTTTAAAGATAGATAAATATCAGCTAATTTAGTCTTTATGGTGTGTATTATAGTGCAAAGACAGTTAAGAGGGGAGAGAATTTAGCTTCCTGACAGCCTGGTGGATGAAGCTGTCTTTGAGTCTGGTGGTGCGGGCAGGTAAGCTCCGATACCTTCTTCCAGAGGGCAGGAGGTTGAACAGACTGTGAGCGGGATGGCTGGCCTCGCTCACAATCTTAATCGCTTTGCTGGTGAGGCGGGTGTTGTATGTGTGTTGTATGGAGGGGAGTGGGGCACCGATGATCTTTGCAGCTGTGTTAACCACGCGCTGCAGTGCTTTCCTGCTGTATTCAGCGCAGCTCCCGCCCCACACGGTGATGCAGCTGAACATGATGCTCTCAATGGTGCCTCGGTAGAATGTGCACATGATGGATGGGGGGGGCTCGTGCTTGCTTCAGTTTGCGGAGGAAGTAGAGGCGCTGATGGGCTTTCTTCGCCAGTGATGCAGTGTTGGTGGTCCAGGAGAGGTCGTCGCTGATGTGCACCCCCAGGAATTTGGTGCCGCTCACTCGCTCCACTGCAGCACCATCGATGGTCAGTGGTGGGTGCTCAGTGTGGCGTCTCCGGAAGTCAACAACAATCTCCTTAGTTTTGCTGACATTCAGCAGGAGGTTGTTGTTGCTGCACCATGTGGTCAGAAGGTTGACCTCCTTCCTATAGTTGGTCTCATCGTTCTTAGTGATGAGACCCACCAGAGTGGTGTCATCCGCAAACTTCACCATGTGATTGGTGCTGTAGGTTGGTGTGCAGTCGTGAGTCAGCAGGGTGAAGAGCAGGGGCGAGAGCACACAGCCTTGGGGGGCCCCAGTGCTGAGTGTGATGCTGCTTGAGGTGTTATTTCCGACTCGTACTGTCTGTGGCCTCTCGCTGAGGAAGTCCAGAACCCAGTTGCAAAGCGAGGTGCTGAGCCCCAGCTGGTCCAGTTTACAGATAAGTTGTTGTGGGATGATGGTGTTGAATGCTGAACTAAAGTCTAAGAACAGCATTCTGACGTATGAGTCTGTTGTGTCCAGGTGGGTGAGGGCAGGGTGGAGAGCAGAGCAGATTGCATCCTCGGTGGACCGTTTGGCTCGGTAAGCAAACTGGTAGTGGTCCAGGGTGGCTGGGAGGGAGGACTTGATGTGTGACATAACTAGCCGTTCAAAACATTTCATCACGATGGGGGTCAGTGCAACGGGTCGGTAGTCATTGAAGCAGGATGGAGCAGGTTTCTTTGGCACAGGTATGATGATGGTGGCCTTGAAATGTGACGGAACAACAGCTTGCCTCAAAGAAGTGTTAAAGACGTCCGTGAAAACATCCTTTAACTCCTCAGCGCAGTCCTTCAAAACCCGCCCTGGAATGTTGTCTGGGCCCGTTGCTTTCCGTGGATTGATAGTGGCGAATATCCTCTTCACACTGGCAGCGGACAGGCACAGAGCCTGATCGTGGGGAGGAGGTGGAGTTTTATTTGGGCTTGTGTTGTTAGTCGCTTCAAACCTTGCAAAGAAGCTGTTGAGGTTGTTGAGCAGAGAGATGTTGTCATCGCAGATCTTTGGCGCGGGCTTGTAATCCGTGATGGTCCGAATGCCCTTCCACAGGCTCCGCGTGTCTCTGCTGTCTTTAAAGTGGCAGGTTAACTTTTTTGTATAGTCCTGTTTTGCTTTCCTGATGCCACGGGACAGGTTGGCTCTCGCTGTTCTTAGGCCAGTTTCCTCCCCAGCTTTGAAGGCGTTGTCTCTGGCCCTCAGCAGCCGATGGACGTCCCCTGTCAGCCATGGCTTCTGGTTAGCCCGAGTGACAATGGTCTTTGTGTGGGTCACATCATCAATGCACTTACTGATGTAAGCGATAACAGTGTCTGTGTACTCATCAATGTCAGTGTGGTTGTTGTATGTGGCTGCTTGTTTGAACATTTCCCAGTCTGTTGTTGCAAAGCAGTCCTGAAGAGCAGAGGTGGCCCCCTCTGGCCACACACGTACCTGTTTCCGGACCGGCTTGGTGATTTTTACTCTCGGTCTGTATGCTGGGATTAGCATCACAGTGATGTGATCAGAGAGTCCGATGTGGGGGAGGAGGGAGGCCTTGTATGCTCCCTTATGAGAAGTGAAAACTTGATCCAAAGTGTTTAGTCCTCTTGTAGGGAAATTGACATGCTGGTAGAGTTTTGGAAGGACAGTTTTTGGATTTGCATGGTTAAAATCTCCAGCGAGGATGGTGAATCCATCTGGGTGTGCAGTCTGTTGTTCACTGATGGCTTCATACAATTCACAAAGTGCTGCGTACCTGTCACTGGTGTTAGAGGTTGGGGGGATGTATACCGCGACCAGCAGAATCGCAGTAAACTCCCTCGGTAGGTAGTAAGGACGGCACTTAATGATCATAACCTCCGCCAGTGGTGAACAGTGTTTACATACCACTACAGCATCACGGCACCACGCATCACGGATGTAAACACAGACCCCGCCCCCGCGGGTCTTGCCTCCGTGTACGAGGGCTCTGTCAGCTCGATAGCATGTAAGCTGCTCCAGTTGTACAGCGGAGTCGGGGATGTTGTCATTGAGCCATGTTTCAGTGAAGACAAGCATACAGCAGTTACTCACTGTCCGATTCACTGACCGCAGCAGTCTGATATGATCTATTTTGTTGTCCAAGGAGCGTACGTTTGCTAGGATGATGGATGGTATGGCTGGGCGAGTTGGGCTAGCCGCTAGCCTAGCCCGGATACCTCCGCGCTTGCCCCTCTTCTGCTTCCTCGCACACCGCTTCCGACGCTTCCTTTCCGGGGGAGGGGAAGCAGTCTGTGTAGTCTCAGGCCGGCGGAGAATTCCGAGCTCCCTTAGTGCCTCTTCAGTAATGTCCACAACTTTGTGGATCTTGCTCTTGCAGATGTCTAGCAAAGCCTGTCGACTGTATTTGTAGTACTCCAATATAAACATACGAGACGAACACGGAAAACTTTCGGAAAACTTTCGGACAAACACTTATTTAACGAACAAAACACCGCATTGTTGGGACAGAGAGAGGTCGCTGCATCTAAATGCGCCGCCATAGCAACAGTATGGAGTATCTCTCTTGCAATGATCGTTATCTGGTTTCCCCTCAGAAACGAATGAAGTGGTAGCACCCAATTTTAAACGTGTACAGACGTAAAAAAATGAATGTGTTCCCGTCCCAGAGGCGACTCAGACGGTAAAAAAGATCGTTGTTAGCAGCATAATAACTAATTATACGTCTGTTGTCATAGCAGCCCAATCATGTTAACTAGCAGTTGGGCACGGTTTAAACAGCTGCTATACTGTTTGCGAACCACAGAGAGGTTTTGCGTTGAGACTGGACTATTGACATGTCATGCGTGGTGTGACAACTTTTCATGATACAAAAATAAAGTGAAACATTTTATTTTATTCCTTGTGTTGTCTGCCTAGTCTATCACGCCCCTCTCCTGCCGGTTCGGGATCGTGGTGAGTCAAAGTGACGTCGTAAAACAATACAGTATTGTCGTATATATTATTTTTGGCTAGGTCATTCCTAGTTATTCCCTATCTGTCCAAAAATTAAAAATGTGTCTCTCGCGGGACGCGAACCCCGCGCTCCACAGCGTCAGACTGTCGCCTTCGCCGTTTTGTCAACGGCGGACCACGGTGGTTTGAGCTTGACAAAAATCCAAGGAGGAGTAGCCAAAAAACGTTGTTTTCTTAAAATTCAAAATGGCGGAGAATCGACTTGAACTCGTCTCGATACAGGCAATTGAACGATTCACAGGAAGCAGGATTTGCTGAGATATGACCCAACTTCCTGTTTGGCCGAATTTGAGTGGCTGTACCGGACAAACGGGTTTGAAAATGAAAAATATTGGAATAATTTAAGTGAGGGTTGGTCTGAAAAAATAATGTGTGCAAAATCTGGGTATGATTGGACGTCGTAAAACAATACAGTATTGTCGTATATATTATTGTTGGCTAGGTCATTCCTAGTTATTCTGTCCAAAAATTAAAAATGTGTCTCTCGCGGGACGCGAACCCCGCGCTCCACAGCGTCAGACTGTCGCCTTCGCCGTTTTGTCAACGGCGGACCACGGTGGTTTGAGCTTGACAAAAATCCAAGGAGGAGTAGCCAAAAAACGTTGTTTTCTTAAAATTCAAAATGGCGGAGAATCGACTTGAACTCGTCTCGATACAGGCAATTGAACGATTCACAGGAAGCAGGATTTGCTGAGATATGACCCAACTTCCTGTTTGGCCGAATTTGAGTGGCTGTACCGGACAAACGGGTTTGAAAATGAAAAATATTGGAATAATTTAAGTGAGGGTTGGTCTGAAAAAATAATGTGTGCAAAATCTGGGTATGATTGGACGTCGTAAAACAATACAGTATTGTCGTATATATTATTGTTGGCTAGGTCATTCCTAGTTATTCTGTCCAAAAATTAAAAATGTGTCTCTCGCGGGACGCGAACCCCGCGCTCCACAGCGTCAGACTGTCGCCTTCGCCGTTTTGTCAACGGCGGACCACGGTGGTTTGAGCTTGACAAAAATCCAAGGAGGAGTAGCCAAAAAACGTTGTTTTCTTAAAATTCAAAATGGCGGAGAATCGACTTGAACTCGTCTCGATACAGGCAATTGAACGATTCACAGGAAGCAGGATTTGCTGAGATATGACCCAACTTCCTGTTTGG
>CAEFZP010003730.1:15000-24195 GCA_903064625.1 Mallotus villosus
ACAAATGGCCAGCACGCACACTCACACACACACACACACACACACACACACACACACACACACACACACACACACACACACACACACACCACACACACACACACACACACACACACACACACACACACACACACACACACACACACCACACACACACACACACACACACACACACACACACACACACACACACACACAGACTCCTCCTCCGTTGCTTTACATAAATGTCCGCGGATTCTTAGTTTTCATTGTGAAGGTGCACGAAGACGAGGCGTGCGTATAGCAACTATGTCAGATCGTAGATTCACGCAGTCCTTTGAAGACGAGAGATCAGACGAATTTTGGCCAGATCACAGACGCCGTAGAAATGCATGGTTTGAGCAAACTGAATTTAACAGATTTCGAGGCAGACAAATCCCATACGTTCAACAAAGGAGACAATGGAGAAATTTGGATTCGGATCCGAGACGTGATGACTGGAACGAATTTAGGCATAATCGACACCGTCGGCGCGATGAAAGCTCAAAGGTAAATAAAATCCACACCTGTCTCATTCCATAGGCTATGTCGACATAAATTGTTATTTATCTTGAGGCCTATATATCTTATATTAGCCTACCGATAAGATGAGCCTCTGAATGCTAAATTGTATGTGTACATTTTATTTTAAAGGTTAACTCGCGCTCCGTTCATGACGAACAGCCGGAGGATGCTGAGGCCCCCCCCACAGAAACGTATTCTAAAACTAAGTTTAAAAATAATAATACCAGACCTAAGCAAGTGGAAAATAGTAAGCAAGTGACTATTTCCGACGCTAAGGTGGGCCTGACTAAGAATACACGTAGGCTCAGTACCTCAGTGATGATACCAAAAAAACAAACCAAAAAAAAACTAGATGCAGAAATTATGAAACAGCGTCCGAATCTTCTTCTTGTGGAGAAATTGCAGAAACGCATGATGATTCACCTGCAATTTGCACTGTGAGCTTGCCCGACCCCACCGACCGCACATCGCCAGTCCATTATGATTCCGATAATTCCGTTATTATAACTAGTGAATGTTCACCTGCAATGAACAACCTAATTTCGGATAGCGTCCGAAGTTCTTCCTTTGCTGATATAGAAGGGCTTGCGAAATATCTACAGAGCACAGTTGAAAACATTCCAGTTATTGTTTATCGTGAACCCGAAGTTAAAGGCGTCAGGCCTGTACAGGACTGTACTCAAACCAGCAAAATTGAACGTTGTATGTAAGTAGTATATTTATGTTTTTTTTTAAATAGACACATAGCCTCACATAGGAGTACATTTTCATATTTCGTCTCTCACCAGATTACCAACAGTTCGTTCGGACCAGACAATCGATACAACACCCTATCGGACGTCGGCTGTCAATAACTTGTAAGCGTATAATTCGTTTTGGATAAAGCGACCAGGCGGCCATCTTGCTACAGACAACAACATTGTGTCGTCATGTTGTTGTCTGTAGCAAGATGGCCGCCTGGCTAAATGTCTAGGCTATTACATTTGTTTAAAACTGCAAACACTTGTGTTTTATCATAGGTTCAATGAACCTGAAGTTGTTAAATCTCAGGAAAGATCATCTGAAGGCACTGACGTGCCCATTGTACACGTCAGGCCTGTACAGGACTGTGCAGCCAGCAACATGTAAGTAGCCTATACATTCATGTTTTTGTCCAGTCTCTCTCTCAATGTTGTACCCTTATTGTAAAGTTTTACATATGATTATAATTGTCCATTACATTTTGTTTATGTTTTTTAGGCCTCAACAACATGGGTTTAACAACATAATGTCTGACGTGGCACACATCAATAATTTACAGCGTGAGGCTGACGCTGAGATTGGTGATGAATGGCAATCTCTTGACATTAATTTTCAAATTTCAAGTGTTCTTCCTTCTTCGGCCACACCCTTCAGTACGCAGCGTCAGGCTGAGGCTGAGATCGGCGACGAATGGGAAGGAGTATCGTATCATGATTTTGAACTTCCGCCTTCATCTGCCCCAAACTTCAGAATGCCTCATGCTGTCGCAGATGGATTAATGTCTGTCGTTAGAAGCTCAATCGAATGTTCTATTTGTACGGAGACTTTTAACAAGGGAATTCTTTGCCAAGATTATTTGATTCAACTAAACAAGCCCGTTCAGTACATGTGTGGATGTCAAATATGTACACATTGTTATCGTGAGAATCTCTGCTGTAGCCCTCATAAAATGTATGGGTCAACATTTCCTCAGATGAAGAATATCGCTAGCGACCTAGCGAATTGTTTAGAATTTGAGAATTCAGGTTCCTTCAATCTCGAAGATATGAAGCACGACGATCGTCCTTTGAAAAACGCATATGTACGCACACAACTCCAGGATATTATGAACGGCAGACAGGTCATCGACATTCCGACGCTACAACCAGGTAGGCTATAGGTTCTAAAAATGTACAATATAATACTATGCAGTAATATTATCCATATGTATACTGACTTTATCTTATTGTCATCCACAGTTGTCCAGTGTCTATGGAATGCAGGGGACAGGGCGTACTTCAAATGTGAGGAAGCTTTATCTGTAGACGCAGCTCACAGGTACGTGTGTATGCCCTTAAATGCAAATTTCTCGGACCACGTGTGGTTGAAGACAGAAAAACCTGACACTGACGTCATGTTAAGGGCCGACGAAACACTCCCAAAGTTGTTCAATGTGTCAACAGGAATTTACAAATTCCATTGGAGCTGTTTTGTTCTACAATCTCAGGTTCTTTTATTTATGTGGTTGTCATCCATGGAAGATTACATAATCACTTCTTTGGTGGACGAAGCGGCTTCCCATGTGACCGAAAACGTACCTTTCAGACGAATGGTATACTACTTAGCCAAGTGGTTCAAGTCTCAATATTCCGCCACAGATAGGACATTTGATGTAGTTCTTGACTGTACTCCTGAAAATGGCTCATTCCTAAAGTTACTGGGAAGTGTAGTTTTTCGTGCAGGCATGAAAACACTTAATCATCACAACTATGTCGAACCAAAGGCAGACATCAGGTTTAACCTTGGAGCTGCCCAGAGAATGTTCACCTTTCCCCCAGATGTAGACGCGTATAATTTTGACATTATACAGGCGTGCGGTTTTCATAATCAACCATGAGACTTGCATCACACCACAGTGTTCAGAAGTGACACCTCAAATCATGACACACTCCCCTCTTTGTGATTTTTTTGTTTAGTTGAAGCCATAAGTTAGATTAAATGTGCCTTTTTTGTCAACTTTTGTATTTTTACAGTGGTCTGCCAATAAGTAAAGATGATGATGATTTGATTACTGTATCATTTTTATATTGTTTGAAATGTTTTGTATAATAAATAATGTTTGATGTAGCGATTTTTAATTAGGAAAATGGAAGCCATAAAATACGTTTAAATGTGCCTTTTTGTAAACTTTTGTATTTCTACAGTGAATGTAGTTTTATTGAGAAGGTCTGAGTAAAGATAATGATGATTTGATAACTGTATTACTTTATAGGCCTACTGTTTGAAATAATAATAATATCATTGCAGAACCAATTCCTTGTATAATAATAGCAGTCATTCTAAAGGCTGCTAAACTGGGTTTCGTTGTTTTCAAACATTGACAATAAAGATCTATTCAATTATTATTCGAATCCAGCCAAAGAGTCATTATTTTGATTTATCTCTTTAACACGCAATTTAATGTTGCTGTTACGTCACAAATACGCTACGGAAGACGTCTATATGAGTACATCAGTTTTTCTGTCGATGACAGTTCCAGGCGTGTGGTGGGTGCAGGGCCGACGGACTAGGTCAGGGGTCGGCAACCTGCGGCTCGAGAGCCGCATACGGCTCTTTGGCGCCGCCCTAGTGGCTCCCTGGAGCTTTTTCAAAAATATGAAAATTGAACAAGTTTTTGTTTTAATTATTAAAACCGAAATGTTGAAATTAAATATTTATTATACAAATTTTTACAGCATTGGATAATACATTTTATAAAACAATTGGGTTCTATCGACTTATTTAGCTGTTTCTGATGGACGAGAGACGAGTTCCATGAGTTGAAATCCTGGACATCCCAACTCTGACTTTTCACAGCTAATTATAAATCACTCCGCGATGAAACATTCGCGTTGATACAAATAAGTAACCATGACAACAAGGACAAGTCAAAGCCTCCATTTACAATTTTGAAAGACTTTAACAAGCTAACTTGTATTTACAACAATGAGTGACTTAACCTATTTGAAAAATGTTTATTTTCAGAATGTACTGTGTTAGTGTCACGTAACCGCTCATCTCACATCCCATTCGGTATTCACCTCGCTAGTCAATCTACTTCGACAGGCTGCGGCCAACACGACAGTAGTACTAGACTAGCAGCAACTCTACACATGGCCGATTATTTTCTTCTTAAAAATAAAAGATTTTATTTGGGGACAATGCTCGAAAGCTGGCTAGTCTTGTTGTTAAACATAGCTCTACTTTCAAATTATAATTAATGTTTGGAGAATATGTCAACTTTGATGCGATCAGCTCACATCCATTTGCTTCCACTCTCTAGACTAGTCTAGTAGGCTACTTTGTTCGTGAAAATCTGGATATTGATTTGGAGACAGTGACATGGCTGGTTAGCTAGCAAATCTTCTTGTCAAACATACTGTAAAATTATATTGACTGTTCGTCAAACGTACACAATGTTATTGCCTTTGAATCTTGCTAGCATAACCTTAGCTTTCGGGCTGATAACTAGCTCAGCTGACGTTGACAATGGAACTATTTGTTTTCATTGCGGAGGAACAATGGCGAAATAAACATGTTTTAAATCAATAACTTCGTGTTTAAATGTTAATTGGTTGACTATAAATTGTTGTATAAAAGCAATATAGTACTCGTGCAAGTGGGGTAGGTAAGGGTACGAACACCACCCGTGGGAATATCCCTTACCTACCCCAGTCTCACGAGGAGCCTACTATATTGTTTAATATTATTTCAACGAAGATTTACGTCAAGCACTAGTTTAAGCACTATTGTACAGCAGAGTAGTCACGTGGTGCGTCATTCTCTCCAGAATGCGCTGCAGGAAAAATAAACATTTATTCATGAATCATAACAAATGTGACATTATGTAGGCCTATTTGTAGCCTACTTATCATTTTGATAGTAAGCCAATATAGCTAATATAGACACTTACAGCATGTGTTGCCTTCATTATAAGGCTTTACATTTTTTGCGGCTCCAGACAGATTCGTTTTTAGGTTTTTTGGTCCAATATGGCTCTTTCAACATTTTGGGTTGCCGACCCCTGGACTAGGTAGACAAGTGCTACAGTTGTGGGGGGGCCCAAGGCAGAGAGGGGCCCATGGGAAGTTTAGATTTTGGTTTTAAGTAGCCTATTTTTTGGTTTTTGTTCAAATGGTTTAATTACATAACTACATGTCACGATGAATATCGATCTAAATGCAAGCTTTGCGTATTAATTTAGTACATTATTGTATTCCAAAATTCTAAACACCCCTTGCAAAAATCGCATAATGGTTCAGTCCACACAACTGATTTCACAGCTCGATTGGGTATTCCGCCCCCAACGTAGCCTTCTACAGCTACGTGCGCCGCAAAAGACTTTTATCTGGATGGAGATGCGGCAACATGTCACAACTACAGAAGTTAAAGTCTGGCTCTCAGAAGCGAAAGGAAAAGAAAGAGAGGGAGAAAAAACAAAAAGAAGGAAGTCAGGTTCTGACTAACTTCTTTACAAAGAAAGGTGAGCACAAAACGTTTAACCACACAAGGTGAAACCCCATTCTTAAAGTATCGTTTTTAAAATGAACAGAGACAAGTTAGCAAGCAGACAATAGGCTACACTTTCAATTAAATGAGGCCTCCCTTGGTTAGTATGTTAATGGATAAATAAAGTGTACGGTAGGCTAATATTGCAATAGCAGGCTACTGATTTGAAGCAAGCTAATATCAAATTAATACTAAGCCGTTATTAGGCTACTACATGATAAATAATAACCTATGGCATATAGGCTATAGTTAGCCCCATAAGTCATGACATGACACAATGGCTATATCATCCTAGCTGCCTGCTAGTAAAACTTGAAGCTAGTCAAAAACTACCTGAGGTCCACCATGTCCCAGGACAGACTGAACAGTCTTGCTCTTCTCTCGATTGAAAGCCAATTGGCAAGAGCATTGGACTTTAAGGACCTTATCAGGGATTTTGCCAACAAGAAGACCCGTCAGTGGGCATTTTCTGCGACTCAGTGATATGTTTGGACTTCTTGTATAGGGGCAGGGGTCGGCACCCAAAATGTTGAAAGAGCCATATTGGACCAAAAAAACTAAAAACGAATCTGTCTGGAGCCGCAAAAAATCTTAAAGCCTTATAATGAAGGCAACACATGCTGTAAGTGTCTATATTAGCTATATTAGCTTACTATCAAAATGATAAGTAGGCTACAAATAGGCCTACATAATGTCACATTTGTTATGATTCATGAATAAATGTTTATTTTCCTGCAGCGCATTCTGGAGAGAATGACGCACCACGTGACTACTCTGCTGTACAATAGTGCTTAAACTAGTGCTTGACCGTAAATCTTCGTTGAAATAATATTAAACAATATAGTAGGCTCCTCGTGAGACTGGGGTAGGTAAGGGATATTCCCACGGGTGGTGTTCGTACCCTTACCTACCCCACTTGCACGAGTACTATATTGCTTTATACAACAATTTATAGTCAACCAATTAACATTTAAACACGAAGTTATTGATTTTAAAACATGTTTATTTCGCCATTGTTCCTCCGCAATGAAAACAAATAGTTCCATTGTCAACGTTCAGCTGAGCTAGTTATCAGCCCGAAAGCTAAGGTTATGCTAGCAAGATTCAAAGGCAATAACATGTGTACGTTTGACGAACAGTCAATATATTTTACAGTATGTTTGACAAGAAGATTTGCTAGCTAACCAGCCATGTCACTGTCTCCAAATCAATATCCAGATTTCACGAACAAAGTAGCCTACTAGACTAGTCTAGAGAGTGGAAGCATATGGGAGGTGAGCTGATCGCATCAAAGTTGACATATTCTCCAAACATTAATTATAATTTGAAAGTAGAGCTATGTTTAACAACAAGACTAGCCCAGCTTTCGAGCATTGTCCCCAAATAAAAATCTTTTATTTTTAAGAAGAAAATAATCGGCCATGTGTAGAGTTGCTGCTAGTCTAGTACTACTGTCGTGTGGCCGCAGCCTGTCGAAGTAGATTGACTAGCGAGGTGATACCGAATGGGATGTGAGATGAGCGGGTACGTGACACTAACACTGTACATTCTGAAAATAAACATTTTCAAATAGGTTAAGTCACTCATTGTTTGTAAATACAAGTTAGCTTGTTAAAGTCTTTCAAAATTGTAAATGGAGGCTTTGACTTGTCCTTGTTGTCATGGTTACTTATTGTATCAACGCGAATGTTTCATCGCGGAGTGATTTATAATTAGCTGTGAAAAGTCAGAGTTGGGATGTCCAGGATTTCAACTCATGGGAACTCGTCTCTCGTCCATCAGAAACAGCTAAATAAGTCGATAGAACCCAATTGTTTTATAAAATGTATTATCCATTGCTGTAAAAATGTGTATAATAAATATTTAATTTCAACATTTCGGTTTTAATAATTAAAACAAAAACTTGTTCCATTTCATATTTTTGAAAAAGCTCCAGGAGCCACTAGGGCGGCGCCAAAGAGCGTATGCGGCTCTCGAGCGCAGGTTGCCGACCCCTGGGTTAAGGGGAGACAGTGAGACACCCCAGTGAATAGGAATAACATATCAAACATGACACTACATAAAAGTACCCGTAGCAAAATAACGCAACGCTATGCATATGCTACAGTCTGTGGGACTGTGAGCGCAAGGCTCGATGTGTCACATTGGCAACATACGGCTCAAAAAGCTGGCAAAGATACGTCATTTCCTCAGCTGAGAATCTATATATTTCATAAAGATACTCATCAGGGAATGCCAAATGGATTTGTCGGTCTCTAAATGTTTCTCTAAATTATTGAATTCCAAGCATTATATAGCCTACTATTAGTATAGTTAGATCTCCTTTTTAAGATTCCTATATGTTTAATGTATGCACCTTCCTGCCACAGCACATTGCTTGTCTGTGCAAACTTTCATGGCGATTAAAAACCCTTTCTGATTCTGATGTTCTGGCTGTTCTGAGCGCACCTCTCAATATCCGCGCACCAGCTCCACATCTTCTATGAACGGTGACGCCATTATCCTCAAAAATGAGTTAGTGGGCGGGGCTTTTATACCGGTTGATCTCTGATCTCCAACTATAACCTGCTCCCGACCAGGTTAGCCGTTCAGCATGTGTTACCATGGCGATCTACCCCGGTAACAAGTGATCCACCGTCGTAGTACAGAAAACCCTGGGTTAAACCTGAAGTTACCTCGCCAACGCCAAATCTCGATTCGTAGTACAGGCCCAGGGCTCGGTTCACCTAAGGTTGGGTTACTTCCATGAACGAAGTGCAGCTGGATACTGTTGGCTAATTAGGGTGCGGTATTATAATATATTAGGCTATATCCGAATTTAGCGAAAAGTAAATAAACCACGGCACGGCTTTAACATGAATATTACTCAATACATTAAGTACATTGACATTCTCATTACTTCCATGGTTGATCTTTGTTTCTGATAGCGATGTGTAAAAAAATATTTTCCGTCACACCACGGTTACTTCCGTCACGCCTGGGTGTTATGTCACGCCAGGGTGGTTGTCGCCTGGGTGTTATGTCACGCCAGGGTGGTTGTTCTCCGGGGCTGCAGCTGGACCCTACTCGCTGGACTCTATGGCAGCTGGACTCTATTGGAGTAAAGGCAAGTCTAAGATTGTTTTACACATGCAGCAAATGTTGCCTAGGGGGCGCTATATTTTAGTTTTCCCAGGTAATGATGACACTGAATACCTAATGAATCAATGCATATCCATTTGAAATACATTATATAGAGAAGTAAGATTTCAACTAGCTGTCATATTTCAACCAATCCTAATCGCACGGTCACATCAACCTTAAATATGTTGATTTCCAGGTCGCCAAGTATACATTTACACTATCTAGTCGATTGTGTCCATTTTAATAATGTAATTAAAGACG
>CAEFZP010003733.1:0-5000 GCA_903064625.1 Mallotus villosus
TGGTGTGTGTGTGTGTTGTGTGTTAGTGCGTGTGTGTGTCTGTGCGTGTGCGTGTGCGTGTGTGTGTGTGTTGTGTTTTGTGTGTGTGTGTGCGTGTGTGGTGTGTGTGGTGTGTGCGTGTGTGTTGTGTGTGTGTGTGTGTCCGTCGTGCGTGTGTGTGTGTCGTGTGTGTTTGTGTGTGTGTGTGCGTGTCTGTGTGTGTGTGGTGAGTGTTGTGTGTGTGTCCTGTGCGTGTGTGTCCGTGTGTGTCTTGTGCTTGTGTGTGTGTGTGTCTGTAGTGTGTGTGTCTGTGTTGTGTGGTGGTGTGTGTTTGTCTGTGGTGTGTGTGTGTGTGTGTCTGTGAGTGTGTGTGTGTGTGTGGGTGTGTGTGTGTGTGTGTGTGTGTGGCGTGTGCGTGTGCGTGTGCTGTAGTAGTGTCGTGTGCTGTGCGCTGTGTGTGTTGTGTGTGTGTGTGTGTGTGTGTGCGTGGTTTGTGTGCGTGTGCGTGTGCGTGTGTGGGGTTGTGGGTGTGTGTGTGTAGTGTGTGTGTGTGTGTGTGTGCGTGGTGTGTGTGTTGTGTGCGTGTGCGTGTGCGTGTGCGTGTGCGTGTGTGTGTGTTGTGGTGTTTGTGTGTGCGTGTGCGTGTGTGTGTGTGATGCGTGTGTGTGTGTGTGTGTGGTGTGTGTGGTGGTGTTGCGGTGTTGTGTGCTGTGTGGTGTGTTTCGTGGTGTGTGTGTGCTGTCCTGTGTGTGTGTGTTGCGTGGTGTGTGCTGTGTGTGTCTGTGCGTGGTGTGAGTGTGGTGTCTTGACGTGTGTGTGTGTGGTGTCTGTGAGTGTGTGGTGTGTGTGTCTGTGTGTGTGCGTGTGTGTGTAGTCTTGTGTGTGTGTGTGTGTGGTGTCTGTGCGTGTGTGTGTGTGTGTGTCTGTGTGTTGTGTGTGTGAGGTGTGTGTGTCTGTGAGTGGGGTGTGTGAGTGTGTGTGTCTTGTTGTGTCGGGTGTCTGTGAGTGTGTGTTGTTGTGTGTGTGTCTGTGTGTGTGTGTTTTGTGAGTGTGTTTGTCGTGAGTGGGGTGTGAGTGGTGTGTGTCTGTGAGTTGTGTTTGTCTGTGAGTGTGTTTTGTGTGTGTGTGTCTTTGTGTGTGGTGTGTGTGTGAGTGTGTGGTGTCTGTGAGTGTGGGTGTCTGTGAGTGTGTGTGAGTGTGTGTGTGAGTGTGTGTGTGTCCCTGTTGTGTGTCTGTGAGTGTGTGTGTGAGGTGTGTGTGTCTGTGTGTGTGTGTGTGAGTGTGTGTGTCTGTGAGTGTGGGTGGTCTGTGAGTGTGTGTGTGTGTGAGTGTGTGTGTGAGTGTGTGTGAGTGTGTGTCCTGTGAGTGTGGGGCTGTGAGTTGTGTGTGAAGTGTGTGGTGTGTGTGTGTGTGTGTGGTGAGTGTGTGTGTGTGTGTGTGTGTGTGTGTGCCCCGGGGTCGACACAACAGAACCTGGACCTCCTCGCCCTCAGTGGTCTCCTCACCATGCAGCATCCACAGACACGGACGCCTCCACAGCCACAGCTCCACAGAACACAGCCTCCACAGACACAGCCTCGCCTCCTGCACCGACACTGCCTCCACCGACACAGTTCCTCGACTACTCCCAGGACACAGCCTCCACAGACACAGCCTCACCGACACAGGCCTCCCTCCACCGACACACGCTCCACCGAGACACGCCTCCACAGACACAGAGCGTCCACAGACACAGCCTCTACAGACCAGTCCTCTATCAGGACACCCAGCACACAGCCTCCCACAGACCCAGGCACTCCACAGACACTGACAGCCTCCACGCACACAGCCTCCACAGACACAGGCTCCACCGCCACAGCCTCACCGACACAGCATCCAACCGACCAGCTCGACAGCTCACGCCTCCACAGACACGGCACTCACCTACAGACACGCACTCTCATCAGCACAGCCTCCACAGACACAGCCTCCACCGACACAGCCCCTACACCCTGACACAGCCCTCCACCGACACAGCCTCTCACAGACACAGCCTCTCACCGACACGCTCCACAGACACAGCCCTCCACAGACACAGCCTCCCTCCACACACCTCCACAGACCACACGACACAGACAGCCTCCACAGACACAGCCTCCACATGACCACCATGACCCTGTCTCCACCATAACTCTCCTTAACGCATCAGAGGTAGAGGGGATGTCCTGGGAGATAGCAGAGCATGGACGATAGTGCTTCTTGTCCCCCCCCCCCCTCCCCTTCATTAGAAGCAGCATCAGTCGTAGACAGGAGGCCAGGTTGCATCACGGCAGACATTTTGGTGCAAGACGAGACATCACCAAACTGTTTTTAGTTTTTCTTCCTGACAGGGTTCAAACTGCCAGCTGCTGTGTGTTGTGACATGATATTGGGTAGCTTGGGGACTAGCGGATAGAGCGATAGAGAGAGAGAGAAGAGATAGAAGAGATAGAGAGAGACGAGTAGCAACGAGAAAAGGAGAGAGTAAGATGGAGCGCAGAGAGAGTGATGCGCGATAGCTATAGATATGACGAGCGCGAGCGAGAGAATATCGAGACTCGTCTATCATACATCTCTCGGTGCTAGCTGTCTCCTCTCTCTCTCCTCCTCCTCTCTTTTTCTGCCCCTCCTCTCTCGCTCTCTCTCTTTCCTTCTCTCTCACCCCTTCCTCCCTCCTCTCTCTCTCTCTCCTCCTCTTTCTCCTTTTTCCTCTTTTCTCCTCTATCCTCCCTATCTCTTTCTCTCCTCCTCTCTCTTTCTCCTCTCTCTCCTCTTCTCTCTCTCTCTTCTCTCTACTTCTCTTTTCCCTTTTTCCACCTCGGTTCCCGTGAACTTTCTGCACAGAGGAGACACGGTAACACAGTACAGCCAAGAGGAGATCGAAAGAAATCATGTCAATATCTACCTCTCCATCCAGAAGAATCCAGAGACTTTTCAGGCTAAGGGTGTAGCGCAGGTGGTTAGGGTCGTGTGTACATGACAACGATAGCCGTAACTACGACGAATCATGTCAATCATGTTGTGTACGCGGTCTTATCCAGCCCATACTGTAAGAATGACGCATGTCTGAATTACTGTTCCTATATCATTTCACAACGTTTAATTACTTTTTATATATATGTATTATTTTACACCAACACACATTCACAAACACAAAAAAGCGTGTCTGGGTTTTCTGTCCTAGCCAACCGGATCCGGGGATCCGGGGCGTCTGCCCTTCCTGCCTTTCGATCCAATACATCATCAACAGCCAATTGTTACTATCACCTCTCCCACATCCAATTTTTTACATTACGATAATGTTCACATCCAAATTTTCATTTCATCATTTTTCATTCATTCAAAATCACATTTCCTTCACTCATCACATTTCCCCATCATTGCAATTTCAAATCACTTCATTCATTTTTCACACCTTCAGGGTACATACGGGATGAACACGTTGTGTGTGTGGTGTGGAGGGAGATTACCAAGAGTACAGATTCCTCCCTCCACACACCCACCACCACACACCACACAAAGCCACATAACCACGACCCTCGTCCTTCCGTAGCTATTATAGTTTTTGTTTGTTTTCTCTTTGTAGGTTTTTTTTGTGCTTCTACAGTGTCCGCTTCTGGAAAACCCTATCCCCGTCCTTGAATCCTGACGGGAGCGGCCTCACGTGTGGCCTTGGTGGAGGGAGAGATGCTGGTACGGGAGGTTCTCACGTGTGCCGTGTGGAAGGAGAGATGGTCTGGACGGGAGGGGTCCTCACGTGTGCCCGTGTGGAGGGAGACGGAGCAGGGGATGTCCTGGGAGAGATGAATAACGCTTCAGTCACACTCTAATGGGAAATTTGTGTTTGTTGGTCTCATGTTTCCTACATGTTTTTTTTCGGGGGTGGTCTTTGTGTGTTTTGGTTGTTTTCGGTTTCGATCATTTTGTTTTTTTAAAGTTTTATTTTTCTCTTATGTGTATCTTTCTTCCCTTCCCAGTCTTCCTACAAACAAGGAGTGGGCCGTGCAATTTCCCTTGAGGTTATGCAAAGTGAAACAGGCCGAGATGTGAGGGACAGATTATTGTGATTTTGTGTGTGTGTGTCCGGCGTTTGGTATAAGTGAAGGAGGTGGTTTAGGAGCCCTGTCATGGCAGCCTGTCATGGCAGCACGTTTATAAGGTTTTAGTACTTCTTACTTCCTGTCCATGGACCGGCGAGATGACAGATGAGAGATGAGAGTGCCTCAGGCTTGTGACAACAAACCTCTCTAAAATAACAAGCATAAAGGAGTACGTCAATCTGTCATCCCTCACCGTTTTATTTCAAATCAAGTGCATCCTATTCCCTATTTTCAAAGGTCATATTATCTTCACTTTAGGAACAAAACAACAATCCCAGATGGGGATTCTTTTTCTATACCCAGAATAAAATTAGAATAAAAAAGCCGTTTTCTTGACTCGAGTTCCCCGTTAGCAAGTACCGCACCTCCAATTACACCATGATATCCCCATTTTGCAGCTTCCCCCTCCTAAACCTGTTAAAGCTACTAACATCGGGAATTTGGGTGTGGAAAAAAAATATGCTGATCGTGTGTTGACCTTGAGAGAGAGCAGAGAAGAGAGCAAGAGACAAGATAGAGAGGAGAGAGAGACCGAGAGAGAGAGACGCAGAGACAGAGAGAGACAGAAGAGAAATAGCAAGAGATAAGAGTTAGGGCGAGATTGAGAAGAGAGATAGATAGAGAGTGAGAGAGACCAGAGATCTCGCTAGACAGATCTCCCCTCTCTCGTCTGCGCTCTTTCTCTCTCTCTCTCTCTCTCTCTCTCTCTCTCCTCTCTCTCCTCTCTCTCCTCTCTTCTCTTCATCTCTCTCTCTCTCTCTCTCTCTCTCTGCTCTCTCTCTCTCGCTCTCTCTCTCCTCTCTCTCGCTCATCTCTCGACTATCTCGCGCTCTCGCTCTCTCTCTCTCTCTCTCTGCCTCTCTCTCTCCTCTCTCTCTCTCTCTCTACTCTCTCTCTGCTCTC
>CAEFZP010003734.1:0-12927 GCA_903064625.1 Mallotus villosus
AAAGTTAAATCTACATTTCATGTCATGTAACATAAATACTCAAAATAATACGTGATTGTCTTGACTGAAATAGAAATATGCTAGCCAGGCAGTGCGCACGTTCACGCGTAGGTGAGTGGAAATCTGGCAGAGTGAATTTAGTCACAACACCTGTTTATGTTTGAGGTAGGTTTATCGACATTAAACCCAAGCTGCCACTATCTCTTTGAATGAATTTTTCAGCCGTTGTTCCAGTTTTTAATTGTCTTTCTCCTTGAAAAGAGATGCCAGGCATGGAACTATAAAGAGCATATTGTGAGCACACCATTACAGAATGTTACATATATGTGAATTACTTTGAACACAACATTCTTCAACAAATGGTAAATATAATGTTATATTTATTGCACAAACATACAAAAAATATATTAAGACAGTGTACAAGATGACAAGCTACGCTGTCGTTCTTGATTTGTTTTTACTGACAAATCTATTGACGCAGTGACATTTCTCAAGCAACACAAACTTTGTGTGTACATACATAAAGCTCACGTCCATTCTAAACTGTCACTTTAACATGGTATTCATATAATGCCAATGTGTAAATAATTCATGTGAAACATAAATAGTAACTATGCCTTCTTACAGAGCAAGAAAGTATGTACAGCCTTGTCTTGGACAAAGCACTTAAGATCAAATAATTAACATTTATCTTCATTAATCAGATCAGTAAAACTGCTAAGTATTTTATAAGAGAGCTATTTCTAAGCACTTTATCTACAATTGGTAACATTTGAATGATGCCGTGCTTGTGAAGTTTTAAAATAAACGTAAAGCTTTTAAGCACAAATTATGCAATTATGATCATACCACTTAATGAGGCATGATGTCCATCAAGAGACGTTAGTGTTAACAGTTTTGGCTTCAAGTAGAGAGAGGCTTAATGTTTACAATACACAAAGGCAGCTGTGTGTTTCTGGCTAAAACATTTGGCATCAAGTTTTACTTGCCAGGTCATATAGTCATATATATTAATATCAAACAGCGAAAAATGCAATATCTCTGGCAACTTATCTGCCATGTCTATTACATTTGATATTTTAACAAATCACACCCACCAATGATGCCACTAACCCTACCATACACCCATCTAAACATTGTACTTCTATAGGCATAGATGTTGCTTTTTCACATGGAACAAGCCAGAGGTATGCAACAACTTATATCCAACTACTTGTACACAATCGGCAAACTAAAACTCAAACCTCAAATGGTGTTTTACAAAGCCAAAGAAGGGTCAAGGAGCTTCAGCACCCCTCCTACAAGATGGAGGCTGCCTGTGACAAGGACGTGAATCCCAGTGGCCTCTCGTAAGGGGGATGCTTTCGCTGTGATGCTGGCCTTGACTGGTACAGATATGTTGTCCGGGTCTGCCAGGACAGAGTCCCTTCCCTGGCAGATCCACTGGAGGGCTCTAAGGACGCAGGGGAAAACGTGGGTGTCGCTCTTGTGTTTGGCCATCAGGGGGAGATGGTCATGGATGAGCCCCGCAGCATTCGGCCCCTCCTCCTGGCCGGTATGCAGACGCCAGCTCTGCTGATGGTCTAAGCAGCGGGTCAGCATGTTCTCCACAGATAATTGGTCTGGGAGGGGAGTGTGAGAGAGCGAAAAATCCCGAAAAATGCTGAGAACATAGAATCACTAATGATAGTCTAGTAGCAGTTACTGTACATCTCTTTAAGCTCAGATCTCCATGAGAACATATTATATATATTATGTATGGTCAACAACATTTGTATTTGTTCCGGGAGAGAACCAGCTCACGTTCTCAAATCTAAGCATACTTAAGTACTGCCTATTTGTAAAGTTCATAGTGCCATTTATTATGGAAAATGGTAGCCTTACCTGCATGACATGATGCTTCAGCTTCAGTTATGTTGGGGCAGAACACCGCAAAGTCAAAATGACAAGGCTATGGGGGTGGGGGAAAAAGGAAGAGATGAGCAAAAAGATAGAGTTCAATATCGATATTTTGTGGAGCTGGTCTGCATAGGTCAACCACAACTACATCTTGGTCGCTGTGCAAAAAGTTTACAGCTGCAACCTAACCAAATCTGGCTTGAGTACAGAGATGGATTACTCCAATCTATTCAAAGGTATACGGAATACAACGGTACCTAGGAAAGATTTGCTGGACATGATGTTAGTTTCCTCCAGGATCACAATGACTTTTACTTAGAGACTTGCTGCTCTTGTTGGTTAGCTGTAACTGATTTACAATTCTTGTTCTCGCTGTGAAGTAGTTTACTGTTGCTTGCCTTTCCACAGGTACACTCTTGCACTTTTAAGGTCCATGTTGTTCAATTGTAACTTGTTTAACTTCATGCTCTTATGATTCTTCCATTTGGCACTTATTTTTGGTTTTTCACAATGTACTGTATGCTTCATGTTTGACTACCTGCAATGTTGGGGATATCTCGTTGTTATGATCAGTGACCTATGCACTTTTGTAAAGCTCTCTCTTGGAAGTCGCTTTGGATAAAAGCGTCTGCTAAATGAATACATGTAAATGTAAATCTATTCATATGACTGTCACTGAAAGTATTTGAGGTTTGTTTGATTTGTAGTGTGCCCCTTTTGGTTTACACAGGTGACCTAATTCAAGCGAACCACAAGTATTGGTACATATTGTTCACTCACCACCAACAGTTTCAGCATGGCTGCACCGTCTCTCTCTCCTATAACATTGAAAAGAAGCACCCGAACCACAGGTCCACTGTGTGGGTACAAGAGTTCAAGGTCAGGTCAGTGTATTGGATTTGAACTAATAGTTTGCACTGTTTCAGTGCCCATGAAAGAAAATGATTGGAATACCGTACTGCAAACTTAACTACAGAGTAATGAAATCTGCTACTGTGCACAGCACAGTTATGTATTCGTATAAACAGGACATATTACTCAATTCCAAATCTCCATGCTCACCTTGCCCTCTTCTCGTGCTGAGCTGCGGCATTGTTGAACCAGTGGACGCATGCCTGCATGCTGCGCATGGTGTGGGCTCCATCCAGGAAGTAGGTGACAGGGCCGTGCTCCAGAGTCTGTGTGCGGCCAGGCCACTCTGTGTCTGCTAGTCCTGTGGACCAGAGAAGTGGAGTGATGAGGGGAGAGCAAGAAAGTGTTTTGATGAGCCAAAGGAAAGGTCCATCCTGTAGCACTTACACTAATTACAATAACTGATTTGCTTTGTTCAATTGTATTTACCCAAGGTGTTTGTCAATTCTGATTAGTTGTTCGGATCACAATGTAATTACATTAGACTACACTTCATGTGAGTGGTAGGAAGGAGTTTTACCACTGTAATGTTTTGACACATCAAAAGTGGGATATTGTTAGTTCATCTTTTTTTCCACGTATGGGTGGAGAGGGTTTAAGAGTTATTCAACATGACTCACCTTTTGCCATGATTGGGCTTAACTGGAAGGCTGAGGCTAGGGGAACAGTTGTGGTTTCCCTTGTTAGGGATGGGAGGCCATCTTCTGTGGGTGGACAAAACGGTTAGGTCTGAATACATTGAATGCAACCGACTGAATTATTTGATTACTATATGATTTAATTACTACACAATGTTGGTCATAATCAGACTAGAACTAGGATTTGATAAACTGAAGGAAGTACCTCACAAAACATGCTAAACAAAAATACCAAAACACTAAAGAAAGCAGATGCACACTTTTTGAATCCGAAATGTACTTGTGCCACATACACACACACACCTGGCAAGCAGCGTCTCTGTAGCCAGGTGTGGCTGAGCTGCAGGGCCAGGGAGGCATTGGAGAACTGATGCTGCCCAGCCAGGCCCAGACGCAGGGTGTCCTCTGCTCTGTACTCATTCAGCTCTGGGCACACCCACAGCGGACACTGGGAAACACACCAAACAGAGGAGGGACAAGACCCAGCGGAAGGACGTAAAGATTAATGACATGATAAATATGTTTGTTAGATCAGGCTTATCAGATAATTGTGTATACATTGCTAAAACATATTTATCGAAGGCTCCAACACAATACATTTTCTACATATTCATTCAGTGAGCTTCAAATACAGCCTCAACATGGAGCAAGCCTCCAACTCAGAGGGTATAAAGGCCTCAATATACTTCAGTATATCAATTTTATAAAAGTATGTCTAATCTCATTACTCACAAACTCCACTATTTAAAAGCTGCCTATATCCATGAGGAGGCAGGTTAGAGACAAAACATTTTTTTTAAAGAATGACATTTGAATATGATAAGATTCTGTATTTTGTGCTTTGTCAATTTATCAGTAGTCTCTTACCCCAGTCTCCACAGCACGCTCTTTTAGAACCGTCATAGGCTCTTCAGGCTGCTTCACAGTGAAGGCTGGAACCCCTGGCTGGGGGAACGTTGAGAGAACCATTTGATTAATGACACGTTTCTGTAGTTTGATGATTGTATCTTTTTTGCTGTGTGCCATCAGTACTGTCGGATGTTATTGCTTTGTATGCAGTTACAGGAGAACATGGAAGTCACACTGTACCCTTTTCAAAATTGTCAAAAAAGTACCACAAAATACACACAAAAACAGAACTATGAAAAGAAAGTATATCTTTCTAATATTATAATCACCTTGAAGATGCCCCCTTTATGCCAGGCAATCTTCTCAATGGTATCCCCCAAGTCCTGGATGTGATCGATACCCAAAGATGAGATGCCACACACCCATGGTCTCCTGTCATACACAGGGGTTAGTATTCTTTCTCACCCTCTCTAGATATCACAAAAAATAATGACAAAAAACACGTATGTATAAGACTTTCATGACTTGCTGTTGCATTTTCTGTTGCACAAATGTAAATACAATTATTTTATCAATTAGGAGCACATAATGGACCTCACAGTTACAGATTCCTCACGGGTCAGGCTATACTTGGAACCATGTTACAGCAACTTCACATAAATCCCTGTTGGTATTAAGTTAGCTGTAGTCTAACATGTCATCTTAAAAATAAGATATATGACTTTTAAATGGTTTTAGCAGCATTTCAGGTGGATTGATAAATACAAGGTGTTGCATGAGAGCGTGAGAAATGGCTGAAATGTCTTGCGGCGAATGCGTGAGAATTGCAACTTTGTGTGTCATTTATTCAAGTAGGCCTACAGAAAACTTTTTGAACAGAAAACATAGCTACCTACCCAAATCTGCTCCCTTAAAGGTGTAGTGTCCACTTGAACCTGTCTAGTGAATTATGTACAAGTAGTCTGCTATGCTCCCAAATACATTTTGAGGTGGCCGATAACATTTCAAAAGCATGTGCGATCAAAATGCTCGCAATTCTGAGCCTTAAAAATGAGAAATCAAATAAGTTATTTTTATTTGTCGAGTCTATAATAAAAGATGTAGTTAGAAATAGGCCTCTCCATGTGGTCATTTTATATAAACTATTTATTGATTGAATTGACAGAAAATGTGCCATATCGTGATATGTTTTGTTACCGGGATATGAAAAGATTTTTATCAGGATATGAAATTTTGGTCACATCTTACAGCCCTATTTGGCATTTTACCTGATTATGTTTGTCCAGTCATAGGCTCCACCGATCCCAACTTCAAGAACAACTAAATCCACCTAGACAAAAAGAGGAAACGTATCATACTAATCCACAGTTAATGGCACCTGGAGACAATCTTCTTTCCATTTGTAAGGTGACCAAGAGGTCGTCACTGTGTTTTTGAGTCTAAATCCAGATACATCTCACATGTTAAGAGATGTGGTGGGGCCAGCACAGTGTCAGTATGGAAAATGAACCAATGGGCCGCTGTCCGTACTTTATGGGCCGGGCTATTTAAAGTTTATATATATATATCTTTTTTTTTAAGTTTATGAAAAATAACAATCATATTATATTGGCCCCAAGTGCGTCAGTCCATCTGGCATTTGCCCGGTATGCCAGATTACCAGTCCAGCCCAACCTGAACCTCACAAAGGTGTGATGATCTACCTTCTCCTGAAGGAAGATGTGAAAGGCCAGGATGGTGAGGAAGGGAAAAAAGGCAGGCATTGTCTGCCCGTTACCATCCTGTGAGGGGTAGAAGTACAGGGAACTATTAGCTGTGGCAAATTATTAAATTGGACAAAGTGTGCAGTCACATGATGTGCATGCACTGGTCATTATGGACCAGTGCCAAGTTATTTGAATAAAAGCCACTGACAATGGTACATGAACCGAGACATAGTTTGTAATAATGTTACTATGCTTTGCATCCCATGTAACTATAAGTCACTTTCCAATATTTAACTCATTCATCTTTCATTTCGTCATTCCTATGGTCTTAAAAGTCAAATCAATTTCTCTATGCATCACTGGGGAATTTCTTATGATGACATTTTTTTTAAGTGTGTACCACTGGGACATTTTTCCAGGCCTACCTTTGTTTCATCCAATCGCCCATAAACCTGCCAGAAGTATTTGGTGAAGAGTTCTTTGCTGATGGGTTGTCCATTAATTCTTATCCTCTCCCTTACTTGTACTAAATGTGGGGAACTACAGGGAGATACATACAATCTTTAGCCAGAATCCTTTTTTACATTACCTTTTCTCTGTCAAGACGGCAACTCTCTGGAGAAATGGAAAATGGCATTGCAATGGCAAACAGCAAATGAATACAACTACACGTGGATGACCGTCATTGTTATTTGATACTGACTTGTGATTTAGTCATACTGTACCTACAGTCGTATGCAAAAGTTTGGGCACCCCTGATAATCTCCATTACTTTCATCTATAAAATGTTGGGCGTTTGGATGAGGAACGTCTTTGTCATATATATACACATACGTCATGGACAGTGATATTTTAGCCGTGAAATAAGGTTTATTTGATAAACAGAAAATATGCCATACGCATCATAAGAGAATTAGACACTTGCATAAATTTGGGCACCCCAACAGAAAAATCACATTAATATTTAGTAGAGCCTCCTTTTGCAAAAATAACAGCTTCTAGACGCTTTTTATATCCTCTGATGAGTGTCTGGATTCTGGATTGAGGTAATTTGGACCATTCTTCCTTACAATACATCTCCAGTTGAGTAAGGTTTGATGGGTGCCTAGCGTGGACAGCCCGCTTCAAGTCACCCCATAGATTTTCAATTATATTCAAGTCTGGGGACTGGGATGGCCATTCCAAAACATTGTAGTTGTTCCTCTGCATAAATGCCTTAGTGGATTTGGAGCAATGTTTCGGGTCGTTGTCCTGCTGGAACACCCAACTGCGCCGTAACTTCAGCTTTGTTACAGATTCTTGAACATTATTGTCCAGAATTTGCTGGTACTGAGTTGAATCCATACGACCTTCAACTTTAACTAGATTCCCAGTTCCTGCACTAGCCACACAGCCCCACAGCATGACGGACCCCCCCACCAAATTTTACTGTGGGCAGCAAGTGTTTTTCTAGGAATGCTGTGTTCTTTTGCCTCCATGCGTAACGCCTCTTGTTGTGACCGAATAACTCCATCTTTGTCTCATCAGTCCACAGTACTTTGTTCCAAAATGAGCCTGGCTTGTTCAAATGTAGTTTGGCAAACCTCAAGCGAGCCTTTTTGTGGCGCGTGTGCAGAAAAGGCTTCTTCCGCATCACTCTCCCATACAGCTGTTCTCTGTGCAATGTGCGCTGAATGGTCGAGCAATGCACAGTGACACCATCTGCAGCAAGATGACCTTGCAGCTCTTTGGAGGTGATCTGAGGGTTGTCCTTGACCATTCTGACCATTCTTCGCCTTTGCCTCTTTGTTATTTTTCCTGGCCTGCCACTTCTGGCCTTAACAAGAACTGTGCCTGTTGCCTTCCATTTCCTAATGACATTCCTCACAGTGGAAACTGATAGCTGAAACCTCCGGGATAACTTTTTGTAGCCTTCCCCTAAACCATACTGCTGAACAATCTTTGTTTTTAGATCATTTGATAGCTGTTTTGATGCCCCCATTTTGCCACTGTTCAGAGGAGAATCAAAGAGAAGCAAAACTTGCAATTGGCTAACTTAAATACCCTTTCTAATGATTGAATGCACCTTTTTATGTAATTGAAGGCTTAACGAGTTAATCAGACTAACTATGTGTTGCAGTTAATCAGCATTTAGTAGGCAGAGGTATTCAAATCAAATAAATGATAAGGGTGCCCAAACTTTTGCACAGCCTTTTTTTCACATTTGATTTAATTTCACACAACTAAATACTGCTACACCAAATATCTTTGTCTGGAAAACACCCCAGCACTCAGTGTTAACTAGAAAAGTAATATTACAATATTATATTGATCTTTTTTGGTGAAGACAGGAAATTATCATGCAGCCTCAGAGGGGTGCCTAAACTTTTGCATACGACTGTATTAAACCCAGTCCGAAAGCCGTAGCCTCTCAAAATCTTCTCTGTGAAGGCGCACGTTGATCCCTGATGATATAGGAACAGTGGTTATATACACACACAGCACAGTTGCATGTACAATTAATATTTAAAGCAATGCACACAAACACAAAGACTCACCTTGCCCTTGGTTCCAGTGACATGAATTATATTCAGACGGTCAAGATCCTCTACCTTTGAACCCACAAAAAATAGGTTTTCACTTCATTTAGATTAAAATATATATTAATCTATGTATGCCTTTTGAGTTAACTGATTTTTCAATAGTTTGAGGATGAGGCTAGGAATATCCAGTGTACCACCTAGTTTGGGCGATATTACATTTTAACTTTTTTTTCTTTTCTTAAAAATAAAATACAAAAAAACAAAGGAATTATTCAATTACGATTTTGGATGTAAATGTTTTACATTTTAACATTAAACATGACTATTAAAAATAAACAACCAAAGATTTGCCCAGCTTTAGTGCCACCATACTTTAGTGAGAGTTTTAATTTCTCTCATACACAAAATGATATAAACAAAGGCATTGACACTGACTTACCTTGCAATTCATTGCACATTCTAATGTACTCTGCCACAGTATGCATGTTTACATCCACAGTATCCTTACTGCTACCTAATAACTTCTACCTCACCACTTTTTTATTTTACCTGTGTACTGGTCAGCGCTGCACTGTCTCTCACTGTGCCTATTGCCTTGTCAAGCACTTTATGTAGGAACCTCGTGAAATACCTGTCTCATGTAGTGTTTGTTGTCTATGTTGTTTATGTGGCACCATGGTCCTGGAAGAATGTTGCCTCGTTTCATTGTGTACAACCGTACATGATTGAACTGACAAATAAAAAACCCTTGATAGATTGACATTGCCAGTGTGCTGGCTGTGCCAGGAGGAAAAGGGATCGTCCTTTAGGCCTACTCACCTCCAGTCCAGTCCGCTCCAGGAAGCCCCTCATGGCCTGGAGCGGGAGTTGGGGATTCCCCCCCTCCCGTCGCTCCCGCCGCCGCTGCTCCAGTGCACTGGCCGTTGATTTTAAGGTATTGAGGGTGCACACAGCGTCCTGTGGTGGCAAAATGGTATACTGTTTCACTGCCGGGACGTGGAACTTTTTTGAGGCGAGCCACGGAAAAGGTGCCCTGGTGGGAGGGGCCCTTGGTGTCATCACAGATACAAGTGAAACACATGTTGAGTTCAGTTGTATGCAAAAGATTGGGGTCAACAGGTTTTTCTGGAAAGCCCACAAAGACATACTTTTGTTTGAGGACATTGTGTGTATCCAAACCCCCTCAAGGGCAGTTACACGTCGTCACATGGAAATTGAGAGAGAAGTCTGGGCCAAATTAGAGGCGGCTTTAAAAAAAGGTCAGGCAAGTGTTTTTCAATAATTGAGTGCAATTATAGCTAAAACACAGTTGGATGTAGTTTCTGCAACGGAACATTTGTTGTTTTGTACATGAAGATGGAGAGAATCCAGGAGCCAGACACACCCACCATGGCATGCTGACGGGGAAGGAGATACACCCGCACTCTCTCTACCTCCATTCTCTCTGTTTCTCCTTTCTCTTTCCATCTTTTTCGCTGTGACAAACTACAAGCACATTCCTTCAGAAATCTCTCTCACACTATAAGCTATGCACACAGACAGACACACATACACACACACACATATGTACACTCACAGACATACACAAACACTCTCTCTCACACGCACACAAACACCCAGTCCTGATACGCATTCCTGTTACGCAATGTTCATTACTGTTATTCAATAGTTTTTATCAAAAAAAATACAGTTAAACCACTGCTTTTCTCAATTGTGTTACGCCTGTAATGTATCCAATAGTTTAATTAATTACATGATAATTTTTTATTTATTATCATTGGGTCTCCTTTAAAATGAAAAAATGGCTTTGTGTGCATATATTGTGATTTTGGGACAGAAATACATTATTTAAACATGCTACAAACCATATCCTGTAAATAAACACTTTTGTGAGAGAAATTAGTTGACAAAATGCATCTATCTCCCACTTTGAAACCTTGTAAAAAATGAAATAATGTTACCCGAGAATGACCAATATACATTTTGAACAGTGAAGTGTGTGTTATTAGATTCAGTGTTGAAAAATGATTTAAAATTAAGTTTGATTCTAGTTAGTACAGGCACATGTCACCCATTCGTTGGAATGGCAAGTAGATCAGCACATTTGTTAATATCACAGCAATACGAGCCACACAAAGTTAAAAAGGGGTATATTTTACCTGATATTCCATTTTTGGAAAGCGTGGAGCAGCTTTGATATTTGAGCAGTTAAATGACAATTGTCAACTTTGATGTCCAGTCCTTGTGCTTCAACCACCCTGCTCTCACTTGCAATGAGTTTTTAACACGTTTGACGCTTTATCATGAAAACAGGTCCGGTCTCAAGAGTAATTATTGCACGCCGCCGGCGCTGCTGTCCTGCAAGCATCTGTTTTTATATGACCAAGTCTCAAACATGTTAAACCTCATTGCAAGTGAGAAGATACTAACAAGGCTGGGTTCCCACTTTTGGGGGGGCTAAGCCCCTAGATAAAACCTTTTATTTTATGTTCCTCATGTTCCTCCAGAATAATTTTTTGAAAATATCCTTTTAAATAGTGTCCTCTCGTGGGTTTTAGGAAGAGAAATGAACACATTTAGATTTAAAATATGAAACAACATTTTTTTTTATATATAATAAAAAATGGGCTCCAGCCCCCACAAAATAGGGCTAGATACGCCCATGGCTGGAGCATCTATAAAATGGTTATGATTGTAAACACAAAACTGTTGTGTTGGTAAAGGAGTTTACTGAGAGGGAAATAAAAGTTGAATTCTAGGAGGGACCTCATGCTGTGAGCAGGGGCCTTTTTATATGAGTAAAATAATGTACATTTACATTTATTCATTTAGCAGACGCTTTTATCCAAAGCGACTTCCAAGAGAGAGCTTTACAAAAGTGTATAGCTCACTGATCATAACAACGAGATAGCCCCAAACATTGCGGGTAGCCAAAACTTGTTTTAAAGATTCGACAGAAGTTACACCAAGACGACAGGAAAGTAAGACATTCCAAAGCTTGGGGGCCACTGCTCGGAAAGATCGATCCCCTCTACTTTTAAAATGAGTGCAGGGAACCACTAAAAGCTTCTGACCTAGTGACCTCAGATTACGATTGGGGGTATGAAGCTGAATCAATTCAGAAATGTAATGAGGAACAGTGACATAACAGCATTCGCAACTACAACCTAATTCACATATTACCCTCATTCCGATAATAGGACAGTGTAGCACAGCACATAAGCGCAGCTAGTTCAGGCAGGGCAATCGGGCAGCGCGCGTCATCCGCTCATTACTACGGTGGCCCTGAAGTGCAAAACACACCCCCTAATATGAGTGCATCCCCCAAATGAAAACACTCCCCTCAAATACGAGTCAACTCCCCCCAAATAGGATGACTTGCTCACCTTCCCCCAATACAAAGACACGCTCCTCCAAATGGATAAGTAACCACCTAACATTAACTCAAAACCACATTACATTAACTCAAATTGGAAATGGTTGGTACTTGGTACAACTCTTTCGTCGCTGAAAGGATGCAGTAACTAACAGGGAATAAGAAATTGATCAACAGAAGTACGAAATGCAATAGCCTGACAGAGTTACGTGCACCAGGACAGTTGTTTAGCTATCGAAGCAGGTAGCAAGTAGGCCTACTTATGCAAAAGTATAAATTGCGTGTTCAGGGGCACTGTTTCGACAGCGCCATTGGGCTGCGCTTCAATTTCGCTATCTAGTGGTTTAAAGGGTAAATTACAAGTGCAGTTCTCACAGTAAACCACCAGATGGCGATGGTAAAGCGCAGTCCTATGGAACAGGTTTTTAAACGTTGAGTTACAGTAATGTAATGTTTTCCATTTGGGGGAGTGTGTCCTTGTATTGGGGGGAGGTGAGCAAGTCATCCTATTTGGGGGGAGTTGACTCGTATTTGGGGGGAGTGTTTTCATTTGGGGGATGCACTCATAGATATAACATCGGTAGAAAATTGAGCAAGTTATGGTTATTTAAAAAGTACATGTTGCACCAACACGATGTTATGGGTGAGCGATTCGCATGTTCCAAGATGGCCGCCATGTGCGGACGTTCTAGAGTCCGCCGTAAGACATCTGGATGCACTCATATTAGGGGGTGTGTTTTGCAATTCAGGGCCACCGTACATTACCACACCTGTGTAAGCCAGCACAAACCCATTGGGCCAACTCCAAGTCCGATAAGACTGCATTAAAAGGCCGTGCGGATACGCACACACACAGCCCATTTAGTGCTGCTGCCGCCCTCCACCATCCCCTTCTCCCCCATGATGTCTGTATGTTCTATCCATCAGGGGGATGATATCTCTATTGCTCCCTGCCTCATATGTCGTGTATGTATGTGTTGCATCGAGGAGGCAGGGAGTGCTTCCCTTAGATCATCCACTCCGCC
>CAEFZP010003739.1:0-35591 GCA_903064625.1 Mallotus villosus
GATAAAGGTATGAGGAAAGAAAGGACAGGACGGAGGGATGAAACGTTTTTTAACTCAATTACAATCAGCGGTGATGTTTGTCAGACGAGGAAGTGACTGTTGTTCAGTGAAGATGGAGTAACTCTGTCACCCTGCCTCGTCACTCAAAAACAAACTACCCATAGCACATTAATACTACATAACGACAACTCTAGGCCAGCATCATCATCTGCACGCCACAACACACACACACAGCTCTTCTCCATCGTCATCTTCGGCTGCATCGCCAACGAGGGCTACGTGAACCGGCCGGACGAGATCGAGGAGTTCTGCATCTTCAACCGTAACCAGAACGCCTGTAACTACGGTGTCGCCATGGGGACGCTGGCCTTCTGTGCTGCATGGCGTTCCTGGCGGTGGACGTCCGCTTCCCCCAGATCAGCAGCGTCAAGGACAGGAAGAAGGCCGTGCTGGCTGACGTGGGCGTGTCAGGTAGCTGACCCCTGACCTTTTGGAGAGAGGGGGGGTGGGAGGCAGGGAGGGAGGGTGGGGGGGAGTTAGGTGATAGTTGCTGTGTAGTAAACAGGTTGCCAAGTGGGATGCGACAGGCTAGCATTGCTTTCTATGCTTGATATTGATGACTCTGCAATTTCCTCTGTACAACAGCATCAGAAACAAAAGAAAGTAGAAAATAGTCAAAAAAGATCTCTCACCCGACTCACAGCTCTACTCCCCCTATCCATCTCTACTCCCCTCTTCTCCCCCGACCCCCTCTATCCCCCTCTCTCCGCCCCTCTCTCTCTGCAGCCTTCTGGTCCTTCATGTGGTTGTGGGGTTCTGTTTCCTGGCCAACCAGTGGCAGGTGTCCAAGCTGGGAGGACAACCCCCTGAGGGAGGGCGGGGACGCTGCCAGGGCTGCCATCACCTTCTCCTTCTTCTCCATCTTCACCTGGGTAAGCACCCCGCCCCTCTCTCACCCCCCTCCCACCCCCCCCTCCCACCCGCCCCTCTCTCACCCCCCTCTCACCCCCCTCTCACCCGGGTACGGATGAGGCACAGTCTTCGTGTTGTCATCCCTTTCTCTCGGGTCGAAGTCTTGTCATCCATATCAATATCCCTTATTTATTTTTGCTACCTTTTCCATATCCTATAGTTTCCTTCTTCGTCCTCATGTTTTAGTTTTGGTTTTCACTCCTTTGTTTTTCATCCCTTCTTGTTTTTCTCCAGGGTGCTCTGACTCTTTTCTCTCTGGAGAGATTAAAGACTGTGTCGTTTGAAGAGGAGTACAACAAGCTGTTCACCCCTCAGCCCTCCCTCCCTCTGATATAATACACTTGATTAACCTGGCTGTTCTCCACAGCCCCCCCTCCCTCTGATAATACAGCTTGATTAACCTGGCTGTTCTCTCCACAGCCCCCCCTCCCTCTGATATAATACGGCTCTGATTAACTGGCTGTTCTCTCCACAGCCCCCCTCCCTCTGTCACCCTGTCTGTATGTCTGCCTCTCTATCTGTATGTCTGTCTGTCTATATGTCTGCTTGCCTGTGTCTGTCTGTGCGTGTGTGAGTGTCTGTTGCTATGGTAACCTCCGGTGAGACACAGGTGCTGCGGTGTCCGACCAGCCGAGCCACACCCATAAATCTAGACAGCCAATGACACGCTGCCGTTTCACACCATAAAACCCAACGACAATTGGGGTTTAATTCCCCAGCGTTCTGTCATGAGAGTTCTATTAGTTCTGCAAGTGTGTGTGTCTGTGTGTGTGTGTCTCTTTGTGTACACGTATGATGTGTGTGTGTGTGTGTGTGTATACCTTGCTAATATTAGGTTATCCTCACCTAGTCTTTCAGGAGAGAGAGATCTATCCCTCAAGTGTATAACAGGTGACATTTTACTGTGCTTTGTGGCTCTGGAGCAAGACAGCCACTTGGATCCTTGTTGTTGTTTGTTGTTGTAGCTGTGTGTGTGTTGACATATTTGCTTCTTCTCTTTGATTCTCTGCTGCTGTGGTAACTAACAGCAGACTAATACAAGCATCCACGTTGCATCCTGCAAACTAATTCATGTGCTTCACTCCCTTTCTCGTTCATGTCGGTCAGGCGCAAAGCAGGGAGAAGCACCACCTGGGAACGCACGAAGGACTAGAGAAAGCACAAAGAAGAAGAGAAAGAACCGCAGAAAGCCTGCACAGAAACCTACCACTACCGACTCTACAACTCCTCCTCAGACCACCTCCTCTACCTCCTTCCTCCTCTACCTCCCTCCCTCCTCACTCCCTCCCTCCCTCCTCTCCTACCTGCCCCCGCTACTCGACTTCCTTCTCAACCTCTTCCGGCCTCCCTCCCCAACAACACCCCCTTAACCTTCCTCCCCCTGCCCTTGCCCCCCTCCTCCACACCCCCCCCAGGCGGCACAGTCCTTCTTGGCCTTCCAGAGGGTACCAGCTGGGGGCCGACTCGGCCCTGTTCGGGGACTACACCGACCCCAGCCAGGACGCGGCCGCCGCCCCCTACACTGCCTTCAGCGGGGGGGGAGGACAGCCCCGAGGGGGGGCCTGGAGAGGTCGACGGGACAGGGGGGTACCAGAGAGGGGACTACTGAGCGGGGGGGGGGCGGGGTAAGGAGCCGTTAGAGTGTGTGTGAGGGGGTGAAGGAGTTGTGTGTGTGGGGGGATGATGGGAGGAGGGGGGGGGGAGAGGTCGGCAGGACAGAGGGGACTACTGAGGGGGGGGGGCGCGGGGTGAAGGAGCCGTGAGAGTGTGTGTGAGGGGGGTGAAGGAGTTGTGCGTGTGGGAGGGGGTGAGGATTGAGGTTAGAACAGTGTTAGACATTGGTGGGCGTGTCAGAGGTGAGGAGAGTGTGTTCATCGTGAAGGTAAACACCTGTGACCAGTTTGCCTTCATTCTTGTTGTCTTTTAGGGTAAACACATGCGAACACACGGACAGACACCTACACACACACAAACGTAGAATATACTTGTTTTTTTTAATGATACTCAATCATATCCCCTGAGTCAAAATAAGACTGTCAAAGTGTATTTTATGTGTGTGGTGTGTGTGTGTGTGTCAGTCTTCTATAATGAGTAATAACGTGTATGTGTGTGTGTGTGTGTGTGCGCGTATTGGCTGTAACATTTAAACAATATTTTCAGATTCTCTGATCATTGCCTTAGCATTTATTTAACCTTAGTGCTAACTGCCAACCACATTTAAATGATACAGGGCGAAACACACGCGTTCCCTTAGCAACAAGACAGGCAAACCACCAACATCAGGCTCCTGAAGCCAGTAACAATATTTCCGTTTTGAAATGTACATTTCAGCCCAGAGCTTGTTGATGGTTCCGTTATTTCAGACTACTCAATGGTTTAGCTTCATTTATCCGTTTGGTTGTTACCTAACAAAATAAAAGTGGTTGTTGATTGAATACATGATTAAAATGAGTATGCCTTGCGGTGAACACCCAGACACCTATAAAGTATAGGCTACTTGAATCTGCAGAGGAAATCCGAGATAATTAAATGCTAATTCAGGCATCGATATATTCATCAAACGTGTATATTTCAAACTGTGATATATACACATTGCTCCAAAGTCTCTGACATCTGCTGTATCTATATATATATATATAATCTATCAATCTATTTATCTATCTCACTCGCTCTTTACATATTGTAAATCTGTAATTCAATCTATAAGGGTGTTTGAAAAGATGTCTTTATTTTAGGGCATTATCATAATGCTAGTTATAAAATATAGTGTGTACGAAAATGTGTAACATTATCAGATACAAGGAGTGGTAACCTTGGCTACCTCTTCCTTGACATTCATTTCCGGTTATCAAGATGTTTTTATTTTGGGATAATAATGACTATGAAAATATTATGAAAAAAATAAAAAATACGAACAAACTATATGAACTATTATTATTAAGTGTAGTTGTAGATTTGATCTTTTTCTTCTTGGTGTGTTAAATACATATGGTTGTAAAAAAAAAGTTTTTGACGTGATGAATTTTAATCAATAAAATAAGTCAATAAAATAACTGACTAAAGAAACATCTGTCTTGTTTTTGATCTGTGGTAGTAGTAAACCCATGTGAAACCCATTGTGCTTTTCAGCAGCGGTGTTGCAGAGGGTTTTTTAATGAAAATTTCGATTGAGGAGATGTTACAAACATGTGACAAATAGCTTTACAAACAGGCCTACTGTAACGCCGATAGGTGGTGGACTCAAAAGCACGACTCAGAATATTGACGAAAAAGGTTTTTACTGGCCAAAAGTCAAGGCAGAGACTGACATGAGGTACAAAGACAAACTAGCAATGCTAGATTGAAACACAAGGGCTAAATACACTGGGGCTAGATTGAAAACAGGTGCTGGCAATAATGGGCTGGGGAGGTCAATCACAGGCAGGGTAGGAGACACTGAAATGAGAGGAGAGGTGAGTACACACACAGAACCAAGACATAACCTAGGGAGTAGGGCGGGATGTGACACCTACAAAGAAGGAAAACATGCCAGTGGTTTCCTATGCACGTTTTGACCACAATGATACATTTGACGAACATATATGTACTTAAATAGCTCTGTTATAAAGTTTTGAATGAGTCTCGGACGTTGTTATGGTCATAGATATATATATATATTAATACATATCTATGGTTAAGGTACTCTAGTGACAGGCTCTCTCTGTGTCGCTGTCGCTGCAGCCAGGTGAGTGAGCAGGTGGCGCCCTCTACTGGTGAATGTTGTTAATGCAGCTGAAGCTGAATGCCATGGAGAGCGCTGCAGAGTTCCTGCGGAACAAGCCAAGTTGAAAAAGTTTATTCGAAAGGTAGATTTTTTTTTAAAGAACGTTTTGAAAAAACAGTTTCAAAAGGTTTAAAATAACTTGCTCAAATTTTTAACCGATTTTTAAACGGTTCACCGTCAGAGATGTAGTTATGCCCATATATATGGCCTCGATACACAACAAACTATGTCAAACGGATTAAATGAAGTTGGTTTATGGCAAAAAAAAATACGATAATGAATATACTTGTGTTTAACTTTACTTGTGCTTAGCGTGGATGAAGTGTTCGGTGCAAATACGTGTATATTTGGACGGCTGCTATTGTATGCCCTCCCCGGAGACAGGTAAGCGTTACGTTTAATGGCACAAATCCACAATCTTCTCTATATTTTATTTATTTGGAACGTCACGTCACGTCACGTGAAAACTAGAGCCCATCAGGAAGGAGGAGCCTGGGGAGACACACCAAGCACTCACACATGAACTAGGATCCATGATACTTGTGTATCTCTCATCCTCTCTCTCTCTCTCTCTCTCTCTCTCTCTCTCTCTTCTCTCTCTCCCTGTAGTTCCCCTTTTCTCACACACACATGCAGTGTTAGAAGTGGCCTACAGGGGGCAGATCAGCATCCTCCTGGTTAGACAGCAGTCTGGGGGCTTGTCTCTGCTCTCTGTGTTTCAGCCACAAGACCACAACCTCATTACTGACCACACCTCTCTGTTCTGTCTCTGTTTCTCCCTCTCTCACACACATACACTCTTTCTTTCTCTCTGTTTATCTTTCTTTCTCCCTTCATCTTTCCATATGCCCCTCTCTCCAACCTGTGTGTGTGTGATAGACCCGGTTTTAAACTATCAACCACAGCTTTGGTCATTCTTGTACAGCATGTAAATGTCCTGAAGAGGAAGGAAGCCGTACTCTGAGCTTCTTCAATGTTTGTTCTGAGTACTTAGAACCATCAACCACAGACTTCACCCTCACTGTTCAGAACAACACACTGCCAGTAAGTCCACCAACCCCACTCCTCCGTTCCTCTCTGTAAGTACCATCGATGTGAACGCGTCTTAAAAATACAATTGTCTTCATTGTTTTAATGTTATGTCATATGTATTCAGTAAGGTTTAAATATGTCTTAATTTTGCGGTAAATAGTTGTGTTTGATGTTTTATTCTGTTAACACAAGGCCTGTTATAAATAGGAAGATAAGACATACTGTATACTGGTTATATACAAGTTCCAATCACACCTGTGTTTGCGTTTACTTTCATGAAGTTTCAGCACTTTAAATGTATTGTAATGAGCTTGTTTGGTGCGAGAGAGCCAATAGCAAAGTGTAAAATCGTGTAAATTCCGCCCATTCTGCATCTGATTGGTTGAAGTCCTGGCCCTCCTCCAGAGTCCTGTGGTTCTAAAGCATGTTAGAGAGGCTGTATTCTGTATTAGAGGAACACAAGGGTATTCAGTTATTAGTGTGTCTGTCAGACCGCAGGGTGGTGATGCAGCTATGGAGTTGAGAACTACAGGAAGTGTGTTTGTGGTCTTCCTATGCTCTGTGGCAGGTAACTATGACCTTGTTTATCTTTCTTTAACTTTGACCTTTAAGCTTAATCATTATTAGAATTATGGTCCAAAGTCTACTTTAACCATCATCAAATATGTTTATCAATTAAATAATGTCCTCAGTTGATACTTGAAAAACACATTATCTAACACTCAGACAAATTAATTTAACATACATGTATGTTAATATATTTGTATTCATGAAAATGATGTTTATTTGAGAAGTAGGTTTGTGCTTCCTCTAATGTGCTGGTGGTGTGTGACTGTGTTGCAGTGGTGCTGGGTCAGGACTGGGGAGTGACTTACACCCTCCAGAGTGTCTGTGCCTTGAGAGGCTCATCAGTGGACCTGTCCTGCTCCTATACTTACCCCAGAGGTCTCACAGTCACTGAAACATTCTGGTTTACCACATGGAAGACTGGTGAAGGTCCACAGGACCTGAATCTGGACCCAGAGTATGCAGGTCGTTTGCAGTACCGTGGGGATAAGGAGAGAGACTGCACCCTGACGATCACAGGCCTGAGAGAGACAGACACTGCTGTTTACATGTTCAGGATTATAACAAACAAACTAGGATGGAAACATATTGGTAAACCAGGAGTCTCTCTCTCTGTTACAGGTACAGTTATACTCTCTGTGTTACTCTACTTTCTGTGTCTATTCTGAATGTTACTGTTTAGTTACCGTATTTTACGGACTATGAGTCACACTTTTTTTTCGTTTTGTCTGGTTAGGGTTTTGGCTAACCCTGCGACTTACAGTCAGGTGTGACTTATATATCAAAATATATATTTTTAATTTCAGCTTTATTTCAGGCACTTGGCCCATATCCAAGAACAACATAAAAAACATACAAGACCAGAATACAAATACATATACAAGAGTAAAATTAACCAGGGTGTTTGAAGATGAGGTTGATGTAATGTCTCCAGAATGTGCTATGATTGAAGGCATCTGAATAGAATAACCGGATGATTAGGTTATTTCCAGAGGTGGCGATGCGCTGTACAAATGCATATGTTAGTTTTCTTCTCCTGGCTTCAAAAGTGTAATATATATAATTTAACATGTGTTTAAATGTTAATTCATACTGACTGATATGAGGTAACTAGCTTGTTGGACTCGTTGGCTGTAGCTGAATAACTGTTCATGTGTTACGTTAACATGCCAGACATCTATTCAGCCTGTTGTTCTGTGTTCTATTGTGTAGTTGAATGACTTGCCTTTCCAGATTAAATGTCTGTTCTTGGTCTTGGATTTTGTGAAATCTGATTTATAGTCCAGTGTGATTTATGTATGTTTTTTTCCTCTTCATGACACATTTTTTGACAGATGCGACTTGTACTACGGAGCGACTTATAGTCGCGAAAATACAATATTTTAAAACATTAACATAGATCCTTTATCAACCTCCTACAGTCTGTCCCAGCTGTCTACAACACCTTTATTCCTGATGTGGTCTAACTGCATCTGATCTAAGTGTGGAGCTCAGAAGCCAAGAGTAGCTGGAGTGTGTCACTCACTAGTCTCTGCTGTCACTGACAGGGGTGGTGCTGAACATTGTTCTGTACTGAGACTCTGACCTTGTGACCTGAGGACAGGGCTTGTATCACTGTTAGATGACTGCTGTTGTTTCTGACCCCAGGTCTTCAGGTGGAGGTGACTCCTACCTGGGGAGAGAAGACCCTGACCTGTAGCTCCACCTGTCCTCTGACTGGTAACCCCTCCTACATCTGGTACAAGAACGGACAACGTGTACAACAGGCTTCATCCCAACAGCTCTCTGTCTCCAGTAACTATCAGGACAGCTACTCCTGTGCTGTAGAAGGCCATGAGGATCTCCCCTCTCCTGCAGTGTGTGAGTCTGGGTCTAACTGCTGTGTTACCACACATCACTACCATGATAACAACTCTTACTACAGTATTTATGTTTCACATCACCTCAGAACAGAATACTTCATCACATATTTAAGGCCAATTTAAATCCAGAATGTGCAACACAACATCTTTCTGAGCTGCTGTGTGTCTCTGTGTTCCAGGTGTTTCTGGTCAGTCCTGCAGCATAGTGACTTACTCCACCAGGAGACTGTGTGTCTTGGAGGGCTCATCAGTGGACATCTCCTGCACCTATTACAGTTATTACCCACGTCACCTCCAGCTTCTGGTTCAGTCCTGGAAGGAGAGATGGATGGAGGGACAGATCTGCACCTGAGGACCTAGCTGGAGACCCAGAGTACGCAGGTCGTGTGCAGTACTCTGGAACAGAGAGGAAGTCCTCCACCCTGACCATCACACACCTGAGAGAGAGAGACTCAGGAGAGTATCGCTTCACATTCAAGACAGGAGATCCACACTATGACTGGGGGGACAGTTTCTCTGGAACCACTCTGACTGTCACAGGTCATTTCTATGTTACAGTATAAGACTCTCAATTACACTCTGACCTTGTGACCTGAGGACAGGGCTTGTATCACTGTTAGATGACTGCTGTTGTTTCTGACCCCAGGTCTTCAGGTGGAGGTGACTCCTTCTACCTGGGGAGAGAAGACCCTGACCTGTAGCTCCACCTGTCCTCTGACTGGTAACCCCTCCTACATCTGGTACAAGAACGGACAACCTGAACAACAGGCTTCATCCCAACAGCTCTCTGTCTCCAGTACTCTCAGGACAGCTACTCCTGTGCTGTAGAAGGCCATGAGGATCTCCGCTCTCCTGCAGTGTGTGAGTCTGGGTCTAACTGCTGTGTTACCACACATCACTACCATGATAACAACTCTTACTACAGTATTTATGTTTCACATCACCTCAGAACAGAATGCTTTATCACATATTTAAGCCGAGTTTAAATCCAGAATGTGCAACACAACATCTTTCTGAGCTGCTGTGTGTCTCTGTGTTCCAGGTGTTTCTGGTCAGTACTGCAGCATAGTGACTTACTCCACCAGGAGACTGTGTGTCTTGGAGGGCTCATCAGTGGACATCTCCTGCACCTATAACAGTCGTGACACCGTCACCTCCAGCTTCTGGTTCAGTCCTGGAAGGAGAGATGGATGGAGGGACAGATCTGCACCTGAGGACCTAGCTGGAGACCCAGAGTACGCAGGTCGTGTGCAGTACTCTGGAACAGAGAGGAAGTCCTCCACCCTGACCATCACACACCTGAGAGAGAGAGACTCAGGAGAGTATCGCTTCACATTCAAGACAGGAGATCCACAATATGACTGGGGGGACAGTTTCTCTGGAACCACTCTGACTGTCACAGGTCATTTCTATATTACAGTATAAGACTCTCAATTACACTCTGACCTTGTGACCTGAGGACAGGGCTTGTATCACTGTTAGATGACTGCTGTTGTTTCTGACCCCAGGTCTTCAGGTGGAGGTGACTCCTTCTACCTGGGGAGAGAAGACCCTGACCTGTAGCTCCACCTGTCCTCTGACTGGTAACCCCTCCTACATCTGGTACAAGAACGGACAACATGTACAACAGGCTTCATCCCAACAGCTCTCTGTCTCCAGTAACTCTCAGGACAGCTACTCCTGTGCTGTAGAAGGCCATGAGGATCTCCGCTCTCCTGCAGTGTGTGAGTCTGGGTCTAACTGCTGTGTTACCACACATCACTACCATGATAACAACTCTTAATACAGTATTTATGTTTCACATCACCTCAGAACAGAATGCTTATCACATATTTAAGACCCAGTTTAAATACAGAATGTGCAACACAACATCTTTCTGAGCTGCTGTGTGTCTCTGTGTTCCAGGTGTTATGGTCAGTCCTGCAGCATAGTGACTTACTCCACCAGGAGACTGTGTGTCTTGGAGGGCTCATCAGTGGACATCTCCTGCACCTATTACAGTTATTACCACCCGTCACCTCCAGCTTCTGGTTCAGTCCTGGAAGGAGAGATGGATGGAGGGACAGATCTGCACCTGAGGACCTAGCTGGAGACCCAGAGTACGCAGGTCGTGTGCAGTACTCTGGAACAGAGAGGAAGTCCTCCACCCTGACCATCACACACCTGAGAGAGAGAGACTCAGGAGAGTATCGCTTCACATTCAAGACAGGAGATCCACTATATGACTGGGGGGACAGTTTCTCTGGAACCACTCTGACTGTCACAGGTCATTTCTATATTACAGTATAAGACTCTCAATTACACTCTGACCTTGTGACCTGAGGACAGGGCTTGTATCACTGTTAGATGACTGCTGTTGTTTCTGACCCCAGGTCTTCAGGTGGAGGTGACTCCTTCTACCTGGGGAGAGAAGACCCTGACCTGTAGCTCCACCTGTCCTCTGACTGGTAACCCCTCCTACATCTGGTACAAGAACGGACAACATGTACAACAGGCTTCATCCCAACAGCTCTCTGTCTCCAGTAACTCTCAGGACAGCTACTCCTGTGCTGTAGAAGGCCATGAGGATCTCCCCTCTCCTGCAGTGTGTGAGTCTGGGTCTAACTGCTGTGTTACCACACATCACTACCATGATAACAACTCTTACTACAGTATTTATGTTTCACATCACCTCAGAACAGAATGCTTTATCACATATTTAAGCCCAGTTTAAATACAGAATGTGCAACACAACATCTTTCTGAGCTGCTGTGTGTCTCTGTGTTCCAGGTGTTTATGGTCAGTCCTGCAGCATAGTGACTTACTCCACCAGGAGACTGTGTGTCTTGGAGGGCTCATCAGTGGACATCTCCTGCACCTATAACAGTTATTACCCCGTCACCTCCAGCTTCTGGTTCAGTCCTGGAAGGAGAGATGGAGAGAGGGACAGATCTGCACCTGAGGACCTAGCTGGAGACCCAGAGTACGCAGGTCGTGTGCAGTACTCTGGAACAGAGAGGAAGTCCTCCACCCTGACCATCACACACCTGAGAGAGAGAGACTCAGGAGAGTATCGCTTCACATTCAAGACAGGAGATCCACAATATGACTGGGGGGACAGTTTCTCTGGAACCACTCTGACTGTCACAGGTCATTTCTATATTACAGTATAAGACTCTCAATTACACTCTGACCTTGTGACCTGAGGACAGGGCTTGTATCACTGTTAGATGACTGCTGTTGTTTCTGACCCCAGGTCTTCAGGTGGAGGTGACTCCTTCTACCTGGGGAGAGAAGACCCTGACCTGTAGCTCCACCTGTCCTCTGACTGGTAACCCCTCCTACATCTGGTACAAGAACGGACAACATGTACAACAGGCTTCATCCCAACAGCTCTCTGTCTCCAGTAACTATGATGACAGCTACTCCTGTGCTGTAGAAGGCCATGAGGATCTCCCCTCTCCTGCAGTGTGTGAGTCTGGGTCTAACTGCTGTGTTACCACACATCACTACCATGATAACAACTCTTACTACAGTATTTATGTTTCACATCACCTCAGAACAGAATGCTTTATCACATATTTAAGCCCAATTTAAATACAGAATGTACAACACAACATCTTTCTGAGCTGCTGTGTGTCTCTGTGTTCCAGGTGTTTCTGGTCAGTACTGCAGCATAGTGACTTACTCCACCAGGAGACTGTGTGTCTGGGAGGGCTCATCAGTGGACATCTCCTGCACCTATAACAGTTATTACACCGTCACCTCCAGCTTCTGGTTCAGTCCTGGAAGGAGAGATGGAGAGAGGGACAGATCTGCACCTGAGGACCTAGCTGGAGACCCAGAGTACGCAGGTCGTGTGCAGTACTCTGGAACAGAGAGGAAGTCCTCCACCCTGACCATCACACACCTGAGAGAGAGAGACTCAGGAGAGTATCGCTTCACATTCAAGACAGGAGATCCACAATATGACTGGGGGGACAGTTTCTCTGGAACCACTCTGACTGTCACAGGTCATTTCTATATTACAGTATAAGACTCTCAATTACACTGTGACCTTGTGACCTGAGGACAGGGCTTGTATCACTGTTAGATGACTGCTGTTGTTTCTGACCCCAGGTCTTCAGGTGGAGGTGACTCCTTCTACCAGAGGAGAGAAGACCCTGACCTGTAGCTCCACCTGTCCTCTGACTGGTAACCCCTCCTACATCTGGTACAAGAACGGACAACATGTACAACAGGCTTCATCCCAACAGCTCTCTGTCTCCAGTAACTCTCAGGACAGCTACTCCTGTGCTGTAGAAGGCCATGAGGATCTCCGCTCTCCTGCAGTGTGTGAGTCTGGGTCTAACTGCTGTGTTACCACACATCACTACCATGATAACAACTCTTAATACAGTATTTATTTTTCACAGCACCTCAGAACAGTATGATTTTCTATTGGTTGCACTTGATATTTGCGACTGATATTTAAGAATTAATATTGTTAAAATGAAATAGTCTGCATTGAAAACATAGCATCTTTCTTAACACTATCTTCTAACTTCAAGCTGTTCCCCTCTTTATTGCCCCAGATAAACCAAGGAATCTATCAGTGTTAGTCAGTCCCTCTGGTGAAGTAGTGGAGGGCAGTTTAGTGACTCTGACCTGCAGCAGTGATGCTAACCCACCAGTGCAGACATACACCTGGTACCAGGAGAACATCACCTCATCTAAATCATCTGGACAGAGCTACACCATCACTAACATCAGATCTGAGGACAGTGGAGGATACTACTGTCAGGCTGGGAATACAGTAGGAGCTACAAACTCCTCTGTTGTAATGATCACTCTTCTGACAGGTAAGATACCATTTAATCTTTGCAATCTCTTTGATAAAGCTTCCAGTAGTTCAGGCATAAAGTCAAAATGGCTCACTTTCGCCACCTTGAGAAGAATTTATAGTTTGACATCCTGGATGGAAAGGTTTAAGCCACCTATCACTTATTACAATACAGATTCAATCATTTGTGTGCAGATATGTATGTTGTAGTATTCACATGCATAAGGCAGCTAACAGCTCAACTGTATGTTTTCCCATTGATATCCTAAATACTTTTATTGTTTCAAAGCTAAAGAAAATGATAAAAACAGGTAAGCTGCTGTTGTGTTGTTCAGGGATCTCAAGAGCTCAGGCTGCAGCAGCAGGAACCACAGTCTCTGTTCTCCTGGCCGTCATCCTCCTCTCTGCCTGCCTCCTCTGCAGGTGAGGAAGGGACTGTCACTACTGAAATATGATGCCAAAGTTTTCATAACTTAATACAAAATAGCTTGTGGACTAATACAGAGTATTGATGTATTCATTCTGTAGATGTATTTACCTTTAAAGGTGGTACAATTTAATTGTTTGACAGATTTTGTGTGATTTTATTAATTATTTCCATAGGAAGAAGACCAACTGCAGTAATTCCAGGAACCCAGTAGATAATGGACAGGTGTGTGTGTGTGTTTGTGCTTGTTTGTGGTGTTTTAATTCAACGTTATACGTGTGCTTGTTATCAGCAAGGCATACTACAGTTATACACCTCCACCTATAGTGAAGGTAACTCATGTCCTCATGTTGTCTATCAGGATGTCTCCAGCTGTATTAACTGCTGACTGCATCTCCACCAGATCCCTCTCTCTCCTCAGAGAGTCCAAGCTGACCCCAGCAGTGACACGTACACAGCTCTGGACTTGAATAACACGTCACCCGACTATGACACACTTCCTGTGAGTCTCCTGTCATCACACGCTCTTTAAGTTGAGCTGAGTTTAATTAAGCAGTATTCCCCTTGTTCTACAGTAGCACCTTCAGTGTGAGGGCCTGTAACCTGTGTGTGTGTGTACATGTTTCTGTGTGTGTGTGTTTACCAGACTGTGAGAGACTCCTCCAGTGATACGTACTCTTCTCTGGACATGAGGACCAGGTCTTCTGACTACGACACACTGGCTGTAAGTCCTTCATCTGTTACTGTGTTTGGGTTCAGGAAAGAAGGACGTATTTGGTCTGGGATTCTTTAAAGAATTAAGGAAACTGTCATTTGTTGTTTATTGTTGTGTTCTGTTTATGCCTGTGTTGGTGTGTATATCTGTGTGTGTGTGTGTGCATGTTCATGTGTGTGTATGTGTTTCAGACTGTGAGAAGGACTGGAACAGAGATCTAGAACACTCTATTTGGAACAAAGAGCTACGACCCCAAACCAAAGATTTAAAATAATTCCATGCTGTCATCACATTATGACATCACAGTTGAACTGTTCTTGCAGTAGAACCAGAATCAGGTGTCAGAGTTCTAATGTCTGGCTCTGTTCAGAACCTAGAGATTAAATTGAATGTTGAGGATCAGTTCAATATAAAGTTAAAGTTATTTTATTGTGATATGAATTGGCATAATGTTAACCCAGAACAATGAAAATATTAGCAAATAGGTTCTTGCTGATAATAAACAAATATAATAATAATAGTAAAATACCATTATGAATATGACAACTAGTAATATCAACAACATTATAATGTATACTAGTGATGATATGTTTATTACATGAATATCACATCACCTTTTAATACATTTTAAAATAGTTTGTTAAAATGTTATTTTGTGTTGATTTGAGCAACTTCATATCAGCATAATTGCAGGTTTGCTTTACAATCCTGTTGCTCAAAAGATACAATGTTTTCTAGGCCCAAACAACATTGAAAGTAAAATGATATGACTTAATTCTGGTGTTTTTTAGCTACTATTGCTAATATTGATTACTTCTTGGCTAATAATCAATTGATTTTCATGATTGTATGTAGATGTTTTTCTACTTTTTAAGTGTAATGTTTTTTGAAACTTTATTATTGTGAAGAAAAACTAATATTATTATTTTAATACGGTTTAAATGTTTTTTTAGTTTATTAAGCGCTGACTGCTGTATAGATTGTATATTTTAAAAGGGTTTTTGGCTTGTTGCATTTTTTCAGATGCTTTTACACCACTGAGTTTAGATAGTCCATGTGTACCTGGAAATGCTAAATGAAACTTCCTGATAGTTTGAGCATCTACAGTTTATCTACAGGGGACAAATGATAGTAATAATTATTTTCCAAATCATTTAAAACAAATGTAAATTACATGTTGAGGCCTGTCTATTAAATAAAAAAAATCATTTTTTACTAAATATTTGTTCAAATATATTTTGTAATTGACAGATATTTAACCTTTTTAATCTGATATATTTGGTATTGACTGAAATACTATCTAATCTATGTTCAAATACTGTCTAGTGTGCGCATATTACTCATGTCACCTGCTACACTGAAATAAATTATTACATATGTTTGCCACTGATAAACTGAAGCGCCACGAGTATTTTTTATACGTTTAATATTTCTATATATTTTTGCCCATTTTACCAACATGACACATTTGTCTTTGACACTTTTTCTTAAAAACGTTTTTTTCACATCTGGACCTGATAGCTGTCGTCAGAATATGTGACTAAAGATCCTTTGTAAAATAAAGTTTGAACTGCCACACTCGATGTAAAGTTGTTGGTCTACAAACATGTCTAGCGTGCTAGTAGCAATGGGTTGATAAACTGATCACACATTGTGGCTGATCGTGCCCATCCATCATACATTTTCTTAATCTTCCTATTTAATGGCGGGTTGCTAATCAAAAGTATTCAAGCGTGTGTACACAATGTTTGTGCATCAGTGAAATGCGCAAATGCTGCGCAGCAAGCTCGCTCATGACTACAACAAAACTTCCAGCTGATGAGTTCCGTTCAAGATGGCGTCCCAGCGTAGGAACTTAATGCAAAGCGTAAGCAATAATAGTTACAGAATTGTGCTTTTTGTAAACGTGTGCGTTGATAATCGATATATAATAGTGTCTCTGGGTCACTCTGCGTAGTTAGTTACTCTTAAGGGGTGTGACTTTACGTGTGTCACGAATCAGTTTGCAACAGATGTAACGCTAGCTAACTGTGCTACTAGAGTTAGGAGTTAGCACTACTGTAGTTAATCCATCAAATTATATTTCTGTAATCTTCTGCAGAGAGAAGACGTTGAAACGTCTCAGTAGCAAACTGTCTCGATCGTGTCAGTAGTTCATGTGTGACATTCACTCATTATTTTTGCTCTGTTTGCTACAGTGTGACACTGACAGCCCGGAAGTGTAAACATGAGCTAATTATGTATAACAATATAGCTCACTTAAGTTCTGTCACGTGGTGTGCTGGTCTTTTATGTTTGTGTGTTGTAAACAATTAAAAATACCACATCGACAAAAATGTATGTAGATATCTGTTGTGATGGTGAGCCTAATTGAATGGTTCTTCTTAGTCCTACTAGCGACAGCACTATCCAACTAATCTGTACTAGCTTCGCTAATTCCTGTTGTCTTGTGCACCGCCGACACAGCACCAGAGTTGGACGGACGATCTGCCGTTATGTCAGATGTGCGGTGTCGGTACGGCCCCCAACACCGTCTACGGACCGGACGGCAAAGGCACCCAGAGCCACCCCAATGAAGACGGACACTTTCGATTCCGGTAGCTAGCTAAGCAAGACATACCACGGGGGCAGTCAATTCATCAACAATATTGATCAGCCAATGGTGGCAATTTAAATCCAAACATTCCAGACTTGTGTGTGTATTTCTCTGTGTGTGTGTACGTGTGTGTGTGTGTGTGTGTGCTCGGCTGCTCCCTGATCAGAGGTGAGGATGGCCTGTTCCTGTACGGGGTGTTTAACGGCTACGAGGGCAGCAGGGTGTCGAACTACGTGTCCCAGTGTCTCACCGCTGAGCTGCTACTGGGACAGCTCAACTCCACCCACTCTGACGCCGACATCCAGAGGATCCTCACGCAGGTAGGGGGGGGGGTCAGAGAGATCTGTGTGTGTGTCATCACCCAGGTAGGGAGGGGGGGGTGGGGGGGTCAGAGAGATCTGTGTGTGTGTCATCACCCAGGTAGGGGGGGGTGGGGGGTCAGAGAGATCTGTGTGTGTGTCATCACCCAGGTAGGGGGGGGGGTGGGGGGGGTCAGAGAGATCTGTGTGTGTGTCATCACCCAGGTAGGGAGGGGGGGTGGGGGGAGTCAGAGAGATCTGTGTGTGTGTCATCACCCAGGTAGGGAGGAGGGGTCAGAGAGATCTGTGTGTGTGTCAACACCCAGGTAGGGTGGGGGGGGGGTGGGGGGGTCAGAGAGATCTGTGTGTGTGTCATCACCCAGGTAGTGGGGGGGGTCAGAGAGATCTGTGTGTGTGTCATCACCCAGGTAGGGGGGGGTGGGGGGGGTGGGGGGTCAGAGAGATCTGTGTGTGTGTCATCACCCAGGTAGGGAGGGGGGGTGGGGGTCAGAGAGATCTGTGTGCGTGTCATCACCCAGGTAGGGGGGGTGGGGGGGGGGTCAGAGAGATCTGTGTGTGTCAGAGAGATCTGTGTGTGTCAGATATGTGTGTGTGTTGATTGGGGGGGACTGTGTGTCAGAATGATTTCTGTGTATGTCAGAGAGATCTCTGTGTGTGTGGTGTGTGTTACTTTCAGGGATCTGTGTGTACGTGTGTGTGGGGGTGGGGTGTGTGTCAGAGAGTGTGTGTTGTGTGTGTGTGTGTGTATGGTGTTTGGGGTTGTGTGTATCTGTGGGGGAGAGCAGCCATGCTGTGCTGGTGGAAGGTGTCTTGATTGCGGTGTGTGTCGGTGGTGTTTTCAGGCCTTTGATGTGGTGGAGAAGAGCTACTTCGAGACCATAGATGATGCTCTGGCAGAGAAGGCCAACCTGCAGGCCCAACTACCAGAGGTACACACACACAGACACACACACAACCTGCAAGCCCAACTACCAGAGGTACACACACACACACACACACACCTGCAGGCCCAACTACCAGAGGTACACACACACACACACCACACACAACCTGCAGGCCCACTACCAGAGGTACACACACACACACACACATACACAACCTGCAGGCCCAACTACCAGAGGTACACACACACACACAACCTGCAGCCCAACTACCAGAGGTACACACACACACACACACACACACAGAAGCCAACCTACAGGCCCAACTACCAGAGGTACACACACACACACACACTCACTGTTACACACCACACCGCTAACACTCACTGTTACACACTCACTGCCCCAATGTGCCCCATACATGCTCTCACGCGTACACTTTTTCTGCCATGGTGCTGATTGACTATGGATTTCTCCTGTGGAGGTGTATCTGTGATTGCACAGTGATTTCAAATCAGTCCTCTGATGAACGCTTTGTCGGTTTCCATGGTAACTGCAGCTTTGCTGCAGACGGGGTCGGCTGGGTGGCTGAGCCATCCCAGAATGAACTCATCAGCCAATCCTGTCATCTCTATTTATTTTCTCTCTTTTTATGTCTCTTTTCTATCGTCTGTCTGTCTGTCTCACACCTTCATCCCCTCCTCCTGTCTCTCTGTCTGTCTGTCTGTCTGTCTCACATCTCTTCCCCTCCTGTCTGTCTGTCTGTCTGTCTGTCTGTCTGTCTGTCTCACACCTTCATCCCCTCCTCCTGTCTGTCTGTCTGTCTGTCTGTCTGTCTGTCTGTCTGTCTGTCTGTCTGTCGTCTGTCTGTCTGTCTGTCTGTCTGCCTGTCTGCCTGTCTCACATCTCTTCCTGTCATCTCTCCCCCCTCCACCAGGGGGTGCCGTTCCACCAGCTGTCTCCCCAGAACCAGAAGCTGAGTGAGCGCGTGCAGGAGCTGGAGCAGGATGTGTCTGGGGGGGCGGCCGCTGTGGTGGCCCTCATCCTCAACAACAAGCTGCACGTCGCCAACGTGGGTACGGACTCTCACACACACTCACTCACTCACTCACTCACTCACTCACTCACTCACTGACTCACTCACTTACACACACAGACACACACTCACTCACTCACTCACTCACTCACTCACTCACTCACTGACTCACTCACTTACACACACAGACACACACTCACTCACTCACTCACTCACTCACTCACATACTGACTCACACACTCACTTCACTCACTCACTCACTCACACACTCACACCACTCACTCACTCACTCACTGACTGACTCACACACACTTACACTAACAGACACACACTCACTCTCAGACCATGCCTAGGTGTTTTGTTCCTCTGGAAAGGCTCCTTGACCTTCAGGGTGTCTGGTCGTATTGTGTGCACATACACACACCTCTCTCACACACACATACACACACTCTCTCTCACACACATACACACACTCTCTCACACACTCATACACACACTCTCTCACACACTCACACACACACTCTCTCTCACACACACTCACACACACACACTCTCTCTCACACACATACACACACTCTCTCTCACACACATACACACACTCTCTCACACACACCTACACACACACTCACACACACACACTCTCTCTCACCACACACTCACACCCACACACACTCTCCACACCACACTCACACCTCTCTCTCACACACAGACACACACACTCTCTCTCACACCACACACTTACCTAGAGTGCTTCTCCAATTCAAGGCACACACATTATATGAAACAGGAATGTCAGTCAGCGGTATGACTCGCTTCATGGGAGCTATCCCGCTCGACCACTCTGCAATCACTGCTGGGGGAGAGAGGAGCAGGGGGGAGGACCTGCTGTCTAATTGGCTGGCTGACTAGCTGTACTGCTGATTGGTTGGGTGGCCTGACTGACGATCTGTGTGGCCGATTGGCAGACTGTTCCACATTCCAGAGAGTTAGGGCCCTCTCTCTCTCTTGTTCTCTCTCTTGTTCTCTCTTGTTCTCTCACACTCTCTCTCTCTCTCTCTTGTTCTCTCCCTCCCCCCCCCCACACTCTCTTTCTCTCTCTCTTGTTCTCTCTTGTTTCTCTCTCACTCTCTCTCTCTCTCCCTCCCTCCCTCGAAGGGTATCTGTCCGGAATTCTTCAAATGTTATTATGCTCCAGAGAGGAAGGGGGGGGAGTGCAGGACAGAGGGATGGGGAGCAGAAAAGGAATGTCATTGCTTCAAGAGGTGGACAAGTAGAAGCTGTTCTCTCTCTCTCCAGCTGTGTGTGGGGTCAGGGCTCAAAGTTGAATGTGTGTGTGTGTGTGTGTGTGTGTGTGTGTGTGTGTGTGTGTGTGTGTGTGTCCGCGCGCTTCCAGCATTGAAGAACGGCTTACATAGGTATTCAGTGTGTGTGTGTGTGTGTGACCAGGTACCAACAGGGCCCTGCTGTGCAAGTCGACCAGTGACGGTCAGAACCAGGTGATCCAGATCGGCCGGCCTCACACCGTGGATAACGAGGAAGAGCTGCAGAGACTCACAGCCCTGGGTGAGACAAGCTCCCTCCCTCATCCTTCTTCTCCTCACTCCCTCATCCCTCTTCTCCTCACTCATCCCTCCTCTCCTCACTCATCCCTCCCTCATCCCTCCTCTCCTTCCTCCTCTCCTCCCTCTTCTCATCCCTCTTCTCCTCACTCATCCCTCCTCTCCTCCCTCTTCTCCTCCCTCCTCTCCTCCTTCCTCGTCTCCTCCTCCCCTCCTCTCCTCTCTAATCCCTCCTCTCCTCCTTCCTCGTCTCCTCCCTCCTCTCCTCCCTAATCCCTCCTCTCCTCCCCTCTTCTCCTCCTCCCTCCTCTCCTCCCTCCTCTCCTCCCTAATCCCTCCTCTCCTCCCTCTTCTCCTCCCTCCTCTCTCCTCCTTCCTCGTCTCCTCCCTCCTCTCCCTCTCTAATCCCTCCTCTCCTCCTTCCTCGTCTCCTCCCTCCTCTCCTCCCTAATCCCTCCTCTCCTTCCTCTTCTCCTCTCTCCTCTCCTCCCCTCCTCTCCTTCCTCCTCCCTCGTCTCCTCCCTCCTCTCCTCCTTCCTCCTCTCCTCCTTCCTCTCCTCCCTAATCCCTCGTCTCTCCTCCCTCGTCTCCTCCCTCCTCTCCAGGTCTGGACGCGGGGCGCTTGAGGCAGTCAGGGCTGATAGGAGGGCAGAGCTGCACCAGGAGGATTGGAGACTACAGGGTTAAATTCAACTACACAGACATGGAGCTGCTCAGGTGAGCACACACACACACACTGACACACTGACACGCACACTGACACACTCACCGACAGGACTTGAGGTCTTCAATTTAGCCTGTTTGATATCTTGTCTTATTTGACTATACACACACACACACATCTGAGACACACACCTATAGAACGCTGTCAGGAAAACAAAGCAACTAATTTGAATCTGATTCAAATGAGTGAATGATTCGAATAGGATTCAAATGAGTAAGAGCCTAATAATGTAAATGAACTTCCATTTAGAGAGCAGTTCATCTCCCAGATAAACAAACCTCTCTCTCTTTTTCCCTCCTCCCTCCCTTTCTTTCTCTCTCTATTTCTCTCTCAATTGTTCTTTCTCTCTCTCTCTATCTCCCCCCACCCCACACACAACTTCTCACCAGAGAGCATTTTAGGAATTTGTAAAATGGGGGTGTGTAGTTTCTCCTTAAATCTGGGATATGCACATCATCAGAGGTGAAGGAGGTTTGAACCTGTTGTGTCTGTAGACAGAGCAGGGTGGGTCAAGGTTTGGAGAAGGACTTGTCATCTGGGATTAAATAAAACAATCAATACATCAAACGCTCTGATAGTCAAATCAAATAAACTGCACCTCAATTTAATTTCCCCCCCACGTGTTGCGACAACTTTAGCTCATACAAAAATAACGCTCAAAGATAGGTCGTTGTGAACCTTTGGGTCATTGTGACCTCATAAAGCAGCACAAGGGTTAATCGACACACAAACTGTCTCCCTTTCATGCACAATCATCGCCACCATCCATCCATCCATTTTCCCCCCCATCAGTTCAACGTTGAGTTACACGGAGGTTCGGGTCGATGCAAATCAGTCCAGTACTCCACCAGCTGTTTTAGACCCGCCCAGAATATAGGTGATGACCGAGGAAAACTCACAGCGATTGTACGTGTTAAGATAGGCCTTCCATCGAGATGGATCGGGAGGGCTGGTGGGCCCGAGTCCTAGCTTCTTCAAACACGCGCCCACGTAGGCGTCCTCGATGCTAAAGGGCTGGACGTCCTTGGAGACCTCCACCACTTTCCCCGGGAGGTCGTTGGAGAACACGTAGCCCATGCCGAGCGTGTAGGTGGGGTAGGTGGAGTCGGGGTACATCTCCTCCGGGACGTACCATTTGGAGGCGGGGTCGCGGACCACCGGCCTGTCCCACATCAGCATCCCCGTCAGGTAGTTCTCCTGGGGGACGCCAGGCGTCTGCAGCATCGCCACCAGGTTCTGGACGTTCAGGAACATGTCCGAGTCGATCTTCATGGCGTAGGAGGCGTTGGAGCAGCGGGTGGCGAGCCAGTCCATGATCACCATGGTCTTGACGGTCAGGTTGAGGTAGCTGTCCGCGAAGTTGCTCTGGATCAGGTCGCGGTGCGTCCGGCTCTCCTGCCTGACGTTCTCCAGCTGCTGCTCAGCGTCCGAGCCCCCGGGGAGGCCGAGCAGGAAGAGGGTCAGCACCCGCTGGCCCCGGACCAGGGTCTCGTTCCCCCACGTCCTCCGGATGGCGTCCCGGGCAGCCAGGTTGTGGGGCGCCACCGGAACCATGAGTACCAGAAAAGGGGACTTGGTCTCACACACGCCTGGCTCGTCCACGATAAAGCGGTAGTTGCGTGGGTAGGTGAAATGGTAGCTGTTGGCGTAAGGTGTGGTACTGAAATCGCTCTCTAGATCCGGATTGGGCGTAGGAATTACGCTTGGGAGCGCCAGTGGGCTCTGATTGGTTCTTGTAGGCCACGCCCACTGGAACCCCATGGTTCTATTGGTCCAAACGGTCCAATAATTCTGTGTGATTTCAAAGTCTCCCCAGAACCTCTGGAGTCCTCTGGGGGAGTTGATTGAGAAAACATAGCTGAACAGACTGAGAGCACCTAGCAGGAGCAGACCAAGGAAACAGAACCTTACCGCCCGGTTGGGGTGCCGCAGGACCTCCATATCTACACTAGAGAGGGGAGAGAGAAAAGCAACTGTAGAAAACATGGATGTTTATTGCCTGACATTTCATGTGATTCACTTCCTGGTTATTTGTTCTGATGTGGCTCTGATTCGATGGATTCTACTCGATAGATTCTGGCTAAATTGGATTCTACTGATTTATTGAGAGCTTGTTTGTACAGTGTTTCATAAACCCCCAAAAGAGTAATGCATTGTCACGGTAACAATTAATAGGAATAATATAGGAATGCATAGTGTTATTTTACACTTTAAAAAACCTATTCAACCTGTTAAATCATCTACAGGTATTGCCATGGTTTTACATTTCAGTTAACAGCATTAACTATGTATCAAACTAGTAAAAACTAGTCATCCGAGCTAGCTAAACAAGGCTACACCTTGTAGCTGGATGGTTGTGTTCTGCCTGACCTGCTACACTAACAAGTGATAACCAATCATGTCATGTAGCATCTCAGTGACATATTGAAAATATTCACCTTTTATCTGCTCAAGACTGAAGTGGTTCCAGTCTTTGCTTGATGTTTCACATCTTATTGACTTTCTGTTGCATTTGGTAGTTATAATATGTTGACGGGTCGGGTCAAGGTGTGGTGTGGTTCTTAGACGTCCTGATTGGATTTATAAACGATTCATCTTTCCTTTTACAATACTCATGGTAGAATAGGTAAGGTGATTTAAAACCTTCATTTTGTAACAAGCCTTATAATTAATTGTCACGACCACAGCCCCCCGTGTTCTGTTTTGCCCTGCCCTAGTGTTTCCCTGCGTTATTGTCTTCACCTGTGTCTCGTTCAGCGGTTTGAGTTCTCGTTAGTCTCATCGTGTCCACCTGTGTCTCGTTTGGTTCCGTGTATTTAGGTTCCTGTTTTGTGTCCAGTCTTTCTCTTGTCAGTGTGTCTGTTTCCCGTTTTTTGAAGATAAACCGACACAATGCCTTGCTACTCGCCGTGACATTAATTCGTTTGCGGTGTGGTTTCATTTAACTTAACTTTGACAATTTTTGCTAAAATGAAACCCCTAGTCGAATAACTGCCAACTTTGGTTTGTGTTTTCCTCCCCGTTGTGTCATATGTTTCTTCATGTTACTTTTTACATTTAAATAAGATTTCTTGAACAGTTTAAACCAGAAGAGAGAGAGAGAGAGAGAGAGGGTAGAGAGAGAGAGAGAGGGAGACGAGAGAGAGAGAGAGAGGGGGAGATGGAGAGAGAGCGAGATGAGAGAGAGGGAGAGAGACAGAGAGAGAGAGAGAGTGGTAGAGAGAGAGAGATGAGAGGAGAGCAGAGAGAGAGGGGTAGAGAGAGAGGGAGAGAGAGAGAGGGAGAGAGACAGAGAGAGAGAGAGGGTGTAGAGAGGGAGCGAGAGAGAGAGATAGAGAGAGAGAGAGAGGGGTAGAGAGAGAGAGAGGGGTAGAGGGGCATTTATATAAGATTTCTGAATCAATTGAACAGTTTAAACCAGAAGAGAGTGACAGGGCTGGAATCAGAAGTAGGCAGACGGCTCAGTTTCACTCGTTCAGTAGTTTTGCTGATCAAATGTTTTACCATTTTCATTTATGTATCCTATGGAGATGCTGTTCTTTTCCGTTGTCTGAATCAATAGTAACATAGCCGACATCAAGTTGGTCTTGAACTACATAGAACAGCGTTAACTTCATGTTCTACCATATTGTAAATCATTTACGTCTGCTCTGATTAGCTTATTACAGCTGAAAGTAAATCCTGCCACAGTATTAATTATATAGAGTTCATTAAATCCCTCTAACCCTATAAGGATCTACGTACAGTCCGAGTCAAATCAAAAGATCAGGTAGATTTGCGTGTTAGAAGTTCCTGTTTGTGGGTATTGTTAAGGACACCTTCATATGTATGTTCTGTAGGGTAATGTTAACAGATCAGGAACATAGTATTTCCCCTTATCTGCTATCTATGAATTCACACAATATCTGTATTGATTCAACCGAATAAAAACAAGATCAAATAATAATAATTGATGGATAAATTGTCGGTTTAGTCTAACAAGCACACCGAGAGTATGATGGAGGAAACTCACCTTCTCCTGTGCTGTCCTGCCTCTTCTGTGTGTGCATCCGTGTGTGTGTGTGACTGCTTACATCAGTTTGGTCTCAGATGAATTGTTGCTTAGGGATATGATCGTTCCGACGCGATCTTTCCGACGCGTTCACACACAATGACATCTTAGGAGTACCATAAGGCACACTAAGGTGAGGTTTGTGTATTTGTTTAATGACCGTGTGTACCGTTGCTCATCATGACTTTTCTTTGGAACGGATCCCCTTATCACGTCCTCCGTCATAAAAACAAAGAACCTGTGTGTGTGTGTGTGTGTGTGTGTGTGTTAGATCCTTTGGTCTGTCAGATTGGTTGTTTCTTCGACACGTGGAATCTTGCTCAATTGTTCTGACACACACACTGACACACACACACACACACACTGACACACACACACACACACACACACACTGACACACACACACACACTGACATACTCACCGACAAAACTTGAGGTCTTCAATTTAGCCTGTTTGATGTCTTGTCTTATATGACTATACACACACACACACATCTGAGACACACACCTATAAAACGCTGTCAGGAAAACAAAGCAACTAATTTGAATAGGATTCAAATAAGTGAATGATTCGAATAGGATTCAAATGAGTAAGAGCCTAATGTAAATGAACTTCCATTTAGAGAGCAGTTCATCTCCCAGATAAACAAACCTCTCTCTCTCTCTCTCCTGCTTCCTTTGTATCTCTCTCTCTCCCTCTCTCTCTCTGTCTCTGTCTCTCTCTGTCTCTCTCTCTCTCCTTTACTCTGCCCATCTCTCTCCCCTCCATCAGCACGGCCAAGAGCAAACCAATCATAGCGGAGCCAGAGATTCACGGCAGCCAATCTCTGGAGGGAGTTACGGGCTTCCTGTTGCTGATGTCAGAGGGGCTGATCAAAGCCCTGGAGTCCGCCCACGGGCCTGAACAAGCCAATCAGGTGAGCGCATTCGCCTGGACAAGCCAATCAGGCGAGCGTATTCGCCTGAACCGAGGTGCTATCATTGTTTCGCTAATCTGACCTTCCTTAACTTTACCTTCACCACTCTCTCTCTGTCTGTGTCCCTCTCTGTCATTGTCTCTCTGTCTTTGTCTGTCTCACTCTTTCTCTCTCCCCCCCCCTCAGGACATGGTTGCCATGGTGGCGGCGGAGCTGGCTCAGCAGGGCAGCCTGGAGGCCGTGGCCAAGGCGGTGGTGGAGCGAGTGCGCCGCGTGCATCACGACGTGTTCGCCAGCGGGCGTCAGAGGGCGCCGCTCTGCTCTCGCCACGAGGACATGACCCTGCTCATCCGCACGCTCAACTACACGCTGCCTGACGGGACCCTCACCCCCACGCAAGGTAGGAGACACACACCACACACACACACACACAGGGTACGAGACACACACACACACACCCCCACGCAGGGTAGGAGACACACACCACACACACACACACACACACAGGGTAGGACACACACACACACACAGGGTAGGACACACACACACACAGGGTAGGACACACACACACACACACACACACAGGTAGGACACACACCACACACACACACACACACACACAGGGTAGGAGACACACACCACACACACACACACACAGGGTAGGACACACACCACACACACACACACACACACACACACACACACAGGGTAGGAGACACACACCACACACACACACACACAGGGTAGGAGACACACACCACACACACACACACACACAGGGTAGGACACACACACACCACACACACACACACACACAGGGTAGGACACACACACACAGGGTAGGACACACACACCACACACACACACACACACACACACACACACACACACACACACTGGGTAGGACACACACACCACACACACACACAGGGTAGGACACACACACACACACACACACACATGCAGGGTAGGACACACACACACACACACAGGGTAGGACACACACACCACACACACACCCAGGGTAGGACACACACACACACAGGGTAGGACACACACACCACACACACACACAGGGTAGGACACACACACCACACACACACACACAGGGTAGGACACACACACCACACACACACGCAACACAGGGTAGGACACACACAGGGTAGGACACACACACCACACACACCACACACACACATGCAGGGTAGGACACACACCACACACACACACATGCAGGGTAGGACACACACACCACACACACACGCATGCAGGGTAGGACACACACACCACACACACACACACTTACACACATGCAGGGTAGAAATAAAACGCACACACACGTACACGTTGGGTAATACAACACACACACACACACTTTGAAGAAGCACACACCCTCACATAATAACATGTGTGTGTGTGTGTGTGTGTGTGCAGGGGGTCGTATCTACCCGGTGTCCATTCCCTACTCCAACAGTCAGAGCACCAGTAAGACCAGCGTCACCCTGTCCCTGGTCATGCCCTCCCAGGGGACCCTCACCAACGGCACCAACACAGCCTCGACGCTGGAGGAGGGCACGCCCACGCCTGGGTAGGACACACACACACACACATACACAGGTATATACACACACACACATGTATATACACACACACACACATACATACACACACACACATACATGCATACACACACACATACACACACACGTATATACAGACACACACACACACACATACATACACACACACAGGTATATACAGACACACACACACCACACACATACATACACACACACAGGTATATACAGAAACACACACACACACACACATACACACACACAGGTATATAGAGACACACACACATACATACACACACACAGGTATATACAGACACACACACACACACATACATACACACACACAGGTATATACAGACATACACACATTTCCAAACTTTTGACTGGGACTGTACATACATACACACATACACATACATACACACCCACACACACACACACGTATATACATACACACACATGTATATACATACACACACATACATGCATACACACAGACACATTTAGCATATACACTGTCCAAACACACATGGGTAAGTAACACCCACACACACACACAGCCGTGTGTACTGTGTGTGTAGAGGACGTGTGCATGCGCTTGCTTTCATCATTCATTCCTCTCTTCATTCCTCCTGTCCTCCATGTCTCGTTTTCTTCCTCTTCTTCTCCTCCGCGGCGTCCCCTCTTCTCCCTCGCCCCATCCCGTCATCACGCTCTCTCCTTCCTGTCTCTTCACTCCATCCTCGCTGTCCTCTGTGTGCCCCGCCCCCCCTCCTCCTCCTCCTCCGTCACCCGCTCCTCTCCTCCACTCGTCTAGTCGCCTCCCTCCATCCACGCGCCGCTCGTCTCTCGGTTATACTGCAGCCCATAAGTGAACTCCCTCTCTCCTCTCCCCCCTCCCTCCCTCTCCTCCCCTCGTCCCCCTCCCTCCCCCTCTTTCTCTCCCACCCCACCCCGACCCCGCCCTCTTCTCCCTCTACTCCTCCCCTCCTGCCGTCCGTCTCTCCTACTCCCACCCTCTCCCCGCTCCCCTCTACTCCCCACCCCGCCCCCGCTCCCTCCCCACACGCTCCTTTCTCCCCCTTCTTCTCCTCCACTCCTCTCTCTCTCTCCCCCATCCCTCTCTGCTACCCACCCCCAACCCACCCCCCCCTCCCCTCACCACCCCCACCTCCCCCTCTCCTCCCCTCCCCTACACCCCCTCTCCTCCCCTCCCCTACACCCCCCTCTCCCTCCGAATCCAACCCACCCCCCCTTAACCCCCTCTCCTCCCCTCCCCTTCGACCCCTCCCCGTCCTCCCCTCCTCCTCCCACCAGCCAGAGCCCCACGGCCACCCTCCAGTCGTCCAACACCCAGACTCAGAGCTCCAGCTCCAGCTCTGGGGACGGGGGCAGCCTGTTCAGGCAGAGGGGGAGCCAGGCGGTCCAGCCGGACGAGACGGGACGCGTGCCCCCCCTACGTGGACTTCACACACTTCTACAGGCTGTGGGGCATGGACCACGGGGACGCCACGCAGGGGGGGCTGGGGCCACAGTGAGGGAGGGGGGCTGGGGGCTGGGGGAGGGGGCTGGGGACACAGTGAGAGAGGGGGGGCTTGGGCCCCAGTGAGAGAGGGGGGGCTTGGGCCCCAGTGAGAGAGGGGGGGCTGGGGCCACAGTGAGAGAGGGGGGGCTTGGGCCCCAGTGAGGGAGGGGAGGCTGTGAGGGGGGGCTGGGGCCACAGTGAGAGAGGGGGGGCTAGGGCCCCAGTGAGAGAGGGGGGGCTTGGGCCCCAGTGAGAGATGGGGGGGTGGGAGAGGGGGCATAGAGGGGGTGAGTACCACACGAAAGGGGGAGGGAGGAGAAGGGTTGGGGCCATTTATCCAAAGGAAAGAGACTCGGTCATTTCAGTGATGTGATTCCAGGGGCATGCATGAGGTAGGGGAGGAGAGAGGTTAGATATATCTCTCTCTCTCTGGGAGAGAGAGTACAATGATGAACCAGGTGATAAACAGTGAACCTGTCTGTCTGTCTGTCGGTCAGTCTGTCTGTCGGTCTGTCTGTTGGTCTGTGTTGCTATGAACAGCGTTGTCATGTTTTGTTACATGCGTGTCTACATGTGAATGTATGTTGTCAAGTTTTAGGGTCTTTTATTTTTCAAACATTTTTTCGCAGTTTGTCTGTCAGGAGAAATAGTGCCTTGCAGAATAAACTATACTACACATGCTAACTTTAATTGCTCATAATTTGAGATGGATGAGAAGAGATTAACGGATGAAGTGTGTGTGTGTGTGTGTGTGTGAGAGAGAGGATTTCCATCACCTCATAAAACATCACATTAAAAAAAGATTATCAATCTCCAATGTCGAAATGGCTTCAGTGGTCTAACTGCTCTTATCGCAGTCGCTCATTGGTGTCAAGTGTGGACCGATAACTACTAACAACTGTGGGCAAGTAGGTGCAATGTTATGACATGTAGTTTGTAATCCAGTATAACCTCCTGCTTCATGTTAACGATTGATATTGGGCACCTGCGGTAATCGTAAAGTATACTGTATCGCACGCGCCGACCTTTGTTCTTATAATTATACAATACACCACGTAAACAGGGCCTTGACAATGCGGTTCGTTTCAGTAGACACATGGGATAGTCGTTAATTAGCAGTTCGGCCTCCGTCTCAATCAGTTTGTTTGTGTGTGCGGATTTCCACATCAAAACAGCCCATCCGTCTCCATGGCTCCGCCAAAAGAAAAGGCTCTTTTCCTCCCCTCTGTCTCCCAGACACGCAGTTCGACACAAATCGCTCGTCTCCGTTTTTGTTATAGCCTTCAGTTCTGATGCGGTTAAGTGGAATTAATGTGTCCTCGTTGCCTCCCCCGTATTTCCGCATGTTTCCCCTCAAACCCTCCCTCCCTCGATTCTACTCGGACCCCGTCTCTTTCTCACTAGCATCTCTCTCCCAGTCCCTGTTTTTGTCAATAGGCTACTCGTATTTATGATCTTGAATATCTCTGCCCTTCATGAACGATGTGAGGCCGGCGGCGACATGCAGTTCAGAGAGATCGAGGTGGTTCTCTTAACCCCACAGAAGACCGAACGCTTTTTAAATGTCCCCCAAACACTTTCAGTATTCTGTGTGTGCGGATGGGCGTGGATATCCCAAGGCGATAAACGGCTTATGGGAGGAGCAACTCGTAACATAAAATAACAAATATGAACATGCTATACATCTACAGACACGAGTGTGTCGGCTAGATGATCACCACACTGGCACGGATTATGATGTTGGGTTTATGTGTATCAATTCAGTCCCTTCACACACGACTGGGATTCTAGTCTACATGGCAGGCAGCCCAGCAACGTTGCTCCCTCTCTCTCTCTCTCTCGCTCGCTCTCTCTCCCCCTCGCTCTCTCGCTCCCCCCTCCGCTCTTTCCGTGTTTACAATTTCGCCTTTATTTCAACCGGCCCCAGAGCCCCCGTCAGTGCCCCCCCGCCCCGTCCACTCTCACTCCGTCCTCTGTGATAACCAAAACCTACGCGGGGAGGAGCTGCCTGTCCCGTCTTATGCACCCCCCTCACCTCCCTCCTCCCCTCTCCTCTCCCCCACTACTCTCATTACTGGCAGAGAATGAAAAAGAAGCGGGTAAACGGCACAAGAGACGAGTCTGTTTCTTGCGCGAGCGGAAAGGCGTCACGTTCGATGCAGGGGCGCTGTTGAATGAGGCTGAGGAGAGGGACCGTTGCCCTGCAGATAACGGCGAGAGCTCGAGATAGAGAGGGGTGGGGGAGAGAAGACAAGAGGAGGAAGCGGCGACGGCGAGTCATAAAAACGTCAAAAGCGGTGTAACCGTGGAGGACGACACAGCGATTTCCTGTCTCTCTCATCACCTCAGCCGGTGGATGGATAGGCTAACCTATTCCTTCTGCACCGATGATCTGACCGGCCGCTCGAGCGGATTCGTGTTCCGTGCGCGCCACCAAAATCGGTACCCTTTCTCTCGGTTTTCCTTCATTAGCTAGAATAACGGTACAATCGACATTGAAACGAGCGGAGATCAAGACTAGCGAAACGAACGGGCAGATCACCGGATTCAATCACCGGAATATCTACCCCCATCCTAGGGCAACGGGAGAAGAACCGTGGGTTTTCCTCGATGAAAACACCGCACAGCCTCAACCGGGGCGATGCAGCTGTGCAATAAAATAACTATGTAACAGTCAGAACGGAGACCCCGGTTCTCTGTGCACCGAGGCAGGGCATCGCCACCGGATTGAAATGGAATAGATTTGCGATAGCCCAACAACCGAACGGCGACGACCAGAACGGGTTCTTATCGTCCTATGACCATCAAGAGACATCCAACACAGGCGATGGGTGAGATACGGTTGCTTTTTGGATGGTTTGCAAAAACAGGGTGGGGGGGTGAGGAGGGGGGGGGGCTTGGGTTGTTGAGAGACGGCTCTAGACCTCTGTCAATGCACTTGTCTTACTGCAATGTCGGCACCGTATGATGTGTGTGTGTGATAGCATCTTATGACGGTAAAGTTGGTCGTGATGTAGCCTATACCAATGCCAAGGGGGCATGACAGCATCGGTCCCGAACGGCAATTTAACCTGTAAACGATCCTGTAATCATTTGCTGTTTGGAATGATTTAGCCCGCAGACTTAGAATGCAAATACACGATCAATCTCGCTCTCCTTTAGATTTGACCCGCGCGTGCAGTTGTTTAATAACGTTCCAGATGTTTCGTGTTGCTTCCTAAGCGATAAGTGGAGGTTGTATTTCCCCATGACCGACAGAGGCGACAAACGGCTAAAATACACACACACACAAACACACACACACGCACGCACACATTAGTGTAGGCCCGTATTCGAATACTTGTAAACATGCTGTCATAGACGATCCGTCTTGAGCTTGACCTGTTTTGTCTTTCGACCCGGACATATTCCCTGCGTTGCCAACACCATGCTTAAAGGTCGTGCGCGCATAAACCAGCATTGGCATTTGGTTAGACTGTGCGTAGTTTTTTTTGTGTGTGTTTTAAACTGTGATATATGCTGCTTCCTGGGAACGCAGATGCAGCTCGTGCTCATGGCCAGATCAATTTCACCACCTAATCGGTTGGCTGAAAGACCGAACGGCCAGCTGCCTTATCTCTACCAGTGCTAAATCAATACCCTATTCCATCTGTCGGTGGGTTGTGCACGTGGGAGGGGGCGCGAGGGTCTCAAGGCGGTGACTAACTTGATCTATCGTGTGTTGCGATGGAGCGGAAGGGATGACGGGAGAGGTGAGGGGGAAATAAAGGAAATAGAAGGTGAGACGGGGAGTGATGACGAGCTAAAGAGACCAAGAGGAGGCCCAAAGAAAGTCGAATTTCAGCTCAGCTCAGTTCTTGCAACACAGCATCAAACAAATCACACATTTAAACATTCACACACACACAAGCACTCTCCATCACTGTTCTCATGTCTCACTTTCTTCCATCTATGTCTCTTCCTCTTTCCCTCTTCCCCCTGTCCCCTCTCTCACTCTATCTCTATCTCTCTTTCTCCTCGCCTCTCTCTCTCTCTCTCTCTCTCTCTCTCTCTCCTCGATAACTCTCTCTCGTTCCTCTCTCCCTCTCTCTCTCTCCTCCTCTCTCTCTCTCTCTCATAAATCTCTCTCTCTCTCTCTCTCTCTCTCTCTTCTTCTATTCTCTCATCTCTCTCTCCTCTCTCTCTCTCTCTCGTCCCTCACTCTCCTCTCTCTCATCGTCTCTCTCTCTTCTCGCATCTCTCTCTCTCTCTCTTCTCGCTCTCCCTCTCTCTCTCCTCTCATCTCCCTCTCTCTCCTCTGCCTCCAGTCCTCCAGTCACCTTACCTTGTCCTGTCATGGTACTTCATTCAGGGGTCTCATCTCCTGGAGGCTGAAATAGGAGGGATTGATTGAGGGCTTGCCTTCTTTGTCTCTCTCTCGTCTTGTCAGTTTATCTCCTCCGTCCTGTTCCCGTTCCTCACCTTTCTTCTCTCTTCATTCTCCCATCTTCTAACTCTCGTCTTCTCTTCTGTTCCCACCGGCATCCTGTTTTTGAGACCGCTCTATAAGTGCCAGCAGGTCTCTAGATGGCCGTGCTGGAGGGTACGCCAGCAGCATGGCTCTTAACAGTTCACCACGGTTCCGATCTGAGGTCTCTCTCTCTCTCTCTCTCTCGCCTCTCTCTCACCTCTCTCCAGCTCGCGCCCTCCTCGACGTCCTCTCTCTCATCTCTTCTCTCTCCCTCATCTCTCTCGGCCTCCTCTCGTCTCTCTCTCTCTCTCCAGCTCGCCGCTCTCGTCTCTCTCTCTCTCTCTCTCTCTCTCTGAGGTCTGACTCGGGGTACACCTGGTTCGGTCCTCTGGTGTGTATTGTCTTTTCTTTATATCTCTTCTCTCCCTCTCTTTCTCAATTCTCACACCCAGTGACACACACCACCACTCACTTATTAATAAGGTTAAATAATAGTTAACTATAGTCTCTGTTCCACGCAGTCTCACACACTCACCGTGTGAAAAAAAGTCGCCCACACAAACTGATGAAGGTCTGCTGGAAACGTGAGATGAGAGAGAGAGGATGGAGAGAGAGGATGAGAGAGGAGAGAGAGGAGTAGGAGGAGATAGAGTAATGTTGGGGATGAGGATGCTCGAGGAGATTAGAGTATGAGTATGCTGAGAAGAAAGGAGGAGAGAGGGAGGATGAGCGTGAAGGTAGGATGAGAGAGAGTGAGAGAGAGGAGCAGAGGGAAGGAGACTGAGCAGGAAGAGATGAGGAGAGCGCGAGTAGGAAGAGACAACAGCGGATGACAGATCTGATTGTGTCCTCTATGCTGCCTGCGGCTGTGTGTGGTCCCGTTGTGTGTGTGTGTCTGTTTGTGTGGTAAAGGATGAGTTTGTGTAGGTTGTGTTCGCTGGCTTGAGAAAGATGATGGTAACAGTCCATATTCCCACAGCAGCGTGTTTATCTTTCTCAGCAAACCGTGGCAACCATCTCTCTCTCTCTCTCTCTCTCCGTCGCTTCTCGTCTCTCTCTCTCTCAGTCTCTCTCTCTCTCTATTGCTAACTCTTTATCTGAGCTACTTATTCGCACACTTTCACTGACTGACTCATCCCTGTCGACACCAACACCACACACACCCCACATCAATGTCTCAAGTCTCAGAGTGCTAGTCATTGTGAGAGTTTGTTGTTGACTTTGAATCGCTGTTGGGTAATCTGTGTAGAGCTGTCTGTCACTGCTGTAGGAGAGGAGAGGAAGAGAGGGAGAGAGGCAGAGGATGAAGCGGAGAGGATGCAGAGGGATGCAGAAGGAGGGATGAAGAGGGCGAGCAACGGAGGGATTAAGGACCGGACGAGGACTGAGCGTGCGCGACGAGGGTGCAGAGGGGAGAAAAGGTAAGGGATGAAGAGCGTCGAGGATGAAGACGGAGAGCAGGAGTGATGACAGGAGAGAGGATGAAGAGGTGAGAAGAGGAGGGATGAGGGAAGAAACAGGAAGAGGGTGAGCACTGAGCAATTTATTTTTATTCCTCCCTGTCCTCTTTGTCCAACTTGTATTGTTCCTCTCGAGTACCCGCCCCCACATACCACACTCTCTCTCCTAATCTATTCATCCTTGTTCCTTCCTTGTTTACTTCCTCCGTCTGGCCCAGCAGAGTGTTACCAGCAGGGCTAAAATAGACACTATCATTCTTGGTTGCTTTTTATTCGGCACCATCCTGACAGCCCTCTCTCTCTCTCTCTCTCCTCTCTCTCTCCTCGCTTCCTCTTCCTCCTCTCTCTTCTCCCCT
>CAEFZP010003749.1:0-67726 GCA_903064625.1 Mallotus villosus
AGCTGCCAGAAAATTTACGTAGGGGAGTCTCAATACTCAATGGAGAGATCCGTTTAAAACACCGATATAAGGTTAGGAGAGGGGAGGAACAGGAGATACGGTCCTATATCAACAATTTTTTTATGCATGGGGTTACAATATGGCGATGAGGGTCGTGGAAGCACACAGAGAGTGGACACAAACTCTCAGACAAAAGGCTGAGCTGAGAGGACTGGAGATTCACATCTTTATACGAACCATTGACCCAACTGGGTGTAAATGAGAAGTATTAACAAATCACGACAGGTCTACGTAGCAGGGAGTCGTATTAGGAGTTTTACATTGTTCCTTGGAGATATCTGTACAGCGTCAGGTAGTTGTTAGGCCACATGACGAGTTTCATATATATATATACTATGTATAGGTTTTCTGTTGTTGTAATGATATCAAACTATGTAATATTATTTCTGAGATTTGTGGTTGATGTTTGTTGCCTGGCGGGTGGCGGATCCAACTCCAGAAAATATAGTGGCACTTACCTCTCTTTGCTGTATTCATGCTGGGGGATTCACCTGGGAAAACAAAAATGGATGCAAACATCAGTTTCTTACACCCTCTGTTGAGGAAAAAAACTGTGGAACCATAATTAACACTATAAATAATTAACCTTCCGGACCTTCAAATCTCCATGAAAAAATTATTGCATTTCTTATACTCACAGGAATAAAGATTTCCAAAGCGTCCCACATGGCATGTTGTGCCCGTGGAAACTCCAACCCTGCAGCCTGTTCCGACTCCCTGTTGCAAAAATCCTTTAACCTTTTCCAGCCGGAGGCAAAATTCCGAACATTCCATATGCTGCCGAAATATGATTATCATATTCATATTCATATTTTATGAATTTTCATATTCAATCGTACACCTAAACGGGTTATACCATATTGAAGAGGAGAACTAGGGGATTTTAATGATGTGAATAAATATATGATTACTTAAGGCAAATCATATTTTATTAAGGTGATTTCAGGCAGCCATTTTTTACAAAAACTTCTCCATCCACCATACCTCATCAGACAACTTACATTTTGACGACTTTAATTACAAGATGGAGGAAAACTTTGACTAGGTGGAATATCCACAAATCTGTGGGCAATGTAAATCCGAAAACAGATTAGAAATATCTTATTTTGATTAAAAGCTATGACCATTCTAGTGACTAGTGGTAACATGGGGAAAACCGGAATTCCCCTCCCCCAAAAGTAGCTAGCGCTATGCCTGGCTACTCCTCTCGATAACTAAAAAACGTTCTACTGTCTTCCACAATCAACCGAATTGGCCAAACAAGATATCAAAATGTAGCTTATAGTTTACATAATCTAGCTAGTTAATGTTGTTTTTCCAAGTTTCACAGAAATATGCTAAAGTTGAGGCTAAACAGCGCTACTATCGTCATACTACCCTTCCTGCCGGACAAGTATTTCTCTCGTCAAAATAACTCCCGTCACTCCCACAAACAAATTCTTCGTAAGTAAAAAGTTTAGACTTTTAATTGACAATATTCACAACACATATTAAGACACTTGTCTTTAATCATAATATCGTCTCCGATTTCAATTCGAAGCTGTAAATCTCACGCTGTAGGCAATCTTCCATGATCTCCGCTCTAGCTCCGCCTCGGAAAACAATGGCTGCCGTTGCAGACGATACAGGAAAATCCTCCTCCCACTAACCCCTTAACCAATGGTATGTGCTTTTAGCTTAACTTGTCATGAGTATCCAGAAGCTTTCAGAATTAAAATTGGTGATTGGACGGCAGAGCTATTAAGGCGTGAACCATGGGCATTTAAATGCCCATTTTTGAATGGGCCGGCTGGATAGGGTTAATATGTTGTCCTCGCATGGAGGACATATCAGATATTAAACTGATAAGAACAGATTTTTTAGTTTTAAAAGGTTTTATTTTCAAACAATCTCAAACCAAGAAAGGCGTGGGGCCGAAACCCCACTCACCCAACAGACACAGACCTAACGAAATCCACATACCAGTACATCACAGAAAAAAACCTTGCCCTTCCCATACACCTCACCCCCAGCCCCGTAAACACACAAAAACCACAAAAAAACAACCAACAAAAAATGACGTAAAAATAAAAAACCACACACAAACCACCCACCAGGGGCGACACAACAAAAAACAGGGGCTATACACAGGGGCAGGGACATAGGGACACAAACACTTGACATCATGGTCAAAGGCCACTCACAGGGGCCAAAACCCCAAAATAACACCAAAACCAAAACCAGGGTGACCCGCCCACAAAACAACCAAAAAACCGAACAACAAAAACCCCAACGCCACGACCCTCACAGGAGGCCCAAACCCCCCCTTCCACCTCTCTCTGGCCGCGTGCATCCCCCACCTCCTAACATCAACCCCCACCCTCACCCTTAGACTATCCTCCACCCGCTTAACACACCCCTCCACCCCCCAGTCAAACCCCCGCTGCACCCACTCCTTCCTCGCCTGCCACAACACCCGTTTAAAAAGACTGATGATCAGCCACAGGAGGAAGCGGTTACGCCTCCCCCCTGACCACCCCACACCCCTCTCCACCCTCACCCAAGTGAGCCTAAAACCCATAACCACCATTCCCAGCAAAACCCCCGCCCTGGCCCACACTACTCCAGCAAACGGACAGTCCCACATGACGTGTCTTATGGACTCGTCACCGCTACAGGTGGCCCGCGGGCACACCGAGGTCCGTGCCAGGCCGTGCCGGTGCATGATCTCACGCACCGGCAGGCCCTTGTGCAGGCACAGCCAATTCAGGTCCTTGAGACCGTTGTCAAGACCGGGCAATTGCACTGACGACCAGACCGTGGCGGGGATCCCCACCACGGCCGGCGCACAGACTCCCCGCACCAACTCGGCATACAGGGCCCTCTGACTCAGGCCCAGCACCGGGTCTCTGGCCGCCGGGTGCAGCCGCAGCCACTTAGCCGCCTGGCCATAATGCCAGGGCAGCTGCTCCGCCCGGGGGCCCAGGTTGGACCACTCTATCAGGTGCCTCGCCTGATACGAAAAGAAAAAACGTAGGAAGTGCCCAGAAGGGTGCAGCACCGGACTGGACAACTCTCCCAAAAGAAAACAAACGAACACGCAGTCGAGCTTCAGCGGGAAGTGTGGCACGTCCCTCCCCCCCTGACTCACGGGGGCCAGCATGCGGGCCCTCGCCACAACCTCGTATCTCCCCCCCCAGAGGAAGCGAAACACGAGCCGCGTCAAGGGCCTCCGCATACCGGCCGGCATGGGATACACGTAAGCCAGGAAGAGGAGAGTCGGCAACACCTCCATCTTCAGGACCAGTACCTTCCCCACGAATGTCAGAGTCCTGGCCTTCCATAGGGACAACTTCCGCTCAACTGCGCTCAGGCGCCTGGTCCAGTTGGCCGTGGCGCACTGGGCTGCCTGAAAGTGCACCCCCAAGATCCGCAGGGGCCCTGCACAGTGAGACAGCCCCCCTGGTACATCCGTCCTACCCTTCCAGCGCCCAAAGAACTTCACAGAAGACTTGGTGAGGTTGAGCACCGCACCAGAGGCCTTCGTGAAATCTTGGAAGGTCTCCAAGGCTCGGATCAGGCTAGCGTCGCTCAGTCCAGGCCTGATGTTATCTTTGTATATCTTTTGTCAGAGACTTTGTTTAATATGTGAAATAAAACTTTCACTTGTTTAGTTAATTGATGGTTTGCAGTCTGACAAAGAAATAAATCATAGCATAAATGTAAATCATTATGTACCATATTAAATTGCATAGCATCATATTCCCTTTGCATCGCATTTCATTGAATCGCATTGTGTCGAATCGCACTGCATCGCAATAGGGGTGAATCGTATCGCATTAGTAGTTGCTTTTATGTATCTTTAATGTATCGGATCGTTGGCAGTGCATCGAGATGTGTATCGCATCGTCCTCTGTGATGGAGATGCACATCCCTAGTGCAGAGTCAGTGTGCGTTGGTGTAGAGTAGGGGTGGCGCCAGATCGTTTTTAATGCAGGTGCTGATGGGGTGCTAGATCATTGACCAGTGTTGCCAACTCCTCAGTAAGGAAAGTAGCTATTGGCTGTCCTAAAAGTCGCTAAAATACGTAATCTCCTAATTTGCATATTTGTAACAGCTGCTGTGTGGGAGAGAGGAATAGCATTGTTGGAGAGACAAAAGGAGGGTAACATCACCCGAAATATGTTTAGAACTACAAAATAATTTTCTTATGTTGATTGTTGCGGGGCAAGCTCTTGGTCATCAAGGGCAATTTCGATCATCCCCTCCGCCATGTCCTGGCAGGACTATCCAGCAGCCTCCGTAGCGTGCGGCTCAGCAACCTAAGTTTTCTGACTGATTGGCGTCTTGGGAGGTCCTGCGCATGGCCTTTTTGTGTTGCATTTTCTGTTTGTATTATATCGTTGTCTGTAGCTACATGACCCCACGGGATTAATAAAGTATATATCTATCTCTATCTGTTGAGGTTTTTTTTAAGGTTTCGGTATTGACAAAGGCCATGAAATCTCTAAATAGCTGAATTATTTTAATGCTTTGTCTAAACCCTCATTAGACGGCCTAAATCAATTTAATACTTTAAAAACAAAAGACTGCTATGTGGGGTGGAATTGATAGCTCTACTTCCAACCCTCTACTTATTACCCTCCTCTTTTATCCGGGCTTGTGACCAAGAAACTACACTTTTTAGTTACAGTCTGGTTGCGGAGTGTGTGGGTCTGCTGCTGTCTGCTGCGCCTGTGAGTGCTTTGGGACAGCAGAGGAGCTCACGGCTCGTTGAGGACAGAACTGAACTTTCATGTGCTTTCTATCTCCAAAACAGTGGGAACATTCGCTAGATTTGTCGCTAGTCAGTTTTTACATTAAAAGTCGCCAAGTTGACAACACTGTCATTGACAGGGGGAACTCCGCAAGTATATACAGTCGTATGCAAAAGTTTGGGCACCCCTGATAATCTCCATTACTTTCATCTATAAAATGTTGGGCGTTTGGATGAGGAACGTCTTTGTCATATATATACACATACGTCATGGACAGTGATATTTTAGCCGTGAAATAAGGTTTATTTGATAAACAGAAAATATGCCATACGCATCATAAGAGAATTAGACACTTGCATAAATTTGGGCACCCCAACAGAAAAATCACATTAATATTTAGTAGAGCCTCCTTTTGCAAAAATAACAGCTTCTAGACGCTTTTTATATCCTCTGATGAGTGTCTGGATTCTGGATTGAGGTAATTTGGACCATTCTTCCTTACAATACATCTCCAGTTGAGTAAGGTTTGATGGGTGCCTAGCGTGGACAGCCCGCTTCAAGTCACCCCATAGATTTTCAATTATATTCAAGTCTGGGGACTGGGATGGCCATTCCAAAACATTGTAGTTGTTCCTCTGCATAAATGCCTTAGTGGATTTGGAGCAATGTTTCGGGTCGTTGTCCTGCTGGAACACCCAACTGCGCCGTAACTTCAGCTTTGTTACAGATTCTTGAACATTATTGTCCAGAATTTGCTGGTACTGAGTTGAATCCATACGACCTTCAACTTTAACTAGATTCCCAGTTCCTGCACTAGCCACACAGCCCCACAGCATGACGGACCCCCCCACCAAATTTTACTGTGGGCAGCAAGTGTTTTTCTAGGAATGCTGTGTTCTTTTGCCTCCATGCGTAACGCCTCTTGTTGTGACCGAATAACTCCATCTTTGTCTCATCAGTCCACAGTACTTTGTTCCAAAATGAGCCTGGCTTGTTCAAATGTAGTTTGGCAAACCTCAAGCGAGCCTTTTTGTGGCGCGTGTGCAGAAAAGGCTTCTTCCGCATCACTCTCCCATACAGCTGTTCTCTGTGCAATGTGCGCTGAATGGTCGAGCAATGCACAGTGACACCATCTGCAGCAAGATGACCTTGCAGCTCTTTGGAGGTGATCTGAGGGTTGTCCTTGACCATTCTGACCATTCTTCGCCTTTGCCTCTTTGTTATTTTTCCTGGCCTGCCACTTCTGGCCTTAACAAGAACTGTGCCTGTTGCCTTCCATTTCCTAATGACATTCCTCACAGTGGAAACTGATAGCTGAAACCTCCGGGATAACTTTTTGTAGCCTTCCCCTAAACCATACTGCTGAACAATCTTTGTTTTTAGATCATTTGATAGCTGTTTTGATGCCCCCATTTTGCCACTGTTCAGAGGAGAATCAAAGAGAAGCAAAACTTGCAATTGGCTAACTTAAATACCCTTTCTAATGATTGAATGCACCTTTTTATGTAATTGAAGGCTTAACGAGTTAACCAGACTAACTATGTGTTGCAGTTAATCAGCATTTAGTAGGCAGAGGTATTCAAATCAAATAAATGATAAGGGTGCCCAAACTTTTGCACAGCCTTTTTTTCACATTTGATTTAATTTCACACAACTAAATACTGCTACACCAAATATCTTTGTCTGGAAAACACCCCAGCACTCAGTGTTAACTAGAAAAGTAATATTACAATATTATATTGATCTTTTTTGGTGAAGACAGGAAATTATCATGCAGCCTCAGAGGGGTGCCTAAACTTTTGCATACGACTGTATATATTATATATAAATACTATTAACAAATGACCAAAACTTGGCCACTCGTGAGGATCATTTGAATGGAACTGCAGTTGTGCTACCTGCCGTCTCTGCATCCACGGCAACCGCATCAGTGCGTGTGTGGGGGCTAATCTTACTCCTATCCATACTTTAGCCCCTTCAGGTTAGAGGTGAGGTCTTCCGATACGCATATCCTTGTAAGCACTCACGGAGATGAGGTTGTGATAACAAAACATATTTTATTGTTTAACTCCGGTTGACTTTCCAGTTCAAAAATAAAACATCAGACCAAACATTTGCGATTGAAGAAACTATTGCTCTTCAACCTCTAACCACTCCCAAACAATTCCTCTCCCTTCTTATACCCTGGCGGGTGCGCAGTAGTCCTGCGTCAAGGAGGAGGATCCCATACATTGCGATCCAGTCCAAGTTTTAGACATAAAATATTACACACTTATCATATTGTTTAAGACATGAAGAATAATTAAATCAAATAAGGCCATTAATCAGACGTAAATCAGTCAAACAAGTTCATATTAATAATGGTGCACAAACTCTGTATACGGCTCCAACATCCTGGCCCCTAATTGTCAATACCATAGCGTAACAATGACCAGATATAAGATTCAGTGGAGCCAGTACACACTAGACATAGTCTGGCCGTATGTGCAGTATACCGTACCAATATCAAACCCTATTGCACTTCTCAAATAAATCAATCATATTGAGTGTCAGTCATAAGTGCGTTTTTTTTGTACACCCCATGAATCCCCCCCCAAAATCCATAAAGTCCATGCCACACGATGCACACTCCATCGGGGAGGAGACAAAGAGTCGAATGAGTGTAAGGTATGAAGATATGTACTGGTGTGTGAGCATGAAGGTTTGTCAGGATATGTAAATGCGTGCATACGAGATAGTGGAAGGCTGACGTTGCTTCGTCGAGACCTTTCAAGCTGACCCGTCGGCTTCCAGAAGCAAACAGAGTTTGGTGATCGGTCTTTGTAGAACAGTAGTTTTAGTCTTCACCAAGACACTGCGGACAAAACCTTTGGGCCCTGGCAGGGTCTCCATCACACGACCTAAGGGCCATGAGTTCCTCGGTGCTGTATGGTGTAATATGACTACTATGTAATTTACCTCAAAGTTCCTCTTGGGACTGACCCACTTTTGCCGTTGCTGCATCAATGACAGATATTCTGTTGTCCATCGTTGCCAGAAGAGGTCTGCAAGGTATTGCACCTGTTTCCATCGTCTTCTAGCATACAAGTCATCTCTGTTAAAGAGTTCAGGTGGTAAGAACGGTTTGGATTTCAACTGCAGAAGGTGATTTGGTGTTAGGGGTTCAAGGTCATTTGGGTCACCTGATACTGTTGTGATGTGCCGGTGTTATGCGCACGCCTAGTGGCAGGGTGAGAGAGGAGGTTTAGAGGCCTTTCTCTAGGGTAACTTTTAAGATAACACATTAGTGGCGCGGCGGCCTTGCACCTGGTGGTGATTGGGGAGGGGGAGTGATACTCTCCCGATTGGAGACCCGCTGATTAAGGGGAGGGGTTTATGGCTTTTAAACTCCCGGATGGCGGTATCTCGGGGGAACCTCCGAAGTGGTCATAGCTACCTCCACCTTGCGAACGACCGGTTGTCCCCGACTTCTTACCACCCACACTCTTGGTGTGCCACCGCGCCTTGCACTGGATATCCAAACCTAAACGACGACCAACCGCGGGCGAGCTGTCCGCCACACAAACGGCTGCGTGGGCTGTCCAGGAGACGGGGAGGGAGTAGCCATTGGCAAGCGGGTAAGAGACCTCTCCTTACTTTTACCACCGGTCGGGGCCCGCCGCTGTTAGCGCTGTGTGTTAGCCTTATTTGGTTCACCTAGACGAACGACGACCGTAACAATTGGGGGCTCGTCCGAAACGTAATGCCGAACTGTTAGGGCTAATTATATTAGCTAGCAGGGAGGGCGTTTGAGTGACGGAGTGCGTTGTGTTAGCGACAGCTGTTTGTTGTGTGGGGCTTGTCGTAGGTAGCGGATCTACTTTGCGTAGGAGCTGTGAGACGAGTGTTAGCTAGTGTTGGTAGCCTAGCTGGATTGTTGGTTTGTTGACAGCAGTGGCTGTGCATGGTGAACTGGAGCTGGTAGCTGTAAGCTAGCCAGTGTGGTGTTGACGTTTTTGGCTATTTACCGCTGTCATGTTTAGTGACTGTCAGGGAGATGATCTGGTGGGGTGGATGGCGTTGCACTCCCGCCGAATGCTCCAACAGCTTACAGAAGCTCAGATGTTGCAGTTTGCGGCAGAGCAAGAGGTAGAGGTGCCAGAAGGTACCCTGAAACCCGCACTGGCTGAACTCCTGATTGAAGCGCTGGAGTTGGAGGTGTTGTGGGCTGTGGAGGAGCGAGACAAGAACCTTCAGGCAGAGAGGGAGGAGCGGCAGAGGAATCTGTCGGCCCAGTTGGAGTTGGCCCGGTTGAAGGCCAACCGTGGGGGGGGGCCTTTGGAGCCCCGTTTTGATGTCCGTTCCGCCCTACCTCCGATGCCAGTATTCTTAGAGGAGGATGTGGATACCCTTTTTGAGGCTTTCGAGGTCGTGGCTCGGGAGGGTGACTGGCCCGAAGCTAAAGGGCCTCCGCTGGTGCGAGAACGTCCTGAGGTAGTGACTGGAGAAATGACTGTGGGTGTGGTGCCCACGCTGCCCGTTCCAGGCACTAGCCTTTTATTAGGCAAGGATTTGGCAGGTTTCCAAGTAGGTGTGACCCCGGTTGTGGTTTTCACTCCACTGGAAGTCCCAGAAGTGCCGCCGCTGGGGCGAGAACGTCCTGAGGGGGTGATTCAGACCCAGAGAGCCGAAGCCCACGCTGCTCCAGTACTGCCTCTGGTTGAGGAGAGGCCGGGGGTTTCGCCCTCTGCTGAGGAGGAGGACCTGGTCAGTCTGGCGGGCACAGTGTTTGCTCAGGCTGTGGGGTGTGAGCATCTGGGTTCAGTAAAGGAAGACCCTAATCCTCCTCTGGCTCTAGTGCGGGATACCACCATCTCCCGGGAGTCTTTAATTAACGAAGGTCGGGTGATCGCGGAGGGGGTTGGCCCTCTGCCCCGAACCAGGAAAGAGCCGGACTATTTGGTGACCAGTGAGGATGTGGCCAAGCGGTTTCCAGAAGCGGTCCCCATACATGGCATCTGGGCGCCGACGGTCATGGAGTCCTTTTCACTTGTGGGGCTGCCCAAAGAGGTTCAGGCAGATAGAGCGACCAGGTTCACCTCTGGAGTGTTCCAGAAGGTCATGTGTGAGCTTGGGATCACACAGGTACTGTCCTCGGCTTATCATCCCGAGTTACAGGGGGCTCGTGAGAGGGGCCATCCGACCTTGCCAATGCAGATATTTGGGGTGGAGTGCCCCAAGGACTGGGATGTGGCCATGCTTTGTCTTTTGTCGGCGAGACGTGATGTCCTGAACGTGGGAGGTGCCTATTGTGCTATGGTATGGGCCTACCCGGCGTTGTTCAGGGATCCGGTGGTGATGCCCATTGATGACGGTGGTTGAGGTGGAGATAGAACTCCCTTGGCCATGGTTTCTGGGATCCCCAGACTTATCGGACGTGATTTTTACCCGGACTGTGGTAGACTAATACTACTACTACTACTGACGATCATTGTGTATTGTGACATGTTTTTAGTGGACTCCTAGAGTTAGGGGAGTGAAAATACGAAAAGGAAAAAAAATATTGGTGTTTTGGGATTATTTTGGGTTGTCCTTTTCTCTTGAGGGGGGGAGGACTGTTATGCGCACGCCTAGTGGCAGGGTGAGAGAGGAGGTTTAGAGGCCTTTCTCTAGGGTAACTTTTAAGATAACACATTAGTGGCGCGGCGGCCTTGCACCTGGTGGTGATTGGGGAGGGGGAGTGATACTCTCCCGATTGGAGACCCGCTGATTAAGGGGAGGGGTTTATGGCTTTTAAACTCCCGGATGGCGGTATCTCGGGGGAACCTCCGAAGTGGTCATAGCTACCTCCACCTTGCGAACGACCGGTTGTCCCCGACTTCTTACCACCCACACTCTTGGTGTGCCACCGCGCCTTGCACTGGATATCCAAACCTAAACGACGACCAACCGCGGGCGAGCTGTCCGCCACACAAACGGCTGCGTGGGCTGTCCAGGAGACGGGGAGGGAGTAGCCATTGGCAAGCGGGTAAGAGACCTCTCCTTACTTTTACCACCGGTCGGGGCCCGCCGCTGTTAGCGCTGTGTGTTAGCCTTATTTGGTTCACCTAGACGAACGACGACCGTAACAGCCGGTCATTGAGGATGCATTCAACTTCGCACAAGGCTGTCTGTAACATGTCATCGTCCAGTGTCTGTTGTTTTAGGACAGATATCAGTATCTTCTTCACTAGTCTGATTAGTCTCTCCCAGACTCCTCCAAAGTGGGCTGCTGATGGTGGATTAAATATCCACTTGACATGACTGCTCAGCAATGCATCTTGAATCCTGTGGTGGTCCATCTGGTTCAAGGAGGCCTCTAATTCCTTCTGTGCGCTTACAAAGTTGGTACCACGATCAGTCCTGATGGTCAGTACTTGTCCTCTTCGACATATGAACCATCTAATAACATTGATACAGGAGTCTGTGTCTAGTGTGCTCGCTGCTTCAAGATGAATTGCTCGGCACGCCAGACAGGTAAATATCACCCCCCATCTTTTCACATGAGCGCGACCTCTTTTGACTTCGATAGGTCCCAAATAGTCAATGCCTACATGTGAGAAGGGTGGTAGATCAGGAGCGACACGTTCCTCTGTTAGGTCGGCCATCTTCTGTTTTCCCACTTTAGCTTGCATTCGTCGGCAGAAGACACAGGATTTGATTACCTTTCTTGCAGAGGAGTTGGCAGACGGTAACCAGAACTTCTGTCTCAGTCTAGAGAGCATGTGATTCCTTCCTGAGTGTCCAACCTTTTGATGGATATCATGTAGGATCAGTCTGGATACATGTGAGACTTTGGATAGGATCATCCATGATTGGATCCAGTCTGTATATGGAGCTATTTGATTTAAGGGGTTTGTTTTCCATCAAGAGTGTAATCTCTATGTCAAAATAGAGCTGTTGTTCATAGCGAATGACTTCTCTGCTTCGTCCAAGTCCTCTGGGGTTAGTCTTTGTTGCTTCACTTTCCCCTTGGAACCTGTCAAGGACTGCTTTACTCTAGGGCTGCCACCAACGACAATTTTTCTATCAATTAATCCGATTAGTTGATTAATCTAAACGATACATTTTACTCCCCAAAAATATAGGTCATTTTCTTTTGAAAACAACAAACTGTATATGTCATTGACAAACAAACAAAAGCTTACTGCCTAAAGTGCAAACTGTAGGTTTAAACTACCAACTCCAACGTGATGAAAATAAATAAAAGAGGGCTAATTATTTAAGTACCAGCCCAACATGCACGAACACACAGAGCTACCAACTCTCACGGTTTCGCCGTGTGACACACACTTTTGCATGTTTTCACACGCACTCACGCCACACAACCAATTTCTCATGCCAAAAACAAATTCCGATTTTGGGCCGAAGCACGTTCGTTCCTTCGGGAGAATTCACGGTGGGACGCTCTGCCCGCTCATAAATTGGTCCAGCAGATCGCCTGCTTTCTCTTTCACTGTGAAGGAATGATAGCATTATACTGCTGATCAATGCTGCTATACCAATCAATATCTGATATGAATATGTAAACACACATGTTTTGTAATGCTAATAACTAAGATACAAATATCGAATGTGATCAATTGATTTAATAAAGTAACAGATAAGAAACACTGAAATGTAACTTTGGTGTGTGGACAAGAATGCAGAGGTCAGGCAAACTGACTTGGGAGGCGAGTTCGTGACGCTCAGGGACTGGTGTGAGCACAATGAGCTAGTCAGCTCATGGGAGTAAAAGTGTCAACTTAGGAGATAAGGTGATGCTGGGAACGTAACTCTTCTCTGCTTCAGGACGAGTCAGACCGTACAGTTCTTACTATGGATAATATGCCCCCTTCCCCTGGAGACCCGGCCCCCCCCTTCTCACTGGATGCCCCCTTCCCACTGGATGCCCCCTTCCCCTTGGAGCCCTTGCCCCATCTGCCCCTTTACATCATCAGACCTAGGAGTGGTCTTACCCTCTCCCCTTCCCCTTGAAGACCCCACCCCGTATATCATCAGGACCTCGGGATGACCTGCTCTCAACCCTGGAGAAGTCACTGGATTGCATCAGACCTGTGGGTCTTGTCCACCCCCCTCCCTGAACAACACCAGACCTGTGGGTCTTCTCTGCCCCCTCCCTCTCCTAACATCACCAGGTCCGTGGACTGCCCACCTTGCGCCAGCATGAATGCCCTGGACATTTAATTGGTTAACAATTGCCACCCCAAGGTCTCCTGACCAATGGCCACTCACCAGACCTCCCTCTCTGGGGAGTACAAGACCTGTCTCCCAAGGGCGGAGACAGAACTTGGGATGGGCAGAACTTTCTCAGATTTTCTGTCACGACCACTTTCTCAACGAAGGCCTTCCTTTGTTCTATTCTAGACTCTGTTTTGGTGGGACTACTGCTGTTGCATCATCGACTGATTCATTGTACTAGACTACGGACATCTTGGTGTGTTGTTTTCATTGTGTATCTTGTGATTGCATCATTACTAATTAAACTACAAATAACTTGGTCCGATGCTTAACCTTGTATCATTCTTCCTCTCAACATTCAGTTTGAACTTTATCCTTAACCCACACACTGAATAAAACAATATGTGTTAAGTTACTGTGTGACTGACAGGTCATCATTGTAAATGAGAATTGGATTTTACCTGGATAAATAAAGGTAATTTTTTAAAAATAAAAAATAAATAAACTAAGCTAGGATTTAATCTAAATAAGCGCATGATCAGACCGTGCATTAAAAAGTGCAGTTTTCAGTTGTCGCCCTCTCTTTCTCAAACACAAGTGCGTGTAAGGTTGTTGCCACGGAGACAACCCTAAACAATCATTTTTTGTTGCAGAGTTAGCAAGATTAAACTGATGACAGACATCCCAACCTGCAGAGACTCAAATCCGGGAGGTGGTTCTTTCACCCATTACACTGCCAGGCTGAAAATGGGTCCCACTCCGGCCCAGATAGTATATAAATATCGATAATATAGATATGTGCAGCTCTACCAGCTACCAAATCTCACGCCAAGGTTTTTTGAAAAGTTGCCAGCCCTGCAATTGTGAAGTGTAATGTACAATATAAGCTGATATTATTTGGGAAACAGTAATCTACTATTTCACTGAAGCATTAGCATCATGACATTAGCCTCTCACTACAGCGGCCTATGATGCATCTGTTTTCAGTCATTAAAATAAACATTCCTCACAAATACATTTTCGTTGTAGGATTTACCATGACGCCATACACCTGCACGCTGGACACTGGACTACCACAAAGCAACTCAACACACGCTGGATTCAACACAACACACTACTGGACTACAACAACTGGAACATAACCGCACGCTGGACACTGGACCACAATAACTGGACTATGACCAGACGCACCCCGGTTGGACACAACACCCCTGCACAACACCCCTAAGCACCTCGGAAAGCACCCGTCTGGACACAACACCCCTGCTTGGGGGCACACCCCTGCGTCTGGACACAACACCTCTGCTGGGGGACCCGCTCCACCTCATCACCTGCTCAGACCCTGGGGCCAGCACACGTCCTACAGTGGAGGCGGAGGCGGTATCTATGTACCCACAGAAGGCCGCGAGCGCAACAAGGTCCACAGGCCTGGGACCCCCTGTAAAGGCTCCTGGAGGGGAAACACTCCCCTTCTCCCGGCGGGGAAGATTCCCATGGTTGTAAATTGCGTGTGCCTTTTCCCCTTACGCCTTGCAGAGTCGCCACATTTGGCCATACTTCGACACCTGGGGGGGGCTTCTGAGATACAAAAAATAAATAAAAGCCCAAATCATCTCCCTTTGTTCTGTCCTCCACCCTTCCGCTATGTTCCGCCGCCGTGACCACAGCCCTGACCCGGACCAGGCTGGCGTCTACCGCCCACCGGGTGCAGACGAGGACCCGGACTGGCCCGTGTTGGGGCCACCCCCAGGACCCTCCCGACAGGGGCCACCCCCAGGACCCTCCCGATGCAGGAACCCACGCCCCTCCCACGACCTGGCCCTCAACCTGCGGGTGGCCGCCTAGGGCTTCTGGGGGCAACGATGCGGGTGGGGGTACTCAGCCTCCTGTTCAAGAAAGGGGACTGGGAGCTTATGGGCAACTACCGGCCCATCACCCTACTCTGTGCTGACTATAAGATCCTGGCCAGAGTGGTGGCGCGGAGGCTCCGGGCGGCGCTCCCTCACGTGGTGCACGTGGACCAGACGTGCGGGGTGGAGGGGCGCAGGGTCCATTTCAACACGGCCTGGTCCGGGACAGTTTGCACTGGGTGCAAGAGCGGGGGGTACATTTGATGCTGGTGGGGTTGGACATGGAGAAGGCGTTCGACCGGGTGGACCACGGGTTTTTGTTTTCCGTCATGGAGCGGGTGGGTTTTGGGCCTCGTTTCTTGCGGTGGGTGGGGGTGCTGTACACGGGGGTGGGCAGCAGGGTTCTAGTGAACGGGCACTTGGGGGAGGTGGTGCCGCAGCTGTCTGGGGTCCGGCAGGGGTGCCCTCTCTCTCCCCTGCTTTTCATCATGTATTTGGAGCCGTTGGCGGAGGCCATCAGGATGGACGCGGGGGTGGCAGGCCTGCGCCTGCCGGGTGGGGGCCCTGAGGAGCTGAAGGTCTCCCTCTACGCGGACGACATGACCCTGTTCCTCACCTCGGAGGGGTCGGTGCGGAGGGTGGTGGAGCTGCTGGGCCAGTTCGGGACCGTGTCGGGGGGCCCGGGTCAACCTGGGGAAGTCCTCCGTCAAGTTCTGCGGTCCTTGGGCTGGGAGGGAGGGTGGGGTGGGCGGCCTGTCTCTGTGCCCGGGGCCCAAGAGGATCCTCGGGGTGGACTTTGCCTCGGAGGGGAGCGCGGCCCTCAACTGGAGGGCCCGCATCGCAGCTGTGAGGACAAAGATCGGGCTGTGGAAGGCCCGGCGGCTCACGCTGAGCGGCAGAGTGCTGGCGATGAAGGTCGACATCCTGCCCTCGCTCGTGTACCTGGCGCTCGTGTTTCCCCTGCCTCCCGAACTGCGGCTGGCCTTGGTGCGGGACATCTTCACCTTCTTGTGGGGGGGGCACGAGTTTGTGAGGAGGGACTGGATGCACCAGCAGGTGGCGGTTGGCGGGAGGGGGGTCCCTGACATCCTGACGGGTGGGCCTTTGTAAGCCACCGGGGACTGTCCAACCGGGAGCGGGACCTCAACTGGCTGTGCGTCCTGAGGAGGCTCCCGGTTAGGGAGGTCGTCCATCGGCACGGCCTCTCCCGGCTGCGCGACTGTCCACGGGTGGAGTGTGGGGCTTTAGAGGAGACGGTGAGCCACATCTTCGTGGAGTGCCCCTTCGCCAAGGCGGTGTGGGGGGAGCTGGGCCGTTTCTTCCAGGGCATGGGGCCCCTGTCCTGGGACGTGGTAATGCTGGGCTTGGGCCTGCGAGGCAGGGGGCGGGCTGGTTTCCTGCTCTGGCTCCTGATCTCAGTGGGGAAGACGATCCTCTGGGACGCTCGGCAGGCACTGGTGCGCCACCGGGTGGATTGGGGTGTGGGTGGCATCGTGGCGCGTGTGAGGGCCGAGCTCAGGAGGAGGAGGGAGATGGAGGGTGGGTGAGGTACGGGTTCCACGCAGCCTTAGAGCGGTGGAGATTTTTGGTTTTCTGACGTGTCGAGGTCTGTGGTTTTTGTTGTGGGTTCTGTGAGTGGTGGTTTTTCTCCTGTTTTTGTTGTTTTTCTGACATGGTAATGTCTGTGGTTTTGTTGCGACTTTTGTTTGTGTTTGGTTGTCCACTGGTTTTTGTCTTTCTTGACCTGTGTGGTCTGTGTGGCTGTTGAGCCTGGTGTTGGGAGGCTTTAATAAATTCATAAACAATCTGTTCTTATCAGTTTAATATCTGATATGTCCTCCATGCGAGGACAACATATTAAACGGATTTTTGCAACAGGGAGTCGGAACAGGGGCTCGCTCCGTCCGCTCCGCGCATCGCCCCGGTATTGCAGCGCCTCCGGGAAGGGTGCACTCTTTCTAAGCGTGTCAAAGGAAAAAGGGAGGTAGGTAGGTAGGTAGGTAGGGAAAGAAGGATTGAGGAGAGAAGGATTGAGGTTGGGGGGAGAGGGGTTTGGGTTTTTTTGGGGGTCCCAAAAACGGGGTGAAAAGGGGGTGCGCGCGAAGCCCTGTCTGCCGGGGGCGTTTTCCCGCCCTTTACGAGTTAGGCCAGTGACTTCAAAGGGGGGCTGTCACTGAGTGAGTGACCAGTGAGTGAGTGAGACAGTGAGTGAGACAGAGAGACAGTGAGACAGCATGGAAAAAGTGTGTTAAGACAAGCGGGCAAGCCGAGCCCCTTTGCGGCCCACGGCGTTTCTCCACGTCTTTTGCCGGAACGTCGCGGACGGGCTAGTCGGGGCCAACGGAGGGGTTCGGGACAGGCCGTTTGGGTGTTTTCAAATCGGCCCTCTGGCTCATCTTCAGCCACAGTGGTCAGAAAAGGTATCACAAGTTCCGGGGTCGAGCTGTGTATGGGACACGGCTTGCGATCACTTTGTTGACTGTGTGGTGGGAATCAGAGTATCGACCCCCCTCTCTCTCCTTGCTTTCCCCCTTTTTTCATCACTTGGCTGGAGACAGAGGCAGAATTCGTGGCCTGACCGCGGTTCTGCCAAAACATCCAGCCCAACCACCCCAGCTGCGGAACACCCAGAACAGGCCCGGAACCCTCCCCGGTGAGAGGCAGGAGACAGGGGAGCAGGAGGAGGGTGCTAGGTCGTGACCGACCGGCCCCGACCCCTCCGGCTTTCCCAGTACCCCACCAACTCCCGGACCCGCCCAGCTGCGGAAACACCCAGGACAGGACCGGAAGCGTCCGGTGCCTGCTGGCCCCGGTGAGAGGCAGGAGGCAGAGGAAAAGGAGGAGGGACTAAGTCGTTCCAGACCGGTCCCACCCTCGACTCCCAGTACCCCGCATCTCCCGGATCCCCCTACCCCCCCCCTCCCTTGCGGCTGGCCAGACCGCTCGACGGACCAACGTGTCGGGATCGGGATCGTTTCCCGCCAGACCAGACCCGGAGGAAGGAGGGAAGGACGGGCAGGAGCCCCACCACCTACGCCGAGAGCAAGCAGGACACAGGAGAGTGGCACTCCCTAGGGCCAAGCACTCGGGTGGTCCTGCCTTGCTCTCAGGTCTCCCTCTGTCCACACAGGGAGACTCTTCACTCCAGACCAGACGGGAGGAGGGCCAGGAGCCCCAACACCAACACTAGGAGCAGGCGGGCCACAGGAGAGTGCCGTCCCTTGGGGACGGGCTACCGAGTGGTTTTAGCCTGCTCTGAGTCTCCTCTCCCCCCCACCCTTGCAGGTTCGGGGGACACGCACCACCACCACCACCACCATGGCTGCCAGGATGAACCCTGGGGCGATGAGACGGGTGAACGCCGTCAGAGTGACAGTGAGATCCGAGGAGGCTGCCGGGGACGGAGCCACCAAAGGATCCACGACCACCGCAACGACAGGACAGCAAGACAAGACGACCGTAATGACCCGCCTGGAATTTAGCAGAGCCATACTCCAACGAGGTATGGGCTTTGTGCCGACTGATCTCAACTGCCTGGTGAAACCACCCTCAACCCCCAACACCTTTGAGGTTAGTTTCAGATCACCACAACTTTTGGAGCAATTTTGGATCATGTACCGCCAGAACAGAAATAACCCGCCATTCAGTCACCTCCACACATAACCACTTTCAGACAGAGAAAATAAAGTAGTCACCATCCAATTTCATAATGAAGCCGTCCAGGAGTACGACGTGGAGGTTTGGCTGCGCCGCTATGCCCGCGTCAACTCTGGAGCGAGGAGGGTCCTAGACGAGGATGGAGTGTGGACTGGGGCACGGAAATGGCTGGTCCAGCTCACACCGGATCCTTCAGCGGTGGGCTGTGTCCAACACATCCCCAGCACCATCAACCTGGGGAACCACAGGGGCACCGTCCACTATTACGGAATGCCCAAACTGTGCAGGACCTGCGGCCACCTTGGACATCTGGCCGCGGCCTGCACAAAGACCATCTGCCGCATCTGCAGAGGGGAACACCCCTCTGCGGAGTGCACCAACACACGCCCCTGCAACCTGTGTGGCCTCCAGGGACATCTCTACAGAGACTGCCCCCAATCCTACGCCAGCAGGACGAGGAGGGCGGCCAATGCAGCTGCTGCCAACACCACAGCACCGCCTGGACCTCCACCCCAGACGGAACAGGCCGCACCCCCTCCACCTGAATGCGGACTGCCTTTAAAAAAACTCATTTTTTAAAGGGGAGCAAATGTGGAGCCACGGGCCCTCCGTCTGGAGCGGGTCAAATAACAACAAGAACGACGGAGTGGCGGTTTTAATAAAGAACCCACATGTTTTGGTGAACGGGAGCACAATTATTGAAAATGGACTATGAACTTTTTAGGTAGAGATTTTAAAGTAATCAATGTCTACGGTTTTAGTGAGAAAAATTGGATTGGATATGACAGGGGTTACCTGTTCTATGCCCGGCAGCCTCCCAACTGCAGGACGTGTCGGAGGGTAGGTCACACAGATGTGACGTGTGGAGGGCCCCTTTGTGGGGCGTGTGGAGCAGCGGGGCACGTGCCAAAGACCTGCCACTACTGTGGTGTGGTGGGCCACCTCCTGAGGCAGTGCCCCCAGCGTGGTAGGAGCTACGCCAGCGCAGCGGCACGGGGGGCTGGTGGCCCTGTCACCCCAGTCGTCGGCTTTGACGCCCCGGACATCGCCCCGGACGTGAAATCCTACACCCGAGGATTTTAAAAGATTGGTACCATAGGAATTCGTGGCTAGCAGGCTGTGGCTAAGGCAGTCTTTTGCTACTTGCACTATTTATGCCTTAACTTCTTTTGCTTTTGTAAACATTAGTCAATAAATATTGTTGGTTTTGACTTATGTTTCCCCCTTCTTTATGTTGTTAAATGACAGCCTGTTAAGCCGTTTTACATCATTTTGGTACTGTGAATAACAACAAGAACAAGTGGGACAATTTGTCACCTCACTTTTAATTTTGAAGGCTCATGGATGCAACTTTCTTCGATAGCTTTCCACCTGTAACTTGTGTAGCTAGAGGGGACATCTCAGCTCACAACATATACAATTGTCCTGCTTAAGGTACTTATCGACTGGGTCGCCTTAATCATTGTCAAAAAATAATCCCCGAGAATTTTTTCAGGAGCCGTGACGGTTCCATAGTTTGTTTATATTCAGTATTAGTTACATTACTGGGTTCGACATAAGCGATGGCCCGATGGCCAGTAAAAAGTAACGTCGGGACGGTTAAACTAGCAACTCACTGGCCCACTGCAAATATTGATTGAAAAAAAAATTGCATTGTAAAAGGTAACATCCTTCATATGTTTTGCTATCTGCTAAATGCATAAATACCTTTGCAGCTCGTGGGGCGCAAAGTTGGCTAATCAAGAGTTGAGTAGTGAGTGACGAGTGGTTGTCAAATTGTAATTCTATAATCTCTATACATTTTTTAACAACTGGCGCGGGACTGGCGCGAGACAATAAAGTGAAGATGGCAGCAAAGTAGAGCTACGAGCTCAAACGGAAGCAACTTTATTTATGGAACTAAGATGCACTGTGTCGTCTGTCGTATGTTCCCGTCTAAAGCAGACCACAGTGGATCATTTTACACAGGCACTGACAATTTTCGAAAACAATCCCTGACCAGCCATGCTAATAGCAAACAGCACCTGGTGTGCGTAACAGCTAAGCAGGTGGTTGACAATCCATTAAATGTAGTGATGGTCTGCTCGGTACTAGGGTGTCGATACTTTCGACACATTCAACACTCACTGCATCGGAACAACGTTTCGAGACGGGTTTTAAAATGTCCCCATTGTGGGACTAATAAAGGACATCATCAAAAACACTTCCGGTGACGTGATCTTGAACGAAACCTGTCTCGAACTTGCCAAAAGACTCTGGCGTGTCAGGGTATAAAATGAGGCGGCGAAGCCAAAGGTTTTGAATGCGTGAGACCTTAGTTGAGAGATGTGTGCGAGTTTGAGTGAGTTAGAGAATGTTAGAGAAAGTTATTTACTGTGTGCCATTAGGGAAATCTTGTTTGTTCATTTGTCTGTTTGTGTGCTGTGTGTATAAAATAACATTTACTAAAAAATATGAATATGCAACAACTTTACAATGAGTTCATCATCTCAACAGTTCGATCATCACAAATTTGGCGTAATTATATTATTAAATTAGTACATCGCTCCCGTATTCGATACCATTTTTCGAGCGTTTCAAAGGCCCCGACTCCAATGTTTCAATTGTCTCTGTTTCGAAAATCCTCGATTTGCCCATCACTAATTAATGTAGATGCCCATCGTGTTATTGCACGACTTATAACAACGGCATATCACGTAATTAAGACGGGCCAGCCGTTTGCCTCGTTCCCCAGGGCTATTGAACTGCAGCAGAAGAATGGTGTTGACTTGGGTACTTCGTATCATACTGATGAAATGCCATGGAAGCTTCTACTAGCATTGAGGGACCAGGTTTCAGTTTCAGCCAGACAGAGTTGTGCACAGATGGCTGTCAGCAGGGAAGAGAGCACGTCATGTTTGAGGTTAAAAGTAGGTTTAGTGTAAATAAACCCTTCGTTTGGCCAGCCCCTATAACCCTGCCCACTGTGCTTTGAACAAGAGGTTCTGGACCAAAACAGAAAATGTATGAAAATTGTATCCACCCCCACTAACCCACACAAATCAAAAGAAGGATGCTGAGCAAACTCAGGAGGTGCCCACTGCCTATAAAGTGCTCTGTTGTGTGCAAAATGTGCAGAAGATTGGTCTTTAAAAGGACTAAAAGTTCAAAGATAGACTAAGTCTACTATGAATAAACCATAGGATCAAAAAGAGCTAAAAAGGTTTTTTCCCCCCCATAAAAGAATAATACATTTTTAAGAGAGCTCAAACGGAAGCAATTTTTTTATGGAACTAAGATGCACTGTGTCGTCTGTTGTATGTTAAAAAAGAGCTTCTAACATTTCACCTCATCAAGGCTTCCTCAGAGAAGTACTGAGCTGATTGAGCCAAACAGGAAGTTTTATAGGGATGGGAGGAAGGCGCTTGTCCACCTCCTGTGGATTGTGATTGGCTCACCAGGCCATACCCCTCTCACTCCCCTGTGTTTAATTAAGGCCTAATTGAGCCAAACACGCCCATAGTTTGTAGTACGACTAGCACGTGTTCTGAAGTCGCCCAACTACTCTGAGGGGCAGTTCTGGGCGTATGTGAAGCCCTCTGTGACATGCTTGCGTGTAAAAAGGGCTATACAAATACATTTTGATTTGATTTTGAACTCACCTCCTATCAACACTCAACCAAGGAGAGAGGAGCCCCCTCTCTTTGCTTTTATCTTTGCTTCTTTAGTAGCTGTTTCCTTTCTGTAGCTTTTTCCTCTGATTTTGTCTTTGCTTCTTGTGTAGCTTTGGCCCTTGCTTTTGGCTTTGTGTGACCTATGTAGAATGTCTTCCACCACTCGGAGCCAGTCTGTTGTTCATTGACCTTCATAAATTCCTCCGGTCTTATCAAACAACAATCCATATTACAATCCATATAACAAAACAACGATAACATACCTGCATTCACAATGGACAATGTGTGAATGACCTGGAAAGACGGCACATGCAGATGCTAGTTAGCATACAGAATATGTACTTTCGAGTGGTTAATTAACACTTAGTAACAAAATACAACACTATTAAATGGACTTCAAGCTATTATAATTCTAAACTTAACAACAGGGTCAACTTTTAAATACTTTCAACGTAAAATAAAATAAATAAAATAAATTACTCCGGTCTTATGAGGAATTAAATGCTGCGCTACAGCTACTGTGTAGGTATATATTTGAGCAGCAGATGGCGTAGTTCTGCCCATTTAGTAGAATTTAACAGAATCGAAATAACTATGTTACATTTGCTTCTTCTGTATCAACTATGCCAGGAAATATGAAGGGTGTACCTTGCTCCAAAGCAGTACCTGAATATTAGCATCAGTTTTCCAGGTCATCTTGAAACACAAAGAATCAAGGAGACTTTTTATTCAAATGTATAAAGTATTTAATTTCATTTAAAGTAGCCTACACTGTGAGAAATGTTCATAACATTTACAGTAAAAAACTGTTAAATACCAACGGTAAATGACTGTAAAATGGTAAACAGTATGTCATTGTAGTATATACATTGAATTACCCTAAAGTAACAAACGGTGCTGAACAAACCACGTCATTTTACTGTGGAAAATATAATACTTTATAAAATTAACGGGGAAATGTCATAAAAATATTCACACTAAAATTAACGGTATGATGCTGTTTAAAATACAGGTTTTGCTCATGTATACTTGTAATTGATGGTATAAAACTGTTTACAATTCAGCAAGAACACACCTTAATTTATACGGAAATAAGATGTAAAACATATGGTAAAAAATGTTTGAATAAAACTAAAATATGGTCAGTAGGACAGTGAAACACCAGAATGTCAGATTTTACAGATGTGAACTTTTGAGTACTTTTTGAGTTCAGCATTATAATTCTCAAAACGGGCCTGCTGTGACTGCAGAGTATTTGGAGAATATTGTGTGCACTCTGCTGAGGCCCGCCAACCAGTGACGGAGGCAGAGACGCGCGCACACAAACACACACACACAGAAGAAAGAGACACGCGCAACGTAACGGTCACACAATTCAAACTGAGCTAAGGTGAGGCATTTTGGGGTTTTCTTCTGTGAGGATTAATTTGTGATGGCACAACGAGACTAAAGAGCACTGTGGTAAAATTATCTTTTAGATATGTCTCCATGTCTAAAGAATTGGTTCCACTGTGATAGCAAACAAAGCTTTGTAGCTAATGTTAGTTTAGTTTAACGTTACATTTAACGCGGTCTTTTCAGCAGTTTTGTGTTGCCCTCGCTTAAAGGGGTCACTGACTGCTGTGTAATGTAGACATACAGTGAACCTCAAAGTCCATTGAAACCTCTTTCCTATCTAAATTTCACTTCTCACTACTGTTTTGAAACTGCAACTGGCAAACGCTCGCTTATGAAACAGTGCAACTTGGGACGTCACAAGATGCAGCGTCATCTTTGTCATGCCCCAACATTTACCCGCCCTCTGGTTTTCTGGTCCAGGCAGGAACATAAACGGGGGTCGCGTAGATCACTTTTTTAGATCACCACTTTTTTAGCTAGCTGCGCGCTGCTCTTTACTTACACAGGAATTACAATAAGTTTAGCCTACAAGATATCGAAAATGCAGCGCCGTAAATGCAGTGTTCCAGGCTGTACCGGAGATCCTGAAACTTTTCACCATCTTCCCAAAGAACAAGACACTCGACGGACATGGCTGATGTCTCCTGTATCTAGCATAATAGAATGCTAAATACGTTTCTAAACACATCAACATACTGCTGTAGTCGGCATTAGAAGGGAAGCTTCCCAAAAAATTGCCAGAAAACGAAAGCATTCTAGCCTTTTGCTGACACCTGTCTAGATTAGGCTATCTATTCGAAATAACTGGAGAAAGGCTGTGCTAGATACAGGATACGTTAGCATTGCTAATAACTGTTACCGACAAAATCATACTATAGCTTGCGGTGGTGATGAACATAACTAAGGTCGGAACGCACCTCTTTTCAGCAACAGCTTCATTTGCAAGGAATGTAAGAACAGCTAGATAGCGAAAACACTATAGGCATGTAAACCAGTTTAGCTTCCTAACGCAAGAGCATGAATGTGTTATGATTTAGCCTAGTTTATTGGCAATGGGACTTACGCTATTTCATGTTCCTGACTATGTTTCATTCAAATAAATAAACCGTGTTGTTATGTAAATCTACAATTCACATGCATGTTTGTCCAGATCTATTTTTCAGCAAGATAGCTAGAGCTAACTGAAGCTGAGTTGAATCACGATGGTTTGTTTGCTAAGCTGTAGTGCTAACCAGGGGCGGAGCTATAGGGGGTGCAGCAGGTGAAGCTGCACCGGGGCCCGTGGGGTGCAGGGGCCCGTAGCCGGGGCCAAAGATATACACGCGTCACTCGACGCGGGCCCCCCCCCTCCAAGTACCGTCGCTCGACGGGCCCACCCTCGGTTCAACGCTGTACTCTCTCTCTGATATGCTTATGTTCAACTACGCGATGGTATGACTTATCATTAGTGTCAAATGTTATTTATACACCTAAAAATACTTATTTTAGTCATGGTTGTTATAATTTTGGGGGGAAAAGTAGCAATTTATACCAAGATAATATGCTTATCCTACATATATTATAGAAACTATCAAAAAACGATTTCAATGAAATGAATAAATTATTTTTTTCTTTGGTATTTTTGTGATTAGCAATGATGACTGCTGGGTAATATGTATGTTGTTGTCCAATGTCAAGTCTCTATTTGATCATGTGACGATTTAATACGCTATAGTTACACCAATTCGAAGGTCACGACAACGCAGTTCATTGAGCACAGCACAACTGAACGTGTAGCAATGCCTTTTAAGCATAAGAGTGGAAGCAGGAAAAGGCAAGAGAAAAAAGAACAAGATGAGAAGGCGGCAAAGCTACCGAAATTAGATTATTTTTTTACTAGACCATCTAGTCGCCAGCCCACGAAGTCCGCCACGGACGACCTTGCCACGGACGTCCCCCCTGCTAGCAGCAGTGCAGCAGGTCAGCTGGGATCAGTATCTCTGGCCTCAGACAGTTAACCTACGGCTATTGTGATAGATAAAGATTTCAAGCCAAGCTATAGCCTACATACATTATGGTCGGGCAGGATAACTAGGATACAAGTTGGGTAAATAGTGGTCACTACTAGGTGGATAGCAAAGTATTATGTTAAGCTAGCCAATGGCCTAGCAGGGTGCTAGGGAGGCTATTCCTAGGAGGGGATCCAAATGCAATGAAGTGTTTTCCCATTTATTCCAATGTAAAACAAATCCATATTCTTGGTTGCAGGCCTAACCTTTAATTAAAACAACAAAAACAATCAACTTTATTGCTAATAAATGACTTACAACTACATTATGTGAGATGTCTGTCATCGTTAAGATCAGGGTTATCGTAAACACTAGTGGCTGTGCTCTGTATTATTATATTATTATACGGTTTTTATACGTTAAGAAATGTTCCCGCTGACAGTCAAACAAGAATTAGTGAATCGTTTCTGAAATATACATGGTTGATTAATAAAAAAATATATTTACTATTTATTTATTTTTGCGTTCACTAGGGGCGTCATAATATCTTGCACCTGGGCCCGTCGTTAGTACGTTACGCCACTGGTGCTAACGTTACCCACCTAAGGCGATTCTGTTTGCTTCGACAACAGAAGTGGAAACTACCGTAGTCATTTCAAATGATATCTAGTCAATCTGTTGAAAACACAATAGATTTTTTTGTACGTTTTTATTTCAAGTCTCCACCTTCTCGTTTCAGTGAGTGCTGTTGGCCATCTTTCCTCCGCAGTTTCGCTCTTTGTAAACCAACCAATCAGCGCACAGCTCATCTAAATACCAATGAGCAAGGGAAAAAGCTAGCATTTTTTCCCGGGAAAAAAATGCTGAATGTAAAAGAGGGCATAGGACAGCACCCCGGACATTTTCAGCCAAACCAATGTCACATACCCTATTCGGAGACCTTAAGGAACAGTGTAAATACGCAAATACTCAAAATACCCAGTCAATCACCCCTTTTTAAGGTGGATGTTAGTTTTCCTTTCACTTTTCACTTTACAAAATGTGTTAATTTTGCTAAATGTTAGTTGAGTTGAATTGTCTTTTGTCACGTTAAGGTCACACAATTCAAACCGTTAACTTTTCTGCATGTGGATGCAGTTTTTTTTCTTCTTTGAGGATTAACTAACTAGCTAGCTAGCTCTATTTTGTGATGGCACAACTCGATTTAAGAGCACGGTGGTAAAATGATCTTCATTAGATATGTCTGCATGTCTACAGAATTTGTTCCAGCGTGATAGCAAACAAAGCTTTGTAATAATGTTAGGCTAGTTAAGCAATGCAAGCTCTACAACGTGGGCTTTTCTGCCGTTTTGTGTTGCCCTTGCTTGAAAGGTGAATGTTAGTTTTCCTTAACTTGGCAAAATGTGTTAATTTTGCTAAATGTTAGTTGGGTTAAATTGTCTTTTGCCACATTGTGTATGTTGTGTCGAACATACACAATGGTAAATTGTGATTTCTGTGGTAAGTCTCTTAAGACTTTAAGAAGTTATGTGCTTCACTGCAAACTCCACAGAAACGAACCTCGCTGTTTTTTTAAGTGCTGTGGACATGGATGCAAGCAGACATTTTGCAGGTATGGAGCTTTTAAGGCTCATTTTTACCGGAGGCATAATGTTGTATCTGCTAATGAAACAGTCTGGACGGCTGTTACCACTTTTACATTTACATTTATTCATTTAGCAGACGCTTTTATCCAAAGCGACTTCCAAGAGAGAGCTTTACAATAGTGCATAGGTCACTGATCATAACAACGAGATATCCCCAACATTGCAAGTAGTCAAACATGAATCGTACATTGTGAAAAACCAACAATAAGTGCCAAAGGGAAGAATCAGAAGAGCATGGAGTTAAACAAATTACAATTGAACAACATGAACCTTAAAAGTGCACGAGTGTACCTGTGGAAGAGCAAACAACAGTTTAATCAGTTACAGCTAACCAGCAAGAGCAGCAGGTCTCTAAGTAAGAGTCCTTCTGATCCTGGGAGAAACTAACATCATGTCCAGCACCTATCCTAGGTACCGTTGTATTCCCGGAACAAGTGTGTCTTGAGCCTTTTCTTGAAGGTGGGGAGACAGTCAGTGTCTCTGATGGAGGTGGGGAGTTGATTCCACCACTGGGGGGCCAGACAGGGGAAGAGCTTGTGTTGGGACCGGGCGGTCTTGAGCGGTGGGACCACCAGACGGTTGTCAGCGGAAGACCGTAGGTGGGGGGTGTAGGGCTGGAGGAGAGACTTGATAATAATAATAATAATACATTTTATTTATATGACGGGTAGCCAGTGAAGAGAGATGAGGAGCGGGGTAACATGGGAGCGTCTGGGTAGGTTGAAGACCAGGCGGGCCGCCGTTGAAGTGCAGTGCCAGTGATGCTCATCTCAGAGAGTCTGGCGAGCAGGATCTGATGGTTAACCGTATCAAATGCTGCAGAGAGGTCCAGCAGAATGATAACGGATGACCTCGAAGCCGCTCTGGCAGACTGGAGGGCCGTGGTGACTGACAGGAGGGAAGTTTCAGTGGTGGCCCGTCTTGAAGCCAGATTGGTAGGGGTCAAGCAGGTTGTTCTCAGTGAGAAAGTTTGACAGTTGGTTAGATTCAGCGCGTTCAATTGTTTTAAAAAAAGAAGGGTAGAAGTGATACCGGTCTGTAGTTCTGGAGGATGGCTGGGTTAAGGGAGGGTTTTTTGAGTAATGGTCTAACTGGCCTGTTTGAAGGCAGAGGGGAAAGTGCCGGAAATAAGAGAAGAGTTGAGGACATGGAGAAGAAATGTTATGATGGAGGGAGAGATGGTTTCAAAGAGAGGGGAGGGGATTGGATCAAGTGGACAGGAGGTGGGGCGATGAGAGAGAATGAGGTCAGAGATCTCTGCCTCAGATAGGGAAGAGAAAGAGTTGAGACATTTAGTAGGGTCAGTCATAGAGGGTGAGTGAATAGGAAAGGTTGGTTCAGGGAACCGACTGCTAATGTCAGCAACTTTTTTCTCAAAGAAGGAGAAGTCGTCTGCTGTCGGAGTGGAGAGGGGGGTTAAGAAGGGTGGAGAAGGTAGAGAAAAGTTTGTGAGGGTTTGAAGCAGAGTTAATTTTGTTCAAGAAGTAGTGAGTTTTTGCATCAGTTATATGGGCGGAGAAGGATTTGAGGAGGGGGTGATACTTATCAAGGTCTAGACTGTCGTTAGACTTGCGCCATCTCCTCTCAGCTGCTCGAAGGGAGGAACGTTATTCACGAATAACATCAGTGAGCCACGGGCAGGAGGGAGAAGATCGCGCAGGCCTAGTTGACAGGGGACATAGTGTCAAGTGATGCAGTTAATGTGGATAACAGCATGTTAGTGGCTTTGTCGGTGGGGTGGGACATGAACTCGTTAATAGGAAGGAGGGAGGATGTTACAATGAAGGAGAAATGGGAGGGGGATAGGGAGCGGAGGTTGCGTCTGAAAGTTACGAGGGGAGGGGAGGTAGGAGGAGTTGGAGGGAGAGAGATAGAGAATTGGATAAAGTAGTGATCAGAGATGTGTAGTGGGGTTACAGAGGTTAGGTCAGTGATACAGTTATGTGTCAGGATGATGTCGAGCTGTTTTCCTGCCTGGTGGGTCACTGGTGTGTTCAGCAACGTCAGGTCGAAGGAAGTCATAAGAGACTTGAAGTCGACGGCCTGCGTTCTTTCGAGGTGGATGTTGAAGTCCCAAAGAAGTATCAGCGGTGTTCCATCATCTGGGAGGGTGCTGAGGAGCATGTCCAGCTCCTCCACAAAGTCAGCTAGCGGCCCTGGTAGGCGATAGAGGACAATTAAAAATGCTTTGATAGGATCAGTTAGTATTACATAGTGGTGTTCAAATCATTTGGCAGTAAAAGACAGTGGGGTGGATGTGCATTTAATATGTGGGGAAAGAAGTAAACCTGTCCCACCACCTCGCCCAGTTGAGCGAGGTTAGTGGTAGAACGAGTGGTTTACGGAGAGAGCAGCTGGAGTGGCAGTGTTCTCTGGGCGGATCCATGTCTCTGTCAGCGCACGGGCGTCAGGAGAAGCATTGGATGCAAACGCCGGGATGAAGTCTGCCTTTTTCACAGCAGACTGGCAGTTCCAGAGTCCTATAGAAAGAGAGAGGGCAGGTGGAAAAGACCTAGAGAGGTGGCTAAGGTTAGAAGTGGAACGTATATACTTTGTGACATATCTACGTCTGCGGGTGTTGTAGTGAACGGGAATGCTGAAAAAACACATGCTAGCTATGAATTTGTTCTAGGTAGAATAGAATACAAATAGGGCGATACTTATCAGAAGAGGTGATCCGCCTCGTCGGGCATCCTCGGAAGACTCCCTGTATTGTTGACCCAGTCTTAGTGCACCGAGGCTGCCAGGCGAGGCTGCCACAACAGTGCTAGCTGCCTTAAAGCCCATATAGCAGGTTAACCACCACTGTCGATGAATGGGTACATAAAGCACTCAAGATATGTATATTATTCAAGAAATCTCAAAATGGTGTCTCAAAATGGTGTTTAAGACCAGTTTTGTACGTTTTTTTTGTTAGCGTTAGCATATTAGCGCAATTCGGCGATGACGTCACGTTGGGGAGTCGTGGAGGAGAGTAGCCTCAGTCTAGTACTAGAACTATGGCAATTGACTGGGATGAGGAAGAGGTGGCAATAACCACTAAAATGTACGATGGCCCGCAGCCGTATAATATCGAACCAAATAGACGAGAGATGTCAAATGAGGAATTGCCTAGACCTGATGGCCGCCAAAGCCAATTAAATGGATGGTCCGAGGAGAATGAGTGTAGAGTTGGTGAAGTGTCCTGCTGAGTTAGCAACGGCAACGCAGCAAGGAGCGCTGGATCTTGTCTACGGACAGCAGTGCATACAATAACGACACATTGTTTTACTGTCAGAGAATAGCACCGAGTGAAAGTCAACGTTTTCTTTATATCTACAGTAGTGACAGTTATCATGTCGTTAGTTCAGATAGGTAGCTCTTATGTAGATCTAGAAGGCATCATGCTAGCTATGGGCTAATTTACTAGTCCCACCTGTGAAATTCTCCCCCCCAAGTCAATCCCTAATTAAATCTTTTCCCCGACGTTGTAAACACATTTCCGATTAGATATTCCACGTTTTGAGTTCCGTAATAGTCACGTTCTATCGGGAAAGGGGAAACTAAATCAATAAACTAAATCAAACACACACAGTTATGAAAGCCGTTTGATGATCACTCGTGATCCAAACACTAGCCATGGCGCGCTATCTAGCTAGATATGACTAGCTTTTGGACATAGCTACTTAAAAACAATTTAGTTTTGGTTCATATTCATGAGTCACGAAATGTGCTTTTCTAATGTCATCGTATCTTAAAAGCTCCGTGTACCCCGTCCACACTACTACGCGTATACCCGGCGTTTTCAAATGTCTCCGGCTAGGGGAGCGTATTCGAAAAGCTCTGTTTTCAGTGTCCGAATTCTCCGTATTAGTGTGGCCGGGAAGTGCAAACGGAGACATATGTATGCGTTTCTATATTTACCCGGGTTAGTGTGGACGGGGCCTCAGACTTTTCTAATGTCACACTGATTATGACTGTAGTTGGGGGGTTCATGTTATGGGGCTAGCTAACGTGCACTGCAGCTTGTAAACATTAGCCTGAGGCTTTTTACCGTTGCCAGCTCTCGCTTGCGGCGGGCGGCACCGAGCTTTTCAGTGCTTCTCGGTCTCGGGCCAGGGCAGACAGAGAGTTTGTCACCCCCCCACAAACACAGTAGTTTACCATTTTTCCTACCTATACATATGTCTATCTAGCTTTATCTCTATATCTATATATAGGCTAGTACTAGTAGCTATTTATTTATCTAGTGCTAGCTATGCTATGCTATCTGGCTGTCTGTCTATCTATTTCTCTCTCTATATATATATATATATATATATATATATATATATATCTATCTATGCTATCTATATATCTATCTCTTGATCTTTATATCTATGCTAATTATATATTCTATCTATGTATTTATCTATAAACTATCTACTGCTGAACACTCTTTCGTTAATCTCTCTCGTTGATTTCAATGGGGCTTTGGTCTATCGTCTCCCCAACGTGACGTCATGCAATGCATTGTGGGGGAAAGAAGAATCATTGCAAAAAAGTACCTACTTTTTCGTATTATATTACGTTTAGTGACACCCAACAACATCAAATACAATAGATAACAGTTAAAATGTTTATAACCAACATGTAAATAGCGCAAATTCGTTGGAAAAATCAACCTGCTATATGGGCTTTAAATATGCAAGGCGAATATCCAGATTGAAACTCAATCGATCTCTAGCTAGCTACTAACGGCCTGTATAACAGCTATCTTAGTTCTACTCTGACACAGTTTTAGCTTAAACACAACAAAATGAAACAAGTCTGAATTACTCACAGTGAGGAGAACTTCACGATGTACACTCAGCAAGACACTAATCCCCCTCCATCTTTTTTGGATTTCTGGTATTTTAGCTTGTGCCCATTTTGTTTCCTGCAGTAACAAAATGTCAGATGTGAAATTGACCAACACTTCCTCGAACTTTGTCATCTTATTTAACCTGTTTACATTTATTGAGGTGAGTGTAACCATTGCAACCAGACAGAAAATAATGTGTTCTACAGTAAAGGTCATTTTCTCTTCCCTTTCTCCCTTTGATTTTGTTTCCTTACACCAGCCAATTTGCCGGGTCTGTTCAGGAGTGCCTTCTTCCTGCCTCCTTCTACAGACAAATCAACCTCCTCTGACTCATCACCTTCAGACACTGCGGGGGGGTCACTTGCAGGTACTTCTCCCTGCTGGCTGGATACAGTCTCTGCAGTCTCTGCCTGCTGCCTCTCAAACTCCATGGCTGCTCTCCTCTCAGAGTTTGTGTGCACAACTCTAGGAGGCAAAGGCTCCTGATCAGAACCTTTCCCTCCTGTTGCCCGTGCATCCACTTTAGCCTTCCGGTTCTCCAAACTCCCGTTTGCGGGGTCTGTCAGTGCAACCATATTTGAGTCTAGCCTAGACCCAATCCCCCCCCCCACACACACACACACACACACACACTTTCACCAGTCTGTTCCACCATCACAGGGCTGCTGTTAGTTCCCAGCCCCCCCCTTAGTTGTCCCTCTACAAACCCCTTCTCCTCCCCATTTCCCTCAACTCCTTCATCCCCAACATCCTCTGACTCACTGTCCTCATGAGTTGAGAGGGCACTCCCCTCCTCCTCACTCTCCCCGCCCTTAAACACAAAATGTGATTCTTTCTTTCCACATTCTTTGCACTTTGGCTCCCACTGGTCACACTCCCTGGCATAGTGTCTGGGCATTCACAAATAATATGCTGTACACACGTTCTTCAAACCGTCACCTGGCGATCATGAATGACCCTCAAATATTGTGCTCCCATCTCAGTTTCAAAACGGACAGGATCATGTGATCCTGTCCTCACCCGCTAGCTTCACCAACACAGACAAAGTCCTCTTTTCCGCTCTTATATTCTCCCGTCCGATTTTTTCCTCTAACGCCACCTTCTGTTTTTGCATTCCCTCACTCCCATTACCATTGTCCTTCCAGGCCATCTCGTCTGCAATGTCCATGGTCAAACCTGTGCCGTCTAGTATTCCCAGGTGATCTCCCATCCAAGTACTAACCAGGCCCAAGCCTGCTTAGCTTCCGAGATTGGACGAGATCGGGTGTTGCCATGCTGGTTTGGCCGTACAAAATATTTTGACAACCATAGCCTACTTATGGTATTTCAAACTCCAGATTTGGTATTTTACAATCCGAGGTGGTCTCTCTCTCTTTCGGCAAAATGAAACCCCCCGCTGTGCTGGACACACTCCCTCGCATAGTGCCCAGCCTTGCCACACCTAAAACATTTAAAATCCAGGCAGTCTTGAAATATGTGCCCCGGTTGTATGCACAATCTGCAGACCCTCACCTGTCGTCATGAATAACTCTGAAGACTTCAGCTCCTCTCAGGGTCTCAAATGTATTCGAGTAGGGTAGCGAACACACCTGTTCGTTGAAACGTACTTTTAAGAACCGAGTCCCATCAACCACCTCCGTTCCAGGCCATACGCGGTGCTAAATAGTCTAAATGGCCTGAACTCCCCAGTCCTCCAGTTTGGACAGTATTTTACCATCCTCTAAATATACTGGTAGGTTCAGAAACGACACCACCATTTCATTTCTAACAATGCTGCTAGCATACACTAGCGCTCCTTGCACTCTAATGCCGTCCATCAATTTCTTCTTCCTCCTTCATGGTGATCTCGTACGTCCTCGGCCCTCTCCCCCTACAGCCCAACACCACTCCACACTCCTTCTTCACACCCCCGAGTAAATCCATCACAGAAACGTTCTCTGTACCTTCAACAACCACCTCCAATGTCAATTCTTTGCCATACCTAATTTTTTTCTAATTTTGTCTGTCCGATTCTCCTTGTTTCCTTTCTCCTTCACTCCTTTCGTCCGTGTGCTTTTCCATTGTCAAATCCAGTCCGTTGTTCGTTCCCATGATAGCCGTCCGTAACATGAAACACAGAAAACCAAAATTCCCCCAAACAGCAACAGCTGCTGGGGGAAAGACAACTAACACAACCCAAACCTATTTAAGAACAATAAATAAATAAATAACACTGTATGATGACAAAAAACTCTGCACCAAACACTCTCCACCTGCTCTCTGTCCAAACACTTCCTGGTCCACTTCCTGAAAAGGGCTTTGCCATGCTGGTTTGGCCATACAAAATATTTTGACAACCATAGCCTACTTATGGTATTTGAAACTCTGAAGGTACTACTTGTTCATATTGCAAGATTTCTCTTTCTTAATGAGTAAAAGAACATACAGCATCTGGTATTCCCAGGCGGTCTCCCATCCAAGTATTAACCAGGCCCAACCCTGCTTAGCTTCCGAGATCGGGCGTTACCATGCTGTTTTTGGGTGTGCGCTTCGGCAAGAAGCGCCAACCTTTGTTATCTCACATATATCTTCATCATCTTATTATTATTGCCCCCCTAAGGCTCGGTCAATATTTGGACTACATAGAAAACGTTGATGTCAAAGGTTTCGTCTTGGTCTCGATGAGTTGCTTGTATCAGAATTTACGTTCCGTTGCACAGTTTAGGACCATACAACGTTTTTGTGGCAAAAAGTGTATTTTGGCGGCAAAGGGTACTCTACTTCACTGCGTCAGAATACTCTGGCAACGAGGCATGGATACGACGTGCATAGAGACTGTTGCACAGCAAGGATGGAATCGTGCCGGCCCCCTAAGCATCCGTCAATATTTGGATTACTTAGAAAACGTAATGTCAAAAGTTGGTAGCCATTGAGTTGCATGTATTTTTATTTACGTGGCTAACTTGCCAGCCACAGTCACTGACGTCACGAAACACACGTGACTAGTGCTACCTCTAGCAGAACATTAGTTTAGCAGCTTAACTTCTGGGAGATAGCACTAACTAGGCTAACTATAGCTTTAACGCTGCTGCAGAAACGCCACAAGCAAAGAGGCCAGGGTGATAACTATTTACTCATTGGGTGTGCGCTTTGCCTTCGGCAGAGCGCCAACCTTTGTTATCTCACATATATATTATTATTCTTTTTGCACCCCTAAGGCTCGGTCAATATTTGGACTACATAAAAAACGTCGATGTCAAAAGTTGTCTTGGTCCAGATTGAGTTGCTTGTATTACATTTTCGTTCTTTTGCACAGTTTAGGAGGATACAAGGTTTTTGTGGCAAAGGGTACTCAATTCTAGCCTACGTCACTATGCCAGAACACGCTAGCAACGACGCATGGATACAACGTGATAGAGACGTTCTGGCGCGCAAAGTGGAGTGTAGATTATGACTGAAAAATACCACCCCAAAACATCCCAACAGTTGGGTTTTGTTGAAAAAGCGATTTTGAGTGGAACTAACTCGGATTTTTGATTTAGGCCGTGAAAGTCTTTACAATTTGAGCGAATGCGGGTCGCCCGTGAGACTGCCTTGTCATAGGCGGCAGCCATGCTAGAAAGCGTCAGTATTTTCGTAATTTGATAGTTCGGCCAATTCTAAACCAAAAAACAGAAGTAGGGCAATGTTATTACGATATGACTATTGTGAAGACAGCCAGGTGGTGGATACAAAACTATGCCCCCCAAAACGTAAACAAGTTTGACATCAGCGCCGGAAATTAGAATGTTTCTTTTGACACAAAGTTTAGCTGTGGCATCCAAGACAGTAGGCTACACACAATAGATATATTTATATGGTGTGTATTGAGTGAGGCGCGGTGTATCGAGTGTCTCACTCAAATAATTTAGCTTAAGATATGGCGATTGCGAAGACAGCCACAGTCAGCATATTTTTGTGATTTGTGTGAAACTTGGAATTTGAGTGAGACCGCATCTTGTTTTGACGTTAGCCTCAGAGTCAGACTCGGTCACCCTGGCACTGGCAGTGTGTACTGTGTAGTAGGCTACTGTCCTCATTTCCGGCGCTTTCAAACAATCAGCAGCCAGCTTGCCTCTAGCAAACTTCTTTTGGAATTAGCCATTTCCCCCTAAATTAATGTCTAATTTATTTACATTTTGGGGGGCATATTTTCAGTTAGCAGACGGCACTGTTTGAATTGCGATTCCATCTGAAATATTGCCAGTGACAACGTTGTTACAGTAGCTTGTTTCAAAGGGGGTTCTTTTGTTTCAAAGAGGGATCTTAATGAATTATGCAATATGAGTAGGCTAAATGCTTGAAAATATCACTAGAATGGAAACATTTAAGGGAACGGACCCACCTGCATCCAAGTAAGCACACCCTACAATTTCCCCAGAAATTGTACGCCCTCTAGTTTTACTTTGTGATATGAAACACAATTGTGAAGTGTAATGTACAATACAAGCTGATATTATTGAGGAACTACATCTACTTTTGAAAACGGTAGTCTACTATTTCACTGAAGCATTGGCATCATGACATTAGCCTATGTTGCCCGGGCAACACATACTACAGCGGTCTATGATGCATCTATTTTCAATCGTTAAAATAAACATTCCTCACACATTTTCGTTTTACGATTTATTATGACATTAGTAAACGATTTGTTGGTGAAATTATCATTACCTGTGCTTTCAAACCAGTGTAGCTCACTGCAACGCTGTAGCCTACCCACGCAGTGCTTCAAACACATTGAACTGGTCTGGTAGATTTGGGTCGTTAGAGGTGGGGGGGGGCTTCTTCTTGTAGCCCGTGGCAGATTGTAGGCCCCTCCAGACAGCTCTGATGTTCTTATCCCCGACCTGTTGTTCAATTCTAGTCTTATACACCCCTTTAGCATGCTGGATGGCTTTTCTGAGGGCATATTTGGCTTTGGTGTACGCGTCCTTATCTCCGCTCCTGCTCCTTCTCTCTCCTCAGTAGCCTCACCTCCTTGTTGAACCACGGTTTATTATTACTATAAATGACAATGGATTGTCTGGGGATGCTGAGTTCTTCACAGAAGTAGACGTAGGATGAGCATGTGTCTGCATACTCATCAATGTCATTGCATGCCAGCTTAATAGCTGCCCAGTCTGTAATGTAAAAACAGGCTTGGAGTAATTCAGTTGCATCAGGTGTTCGTTTCTGGACAGACCTCTTGACCGGTTTTTGTTTCTTGAGTAGGGACTGGTATGTGGGGGCAGATGGGAGTTTTACGAACTCAAAAATGTTCTGAGGGCAGAAAGCAAAATTATTGTTTTCACAAAACGTTTGTGTTGGGAATCGGAATTGTGAATTTTTATTCGACTCCTTAACAGTCGCATTAAAGCTGCGCATGGTCGGAATTGTGAATTTTGATTGTATTGATCCATATAACGAATAAACATCTTACCGCATGCATTTGTATTTTAATCTGTAAACCAATAGTTTTGCTTTCTGCCCTCAGAACATGTTTGAGTTCGCAGCGCACCAGCTGATGGTATTATGGAAGTTCAGATCTCAGATCAGTGTGGTTAAAGTCACCCATGACAAATAAAGTGGAGTTAGGGAACTTGTTCTCCACCTCCGTGATCTGATCTGCTAAAAGTTGCTGCGCGGTGTCGCCTGAGGCTGGACGTAGACACACGCAAGGATAATGGATAATATTTCTCTAGGTGAGTAGAAGGGTTTGCAGTGAATCACCAGTAATTCCATATCGGGGGAACATAATTCACACACACTTGTAACACGCAAAGTCAGGACAGTCCCGCAACACATGACCAGGCTGTATACACAGTCTGCACACTTTGACCTGACGGTCATGAATCACTCTTAAGTACTCCATGCCTTCCATTGTTTCAAATCTTGTTGAGTACGGCAGAGATCTCAGTGTCATTAAACTTTACCTTCAGGAAGCGTGTTCCATCTGCAATCCTTGTCCCCTCTTCACTGGTGAAGCTGCCTCCACACCCCATGTAGTAAGCCACTCCACAATAGCTCCGTCAGAAATGTACGCCATCTCATAATGTTACATCCCCGTATTTTGAAGCCATCCACCAATTTATCCTTCCCTCTTATGTTTGACATGGTAACTTCATACCTTTTGGGGTCCTTGAAGCGGCAGCCACACACAAGTCCACAAACTTCCTTTATTCCTCCCAACAGTTCCATCATTGTAATCCGTTCTTCACCGGCAATCTCCACAGCTACAGTCAAATCCTTCTCAAATTTCAGATCCGCTCTTTCACCTTCAACATCCTCCTCCTGTTGTCTGCTCACTGTCTTCTTCACCATTATATTTTCCATCATCTTAGAAAAGTCCCCCAATCAGCAAAAGCTGTTGGGGGATTAAGACCACGTTTACACATAGCCGGGTATTTACAGAAACAAATATTTCTGCCCCTCCGTTTTCAACAATAACGTTGTACACACAAAAAGGTTTTCAAAAAGGTTTTTGTTTACATGAACCCGCATATATACGCCCCCAGCGCCCTCATAGCTACGCCAAACCTGTAGGCGGCAGTGTAATGTAAAGGATAAAGCCATGCAAACCAACAACAACTACGAATAACACGATCGACTTTCAGGCGCAAGGTTCATTTGTTTGAATGATTCACAAATAAATGTAACGCAACACACAAATGTATTTCGTGATTCACAAATGTAAAGCAATTCACAAAATATAGCTGCAAGCAGCAATGGCGGATTCCTCCTTCAAAATGTAAAATTGACATAATACACTGGGATTAACTAGAAGACTTGAAATAGTAAATTCTGTCAAAAAAACAACAATACGCTTTTTTACCTCTGACAAGATTAGAACCCACCACCCTTCGCACATCAATACTGCATCTTATCCTACTAAGCCATTCAAGGACTTCGAAATTTGTGTGTTTACTTTTTGTATCAGAGAAGAATACATTTCTCCGATGTAAAGCATTGTCAGATTTGGTTAAAGTTCAAACAGCTGTAATTTAGTCCTATTTATATATGGGAAACAAAAAGGTTGTTTGGGGTGCCATAACTTGTCATTGAAGGGAATTTCAAATCATGTTGGTATCAGTGGCGATGTTTCCTGGCTTAGGTAACTGAAAAGAATTTGCGCAACAGGCAAGGGATCCACCTGAACAATCAATATACTTCATTCGAGCTAACTCAGTTGTGAATCTGACACTACCATGCGTAGACTACTAGTAGCTAGCTACTGTGGTGAACCTGGCTTGTTTTGCAGTGGTTAGCACAGTCTCGCTAAACAGATGATCGGAGTGTTGTAATGGGCTCAAATAAACACTCATTGCTATGTTTTACAACCGGAGGATTGACCGGAAGACTAGGAACCGGCCTCACGTCCACTTTGGCGTCCTCTTTGTCAAAATCGTTTGCGCGTTATTCGTGAACGGTTTGACTCATCGATAAAAAATGTATAACTTTTTGTCGGCATGGTCTGAAGATGATCTGTTGCAATTTCCATGAAAATCGGAGCAACTGCCTAGGAGGAGTTTGAAAAAGTTGTCATTTCTTAAAATACAAATGACGGAAAAACCATCATGACGACAATGACGTCACAGGGTTCAATCGAATCGTCTGCATCCAAGGAATCCAATGATACCTCAGTTAAGAAAAATGGTCTCATGGTTCAAAAGTTGTGGGCGTAAACGTACCTCCAACTTTGACGCCTTGGTGGCGCTATAGAGCTTCAGGGATCGCTGCTTGGCCCCTAATAAAACTAACAAAAACAATAGGTTCCTCCTGACGGAGGAATCCTAATAAATGACCCCATTACATTACTACAAACAGGACGCTCACATGACGTGATGCATTTTTGGTCGCATATGTGACGTTTGAGAACCTAAAACTCCGTTTAGCCTAGTGCACACGCAAACACAAAAGCGGAGTTTTCAGAAATCTCCACCCTTGCCGGAGTTGTTAGAAATGATCGTTTTCCGTGATAAAACCTTAGTTTTCGTGTAAATGAAAGGCCAAACCGCATGAAAATGTATGCGTTTTCTCTCCGTGTAAACGGGGTCTGAGTGCTTCAGTGAGCACCGCTTTCAAATCCAAACAAAAGTAACAACCAGATGAAAAAGTGTATCAAACTCTCCAAACAAACAGTCCACCTGCTCTCTGTCCATCACTTCCTGAATTCACTGCCTGAAAGGGGTGCGGTCATGCCATGCTGGTTTGGCCGTACGAAATATTTTGACAACCATGGAATTTGAAACTCCAGATTTGGTATTTTTCAATCCAAGGTGGTCTCCCTCTCTCTCTCGGCAAAATGAAAAACAGCTTCATCTTTCATGAAGGTACTACTTGCAATATTGCAAGATTTCTCTGTCTCCCATCCTAGTACTATCCAGGCCCAACCCTGCTTAGCTTCCAAGATCGGACGAGATCAGGGGGCCGTTCTCCGTACGTCGCTTATTACATCCGAGATCAAATGACACATCCAAGATGACATCATCTTGCTTATCATGATCTTTGATCGTTTATGATTAGTATAGCTGGATTGAGTTATAGATTGGTCTTAAAGGGGGTATGTATCGATAGTAGAAACCTTGATCAGCAAAGTTGCTATTGGCTGCTCACATAAGTCTATGGCTGCTCACCTTGGCCAAAAAGAGCACCCCGTTTTTCCCGCAGCAGAGACAACAGAGCAACAGCTTGCTCAAAGGTTACTTGGAATTTGACAATTTAATTAGAACATCAGGGAACACCTCAAAGTCGGCAAAATCCAAGAATGAGGGATGGCAAAAAGTAGCAAAACAAATTAAATGTATATTAGTGACCACGTGTTCTATCACTTATTACAGTAAGCTAGGCCTATGTTTATTTTATTTTCATACTTTCATTTATCGTCTTTAATGTCATATAATGTGGTTTCAACTAATTTATGATGTAAATGACACCCTCACAAAAAAACGATAGGCTATCTCTCAAAAAGTATAGGCTAGTAGATATCGCGCTGTGCTTACGGATCTGCAATGCTATCACGCAATGAGCAATTAATTTGGTTTCATTCAAACTCTGCTAATTATTATTGCACCTTCCACAACAGGTTCCTGTAGTAAAAACGGACAAGACATGTCTGTGACAGACTTCCTGTGGGAGAAATTGAAGGTGTAACATATTTATCCTGTATAAGAATGATTCTGTGTTACAGTATTCCTTGTTTGCAAAGATAGGCCTAACCCCAAATCTGAACTCTGGGTAACACTAGGCTTACATAAACAAGGGGACCTGGTCTTGACCACTATCTTTCTGGAGAGGCCATAAAATAAGTGGGGGCGGCTTACAGGGGTCAAAGAGCACACATGCACACACTCAAACACGCACGCACACACGCGCGCCAGGTCTATGCAGAAGTGCCAATGAAGAAGAGCCATGGAACATTTAAATGCTTTGTCTTAGCCAATAACAGTCAAGAGCACCTGTGTTTAAATATCTAGCAACATAGGTTGCTAGTCAGACAAACTTCTAGCACAATGGCGTGTGATGTTTTTGTCTCCTTGTGGCCGCAAGCAATAAAGCATTCTTAACTTGCTCACCGACTGACTGTGCAATGCTTGATAGATTAATATCTCTGACACTTCCTGTATCACCTCTGCCTGTAAAGCCTCAATCTAATCGTGTTTACGTCAAATATACCTGCTCCCGAGCAGGTTTAAGTTTACGGACTGTACTAAATATTTTGACAACCATAGCCTACTTATGGTATTTGAAACTCCAGATTTGGTATTTTTCAATCCAAGGTGGTCTCTCTCTTTTTCTCTCTCGGCAAAATGAAAAACAGCTTTGTTACAGGTCGTTGTTCGTCTAGGGGAACAATAGGGCTAAAACACACAGGCTAGCTAGCAGCGGCGGTCCCCAACAGGTGAGAAATGGAAGAAGATAGCACTTACCGGCCCCAGCCAAGTCTATTCCCTCCCCAGTCTCCGGGACAGCCCATGCAGCCGTCTGGTTCGGCGGACAGCTCGTTCGCGGTTGTTCGTTGTTTGTTCAGGTACATAGATCATAAAGCACGGCGGGCGCGAAACACAGGCGGATCGGTAGCAGTCGAAGAAGTCGAAGACGCGGAGGCAACCGGTCGGTAGCGAGGATGACGTTCGCCACAACAACTGATGGTTCCCCCCATCCGCCATCCGGGAGTTTAAAAATAATAAACCCCTCCCCTTAATCACCGGGTCTCCAATCAGGACAGTATCACTCCCCCTTCCAATCACCACCATGTGCAAGGCCGCCGCACCACTAAAGTGTTAAAGTGACCAGAGAGAAAGGCATTTAAACCTCCTCTCTCACCCTGCCACTAGGCGTGCGCATAACAGCTTCATCTTTCATGAAGGTACTACTTGTTCATATTGCAAGATTTCTCTTTCTTAGTGAGTAAAATAGCATACAGCACCTAGTATTCCAGGCGGTCTCCCATCCAAGTACTAACCAGGCCCAATCCTGCTTAGATCAGAGATCGGGCGTTGCCATTTTAAATGTTTTATTAATGTTATTTTCAGTTTACAAGCACAATGCTCTTCATATTTTTTTATTTTTTTTTCCAATAACATCAGCACAGACTCACCCATCGACATTGGTCCCCCACATAAAGCAAATGCCTCCCCCCTCCACTTTCTCTATCAGTGAATTCCCACTCACAAAAAAGTCTGTTACCTCCTCCCCGCCATATTTACACACCATTCCCACATCCCTCTTCATTATAGCTTTAAACAGATGCTTAATTGTCACTGTCCTCTTTTCAAAATGTGCATAGTTCCGTCTAAGCACTACAGCGTGTCGGGCATGACTTAAGACATAATTCAGTACATCAACGCTCACACCCTTCCTCCTCCCAAAAACCCCAAATAAAAATTAAGTCCTCCACCCATTCTCCAAGTCCAGCTCCATTGCCCAATTGTCCTTCAGCAGTGTTTTAAGAAATTCGAAACATTCCCTTGTGGAAGAAATTAGAATTTCCTGTGTGCTTACATTATTCACTAATCATAGAACTAGTCATTGGATACTAGTTAGTATGTTCTCATGTAAGCTTGCTATTAATAAGTGTAGATTGTGCCTATATGTCAGGGTTAATAGATGTTTGGGGTCAGGAGAAAGTACCGGCTAAAGGTTCATTGTCATGGTTACAAGGAGAGCTCCACCAATGAACTCTCTGGTCTGAGAGTTGTCATGTGTTGGCAGCAGTGAATCTCTTTCTCTGAGACTGTTGTAATGTCATTACTGCCTGACTGTCACTATCTATGTTCACATTCTTGTACCCTATAAAAGATGGTCCTCCGGCCTTCAGAGCTGAGGGAGACACGTGATTGAGACCTAAGCCTGGTGTTGTCATTTTATTGTTAGAGGTCTGGTTTTCTCTCCCAATCTGCAGATTGATAAATACGTATTGAAATCCAGAACTCAACTGAACTTAGTCACTCCGTTTATGAAGAGACGGACAAACACTTTTCTTCATCACCCTCAAACTGTCACACTCCAGAAAATAATGAATAAAACTCTCACGGCCACCTTCACAGACATCACACATAGCATTTACCTCTTCATTAATTTCATGGAAGACCACATTAGTATAGATTCTGTTGTGCCTCATGAGGAAATCATTGTTATCACAGTCAATACTGTTATATTTCACATTGATATTAGACCATATTTTCCCCACCTCATATCCCACAAACACTCTCCTCCACACCCTTTCTGCTGCTGGATCTTTAAACACCTCATCTATCAACCATCCATATACTTTCTTCACAGACATATTTTTCATTTTGCACTTCACCCCCTCCTCCATTACATATAGCTCAGGCAAGTCTCCTGCTTCCCGGCCTACACACCCACCCTTTATCAGGTCTACCCACTCCACTGGCAGGCCCAATTTTATCCTTTCATAAATCTTTCTTACTTTTACTCGACACTCCATCCCCTCCAATTCACATACAGAATCATAAATACAGTTCCCTCTGGGGAATCCTGGGATCAACTCATTCATAACATCTCTCACCTGCCTGATCCCACCTTCCATAAATTGGGGTACATGCAAAGTCCTGTTGTTACATTTTATTCTTTCATTTAAAAACAGTGGCAGATTTACAAAGCTCTGTATCTCATCAGAATCAAATTCCATTTTAGGTACACTGTAAACCCAAATAAGTTAGCAGAACTCAAAAAAACTAAGGCAACTGATTGCCTTACATTTTTTAAGTTCATAAACTTAAATGTTATACGTTTTCAGAGTATAAATATTTTGATTCCATGCTACATGTACCTTTTGATTACAGTTAAATTAAAGTGTTTTTTTAGTCAACTCAAATATATCTGTTTTTGTGACACAAAGTTTTCATTCACCTCTCCAAATAGATTAGTTAGCAGAACTTAGAAAAAATAAGTACACAAATTCACTATATTATGTAAACTTGACTCCATTTTTATTAGTCTCCATTATATTTGTTTTTAGTACAGAAAAGTCAAACACTTTGACTTAGGAAACTCAAAAAGATGAAACTCAAACTTAAAAGCTTTGTGGCAACTGATTGCCTCACTTAAATTGAGTACAACCAACTCAAATGTCTTACTTTCTTTCCTTTGCCCATTTTCCTCATCGCTAATATTTAAAAGACAGAAAATAAAAAATCACTAAAATGTACAAAAAAAAATGCTAAAGGAATGGGAATGTATACTTTTAGCTCAAATGCACCGCAAATCTGAACAAAATCTTGTTAAACAGTTATCAAACGAGTTTACACTGCAGAGGCATTATTTTTCACAAAGGAAATCCCTATACTCCCCTCCCCAGATTCTCATTTCTACCCCCCTTTCTCCCCTCCACTCTGTCCTCTTCTCCCCTCCCCCCTACCCCATCTCACCCCCAAAGTTTTGTGGCAACTTAATACCTCATTTAAATTGAGTACAATAACTCACAGCTTTGGTAATTGTCTTTTTTTCTTGCCCTTGCCCATTTTCCTACATTGCTAAAAGACAGAATTAAGAGATCATCACAAAAATATACATGACATGCAAAAGGAATAATGTATACTATTTGGCTCAAATGCACCGCAACTCTAAACAAAATCTTTGGGTAAATGATTTACAAACCAGCTGAAAACCTGCACAGGCATTACTTTTCACAAAAGACCTTTGAACTTGACTATCCCTTCCCACACTCTTCCTCTCCCCACACTCTTCCCCACTCTTCCTCTCCCCCACACTCTTCCCCACTCTCTTCTCCCCCCCACACTTTCCTTCTCCCCCACACTCTTCCTCTCCCCCCCACTCTTCCTCTCCCCCCACTCTTCCTCTCCCCCTCTCACTTTCTCTTCCCTCCCCTAACTCTCTCCCAAAGTTTTTGTGGTCAAGCTACTTTTCTACATCAACAAGTCATTCTTGAGAGTCTGCAGCTTGGGTGACAGTTTACCATCTTCCAGACCAAGTAAAATCTTCTGAATAAAGTCAAAAGTGTTGGTCAATCCCATGGGATAGCTGAGGTGTAGTGCATATATAAGTCCAAACATTACCAGGAAGGCATCAGCAAGTCTGGGGAGGCTGACCACAAGGTCATTTTCAATGACAACAGATATTTTCACAGGCTGGTAGTGAACTGGGCTTGTGTCGTTGTCACTGATGACTGTAAGGAGGGCCAACGCAACACCTCCAAGCTCTGGCTCAACGGACTCTTCCTGTATGAATGAGAGATAAATTATAAACTAATCCATTCTTTTATTCGTAAAGATTTTTTTGGTTGACAAATTATCTCCTGCACTAAGGTATGCTAGTCATGAACTAGATTCAATGTTCTACAAAGCCAATATTATACTGTTATGTAGTCATATTAACAGAAAGTGCAAAAACATCTTTGTATTTTGATGAATGTTTACCATATACTAAGTGGTACTGTTAATTATTCAGAGACTCACTGTGCAGGTTCTGAAAAATCCAGAGACTTCCTCACGCAGATACACAGGGAGTGCATGGAGAGCAGTGGTACGCGTGGTGTGGATGTCATGCGATTCCTTTAACAATAAAAATAGAAGTTGAAGACGTTGACCTGCTTTTAAACCGTCCAATCAGAACATGTCCACAATATTCACGTCACATGTTCATTCTTTAATGCAATCACACAAATAGCTAAAACAAAGTGAATTTGGCTAATTGACTGTCATTTGAATAATTTAAACTATACAACATTAGGGGCTCAACCTATGAAATGTATAATCTCGTCACCTGGGCATCATGGACTTTGAACATTTCAGCCAAAGCATCTGCTGTCTTCCCAGTCTTGGATGCCTTCTGTCTGAATAAGGTCATCAGTCGAGGAAGATGGCGATCAAGCTCAGCGTAGAATGTGTTGGGAAGGTTCTTGTTTGTAATCCGTTGGAATTCTGCATACACCTACATTTAAAAACAGAGCAAAATGACAATACAGCTATATCAATTAGTCAGTTCAAAATTACTCAAAAGTGAGTTTCTTCCCCACAAATTAGTATTTGCTCCTCCATACATTCCATAAGGAGCCACAAAATCCATTAATAGCCACAATATGAAAGAACCTACAAACTACAGAAACTATGCCATACTTTATCATCAAATGAAAAACTGGAAAAAGAGGACTAATCCATATTACCTCAGACTCCATTTTGAGAGCAGGCCAAAGGTCCATGAGCTCATTTACTGGTCGGCCGGTATTCACTATGTTCTGTCGCCGCAGGGCAAACGTGGTCTGCATCATCTTTCTAATGAGGGGTAGGTTCTTCTCAGTCTTCTTTACTTCGTCATCAATGTTCTGCCTTAAGTGCTCAAGACTTGAGTGATCTTCACCTTGCGGAAAGTTGGGTAGAAAGTTGACCTCTGCTCGTTTGGGTCTTTTTATGTTGGAGTGTGGAGATTCTTTGCCAGGATTTCCTCTACTTCTTTTTCCAGCATTTACAGTGACCTCCTGACATCCAGCCCGTCTCATCTTGGTCCTGTAGTTGCCCATTTTAAACTTGATGCTGTTCTTCCATCCATTGCATCCAGTTTCCGATCCTACTTCCTGAAGGCAAGGATGCTTGGCCACAAGAGCCTCAGCTGCCATTGTAATGTCTCTATCACTTGGATAAGCCTTGAAGCCATATATGGAAGCTGCTAGCTTTTCTAATATATCATGCTTTGAGTCTCTAGTCAACTTCAGGTGTTTGTTGTGTTTCTCAAATTCATTATTTCCTTCTCTAAGTTTAAGCTCGACGTCAAATGAAAAGATGGGAATTGGAAAAGGACCTGAAGGCCATCTGCTAAGACGTTCTGGAGAGGACAGGCTTGATAGTATTTCAGTGGATGCAAGAGAACTGGTATCTTCATCAACAGATATATGCACAACAGCCTTTAGTGGCAACTCTTCAATATCAGAGAGGGATGTAAGTTTTCCATCAAAATCTGGATCTTCATATAGTAAACTGAAATCTAAATCTATTTGCAACTGTTCTTTTATGATTCGTATCAATGCGTCAACAGAGGCTGGTCGTGTACTCAATTTGATCTTTCGTGCTTGGTCTGGCTGGACTACCCGAAGGACCATGGGTTGTGGGGACGCATCTGCCATTGTGCTATCAAAACAAGACAATTAAGATGTTATGATAACGAACTGCTTGATTAGAGTAATACATAAAGATACAATGATTTATTAAGAGAAATACTCACCATTGGCTAGTCCCAGTTCTCTTTGACTTGTAGGAAGCGCTTGGGAGTCAACAGCAGCAAGCCATCTATTTTATATCCTGAGAGTGGAACAGTATCATTGAGATCAGATAGAAGATGGATTGACAGTCTTGTATGAGTGGCTGACAGCTCATAGGACCTAAGATGTTCTACATACCAGGACTGTTCTGTTCAAGAAATGTCAATGTGTATTCAATTGTATTGAGACTGTTTTGTTAGGCTGCACTACACTAATTGTGGTGCAATGGCGACGCCTAGTGGCGAAAGAGAGATACTGTTTTTGGATGACATTACTGCATAAGTAGATGAGGTTTAGTTTAAACATGTTTTAAATGGATAAGTACCAACGGCTGTTCTGAATATCGGATCCTCGGAGGAATACGTCCGTAAGTTTTCCTTTGGTTATTGTAGGTAGATATCGTAATTAACAGTTGTGTGAATATGTAGGCAACAATTTAATTGTTGTCAAGTTATAATTTTATGTCAGCCTAGCTGAGTATTTCTTTGTGTAAATTAAGCTAGCTCCAACTGCATGTGTGCAGGCTAACGTGTGTATAAAATATGGATATTTGGCTCATTAGTAATTATACTTTTGTTTGTATTCCATAGTTTTACGATGAAAGAATTGGACTTCAATAAATCTCAAGAAGATAAACCAGCCTGATTCTTTGCCGTTCGCTATCTGTCTATGGCCATTGTAGACACAACTGCTAGGACAGAATAGTAAAAGGACGAAACACAGCGGGTGAAGATCAAAGAACATCGTAGCATCACTTCAGTGTCGGAGTCACAGCGACAACATGGCTTCTCAGAAAAAAGAAAATAAAGCAGACCTAACATTAGAAACTAGGTCATCTGTTAGCTCTTCGTCAAGCAAGACTGTTTCATCAACGGCTAGCAGCGCAGCAACTAAAGCGAGGGCCAAAGCAGAAGCACTAAAAGTAAAGAGCGCATATGCAGAGAGGGAGGCAACCATGTTGAGGGAGAAAGCACGCATTGAGGAACAGCGGCAGAGAACACTTGCACAAGCAGAGCGCAATAAAGCAGATGTGGAAACGGAGCTCAAGGTATTGCAGTTAGAGAGGGAGGCAGCAGCAGCATCCAGAGAGGCAGAGGTATATGAAGCTGCAGCAGACTTGGATGATAGGCACAGCGATGTAGGGGATGAAGAGAGAGCTCAACGCACCAGGGAGTATGTGCAGAACCACACTCCGGTACAAAACGCTCAGGAACCACTTCCTGACCCACAGCACGCACCTATGGATCCAAATCCCCCTCTACACCAGTCTCCTCAGACACCCCATCACCACGTCAGCTACCAACAGCATGCTACTGCAGAGCCAAATCCCCCTCTCCACCAGTCTCCTCAAACTCCCCATCACCATGTCAGCTCCCCACAGCATGCTGGTATGGGCTTTGAGCGCCAGCAGAACAGTGCGACACGGAGGCAACCAGCTACAGTCCCTCCCTCTCGTGTCTCACCAGAAGGCTACACCAACATGCCACCTCAGATACCTGATATCGCCACCTATTTGATAAGGAGAGAGATGGTGAGTTCTGGGTTGACCCAATTTGACGACCATCCCGAAAATTATTGGGCATGGAAAACCTCATTCCAGAACATCACACATGACCTCAACCTGACGCACCGAGAGGAACTCGACCTTCTCGTCAAATGGCTCGGCCCAGAGTCATCCCCCCAGGCTAAACGAATGAGGTCAGTGCATGTAACCAGCCCTGCAAACGCAGTCAAAACAATATGGCAGCGACTAGAGGAATGCTTCGGGTGCCCTGAGGTCATCGAACATGCTCTGCTGAAAAGGCTGGAAGATTTTCCACGCCTCACCAACAAAGAACCTCGTCAGTTAAGAGAGCTCGGCGACCTGCTGCTTGAATTGGAGTCTGCAAGGTGGAGCGGTCTAACGCCTGGGCTTGCATATCTCGACACAGCACGTGGTGTTAACCCTATAGTTGAAAAACTCCCCTTCAACCTGCAGGAAAGATGGGTGACACAAGGCTCCAGATACAAAGAGGACTACAAGGTAGCTTTTCCACCTTTCAGCTTTTTTGTACAGTTCATTTGCAACCAAGCAAAAACCAGAAACGACCCAAGTTTTGCATTCTCATCATCCACCTATTCAAACAGCCAGAAGCCAGACAGAGCAGCTAAATTCAGCAACACGCCCTCTGTCTTTGTCAAGAAGACTGAGGTGTCAGCCACAGCTCCAAGCTCCCTGAACAACCAGTCTGAAAGGAAAACTGATGAGCCAGATAAACATTGCCTCATCCATAACAAGCCCCACCCCCTTTTTAAGTGCCGCACCTTTAGGAACAAGCACCTAGACGACAGGAAAGCATTTCTGAAGGAGAACTCCATCTGTTATCGATGCTGTGCTTCTACTAGACACCTTGCAAAGGACTGCAAATTGTCTGTCAAATGCAGAGAATGTGACAGCGATAGACATATCTCCGCACTTCATCCTGGTCCTGCCCCCTGGTCAGCTGAAGAGACCAAATGTGAACCAGAACAAAACAGAGTGGAGAAGAATGACATGCCCTTTAATGTCACCTCAAAATGCACCGAGGTATGTAATAGCTCTCGTCAGCCCAGATCATGCTCTAAAATCTGTCTGGTGGAGGTCTACCCCTCAAACCAGCGTGAAAAGATGAGACGTGTCTATGCCGTGCTGGATGAACAGAGTAACAGATCATTGGCTAAGTCACAGTTCTTTGATCTGTTCGGCATTGAAAGTAACCCCTCTCCCTACACTCTGAGAACATGCTCTGGCACAGTTGAGACGGCGGGGAGAAAAGCAAGTAACTTCACTGTAGAGTCACTCAATGGAGAAACCATAGTGAAGCTCCCTACCCTCATAGAATGTAACTCAATGCCTGACGACAAAGAGGAAATCCCGACACCAGAGATAACACAGCTCTTTCCTCACCTCGCTCCAGTGGCTGACAAGATCCCGCCTCCTGATCCCAGCGCTCAGATCCTCCTACTCCTGGGGAGAGACGTCTTAAGTGTGCACAAGGTACGTGAGCAGCATAATGGCCCCAACAACACACCATACGCACAACGCTTAGACTTGGGCTGGGTCATTGTAGGAGAGATCTGCCTGGATGGAGCTCACCAGCCTACTGATGTTAATGTCTACAAAACAAACATACTCCCAAACGGCAGAGCCTCATACTTCACATCATGCCCCAAAAGCATCCATGTCAAAGAGCAGGCAAGTTCTCAATCTCTCCAGTACTTACCCGCAAAAGGCTTCAGCACTGACACAAACTGTATTGGAGACGGTGTTTTCTTCAGGACGGCAGACGATGAAAAAACAGCCCTGTCAATTGAGGATAAACTCTTTTTGGATTTAATGGAAAAAGAAGTGTATCTCGCTGAAGACAACCACTGGGTGGCGCCATTGCCTTTTCGCTCACCACGAATCCGGCTTCCTGACAACAAAGAACAAGCAAAATCTACAGTTATTAAAGCTGTGCAACAAGATGTGTACGAAGACGAGTTCAAGAGCCTAACACAGGATGGGAAAGTGTCACAACATAGCTCACTCAAACAACTTGACCCCTTTATCGACAATGAAGGACTGCTGAGAGTTGGTGGGCGTGTGCGCAAAGCTGACCTCTCTGACCAAGAAAAGCATCCTTTAATCATACCACCAAATCATCACGTAGCTACGCTGCTCGTTCAACATTACCATAGCCATGTAGCCCACCAAGGCCGCCATTTCACTGCGGGCGCAGTACGCACAGCAGGACTGTGGGTTGTAGGTGCCAAAAAGCTCATATCAAGTGTCATCCACAGATGTGTCATGTGCAGGAAACTGAGAGGGAGACTGGAAAATCAGAAAATGTCAGATCTTCCTGCAGACAGGTTGTCTGTAGATCCCCCATTCACACACACCGGGCTGGATGTGTTTGGTCCATGGAGTGTTGTGGCACGTCGAACAAGAGGGAGCAGTGTTGAAAACAAAAGATGGTCTGTCATATTTAGCTGTTTAAGCACCAGAGCAGTTCACCTGGAGCTGATAGAGTCAATGTCAGCTTCAAGTTTCATAAATGCTTTGCGCCGCTTCTTGGCTGTCAGAGGCCCAGTTCAACATCTACGTTCAGACAGAGGGACAAACTTCATCGGTGCCTGTGGGGAACTACAAATCAACACAGAGGACGCAGAGATAAAAAACTTCATGCAAGATCGAGGCTGCACCTGGTCATTTAATGCACCACACTCATCGCACATGGGAGGAGCATGGGAAAGGATGGTTGGGATCGCACGCCGTATCCTCGACGGCCTCCTGTTGAAAGAAAGTGCCACAAGACTCACACATGAAGTTCTGGCTACACTAATGGCTGAAGTCATGGCCATCATGAACTCTCGACCTTTGACCCCTGTCTCAACAGACGCAGAAATGCCTCAAGTTCTCTCACCTGCAATGCTGTTGACTCAAAAAGCCAGTGTTGCACCTGCTCCACCAGGAGACTTTAAGATCGACCACCTACACAAAAGCCAGTGGCGTCAGGTCCAGAGCCTAGCAGACTGCTTCTGGAGAAGATGGAGGCAGGAGTACTTGACCACGCTGCAGCCTAGGAGGAAGTGGACTGAGGCCAGACCTAATCTTCAGGAAGGTGATGTCGTCCTGCTTAAAGACTGTCAGGTGAAGCGCAATGAATGGCCGGTTGGGCTCATCACGAAGACCATGCCAAGCAGTGACAACAGAGTTCGTAAGGTCATGGTGAAGACTGCCAAACAAGGGACCGTAAAAGAGTACTTAAGACCTATTAATGAGTTAGTTGTACTTCTTCCCAAGGTTGGTAATTAATGGGAGAATAATAATATAGTGGCATAATAGTTATTACGCCAGACGGGGAGTGTTCTGTTCAAGAAATGTCAATGTGTATTCAATTGTATTGAGACTGTTTTGTTAGGCTGCACTACACTAATTGTGGTGCAATGGCGACGCCTAGTGGCGAAAGAGAGATACTGTTTTTGGATGACATTACTGCATAAGTAGATGAGGTTTAGTTTAAACATGTTTTAAATGGATAAGTACCAACGGCTGTTCTGAATATCGGATCCTCGGAGGAATACGTCCGTAAGTTTTCCTTTGGTTATTGTAGGTAGATATCGTAATTAACAGTTGTGTGAATATGTAGGCAACAATTTAATTGTTGTCAAGTTATAATTTTATGTCAGCCTAGCTGAGTATTTCTTTGTGTAAATTAAGCTAGCTCCAACTGCATGTGTGCAGGCTAACGTGTGTATAAAATATGGATATTTGGCTCATTAGTAATTATACTTTTGTTTGTATTCCATAGTTTTACGATGAAAGAATTGGACTTCAATAAATCTCAAGAAGATAAACCAGCCTGATTCTTTGCCGTTCGCTATCTGTCTATGGCCATTGTAGACACAACTGCTAGGACAGAATAAGGACTCAAAATCAGAACAAAGAAAAGAAACAGTGTGATTCACAAGGTAGATCTGTTCTATTTTGCTAAATTTGGATAGTCCACTACTGACTCCAACAGACAGAAACATTCCACAGACATAGTCTGTGCCATCAACGGTCACCTTTGATGTTTGGTAGATTGTGTCACCAGTTGTTTGTGTTTTGATGTGTGCCATAGCTACTTATGGTAGAGCTGAAACCAGAACAGAGTCAACTCTGGATGCTTGTGTTCTTGGCTTGAAAAATGATGGCGCAGCAAGATGATATGCCATCATGTGTTGGTGTCTAACTGCCATTGTCTTCAAAATATTTTTGAAGTTTTGAGTGTCATGCACTACTCTTTTGAAAAAGCGGTGTTTGGCCTCAAACCGCATGGTCCAAACATGCAACAGGGGCCCAAAGCACTTGACTAGAGTGGGATAATGCTCAACATAATGATGTTTAGGACGAAGCTTAAAATCAGGGAAGACTTCTAGTAGTACCCGCCTATGATCACTGATTTTGCACTCAAAATAGTCCAAGGTTGCATTCGTATACGATGGACGCAGAGCTAACTCCACCAACTCTTTCAATTCCATCAAAACTGCCCATGCACCTTCACCCTCTGGTACTACACCACCTACAAGCAATGGAAGCACGCGGAGCAGTGTGGCATTTTCATGCCCATTGCCCCCTATTGTTCCTCGAGACGTAAATGTCTTTGGAATTGGGTGAGGTTTATCCACTTTATCAGTGTGCTGATATGGGAATGATACAATCTTTTGGTTCAAAGACTCCAGAGTGAAGTACTTGAGCCGGATCAGCTCCTTAATGCAAAGAGAAAGCTCAACAGGAACGATGCCTTCCAGAAGATCGTGCAAGATATCTGGAGGAAATCCTGTGATTGGATGGAAGTAATTCAGCGACTCTCTCAAGACATAGCCACGCTTAACACCAAAGTGACTGCTCAAAGTGTGACTTTCTTGAACATGATGTACATGAAGGTCATGGCTGGCTTTGGTTCTCTGAGCAAACATTTTCTCTCTGACTTCATTTGCTTGAAACTGTTCTCTTGTGGCAATACAGAATCTGCAAACATAGCCAGCTCTAAATGACTCCACAAAGCCACTCAATCCATGGGCCCCCAGATTATCAGCAGAAACACAAAAGATGGTGCCTTTGACATTCTGACCAACCTTTTCAATGAACACACCATCCTGTTCAAGAGTACGAACATCACGCAACAATGGCGCGAATACAGCTGCATATCCATACTTATGGAGGTCTGTCACTTTTACTAGCATTGCTAGCTGTATAGTGTGTAATGCTGATCTGTATTTTGGTGGCACATTGGCAAGGACCCAGTAAACAGCACAGAGTTTGTGAATTTTACGTGATGTGCCAAGCGGGTTGCAAATTTCAAGGTCATCGATGTATATTTGAAGCGGTAGGATGAGATCCCCTGCTGACAGTAACTCATTTTCTAGAAAATGAGAGCCATTAGAGCATGACACATATTGGCCAGGCTCAGTATTCTGTTCCGTTATCTTGTTGAGAATGTCTGTGTTCTTAAACAACTCCTGAATCATTTGAAGGATAGGAACATACATGATGGTATGTCCAGGTTGCTCCAAAAGATACTCTACTGGCATTACACATGGATAGTTGCGCTCAATAAAGGTTTTTCTGCGCTTGGATGAAGACAACTCTGCACCTTTAGAGGTAGCAGTAAAAAGAACATTTGAGTCTATGACAGCACTAACAATTTCATCCAGTGTAGGTTCTTCTATATTGTGACCATTTCTCTGCAATATCTCACTAATTGCCTCCTTGATTAGTGGCTGAGATAAGGAGAATATCTGACTCAAGTGCTCTACTATTTCCTGTGTAGCTGTGTTTGAGACATGGAGGATAGCCTGCATCTTTAGGAATAAGGAAGATACATTCATTTTGAGTTGATTTTTAAGATCGTCAGTGTCACACTGATCATCATCCCCCACTTCTGTGCCCTGGCCTTGACATTCTTCGTGCAAATCATTAGAGACCTCAGAATTACTGGCCTGGACATTCTGTGGATCACCAATGATGATTTCACTTCGAAGGTTTGATGCAAGACTTAATTGGTGTGCTCTGCTTTTATGGGAATTGAATGAAGAGTACACATTTGTGCTATAGTCACAATCCTTATATGGGCACACCACTTTTTCATGATTTTTTAAATGCTTTCTGAGATGACACAAGACAACAGATTCCGAAAAAGGTTGCTGAAATGTGCATATAGGACATTTAAATAACACAGGGTCCTGACTCTGCTCTGCAATACTGCTAAGTTGTGCAGTATGATACCGTGACAAATGAGTTCTCAGTGCATTAAGCGTTTTAAATCTACACATGCAATCATTATGTAGACATGGAAGGGGGCTAACACTTGAAAAGTGGCTGTGCTGTAGTCTGTAATGTTTAAAAATTGTGTATAGTCTAGTCTGCTACCTTTCTTATATACAATTGTTATCATCCCTTCTACCATTCTATCCTGTACTAAACCTGTCCTCTCCATCCCTCTAAACACCTCCACCAAAATTGGTGCTACCTCATTCTTATACTCCTTGTACCACTCAATCCCTATCCTTTTCCCACTTGTCAAACCTCCAATTGCTTCTATCACCTCTGATTAACTTATTTCCCTATCACACCACACCCTATCCGTCTCACTCACCTTGCTCTGTACGCTATCCAACACCTCGTCTATACCCTCATCTACTTTTATACAACTCCCCATAAAACTCTTGCACCCTCTCCAATATCTCCACATAATCCTCTGTTGCCATACTCTTTCTTTTTTCTAAACCCAGAAAAAAACCTGTACACTTCTCACCTTCCAGAGTATATTTGGGTGTGCTCTAGCCTTCGGCAGGAGCACAACCTTTGTTCTCACATATATCTTCTTCTTTTTGCCCCCCTAAGGATCTGTCAATATTTGGACTACATAGAAAACGTCGGTGTCAAAAGTTTTGTCTTGGTCTCCAACTGTTGCACAGTTTAGGACCATACAACGTTTTTGTGGCAAAATGTGTCTTTTGTCGCCGACGGGTACTCTTTTCTAGCCTACGTCACTACGTCTAAACACATTAGCAACGACGCATGAATACAATGTGATAGAGACGTTCTAGCACGCAAATTGTAGTTTAAATTATCAGTGAAAAATCCCACCCCCAAAAAATCCCAACCATTTGGCATTGTTGAGAAAGCGATTTAGAGTGGAACTGAAATCTCTGATTTTTTATTTAGGTTGTGAAAGTCTGTCAGTTGAGCGAGTGCGGGTCGCCCGTGAGACTGCCTAGTCTTAGGCGACAGCCATGCTAGAAAGCGTCATATTAGTATTTTCGTTATTTGATTGTTCGGTCAATTCTAAACCAAAAAACTGAAGGAGGGCAATGTTATGACAATATGACTATTGTGAAGACAGCCAGCGGTTCAGCATATTTTTGTGATTTGTGTGAAACTTGGAATTTGAGTGAGACCGCATCTTGTTTTGACGTTAGCCTCAGAGTCAGACTCGTCGCCCACTGGCAGTGTGTTGTACTGTCCTCATTTCCGGAGCTTTCAAACAATCAGTGAAGTGTGGCTATAGCAACAGCAGCGAGCTTGCCTAGCAAACTTCTTTTGAAATAGCCATTTCCCCCAATAATAATAATAATACATTTTATTTATATTGCGCTTTTCAAGGTACTCAAAGTCGCTACACATGGTTAAAATAAACATAACAAATATTTAAAAGGACATCATATAGAATCACAACATTAACTAGAGAGCATACAATTTCTGGGGAAATTGTGAGGGTGTGCCTGCATATTTTCAAGCATTTAGCCTACTCATAGTCTATTGCATAATAATTCTAAATAGAAATATTTCTGATGGAATTGCGATTCAAACAGTAGCTCTGACTGCTAACTTATGACATGCCCGCAAAAACGTAAATACGCTTGACATTTATTCAGTGGAAAATCGCTCATGCATAAAAAGCTCAATAGCGATCATTGTCAGTAATAACGCAAAATGCGATATAGCCCTTTGTGGAGAAGCTGCCCCGGTAAATTGTATACTACAGTGTTCGAGTCTTGGTTGCGATCGTTGGTTGAACGTTCCGTTGTACGGTTTAGGCTGAAATTAAATATTGCTTTCATGAACAGATTGTCGGCTGTGTCAATGAAGTTCGGGTTAGTAGTCAGACAGTTTCACCTATTGAAATACTTTTGATTTAAGGGAGTGCCGAACATTTTCTGTCGCCGTTTGACTCCCTACTGTAAACAGCTGTGGATGTTTTTGTTAGCTACACAGTGTCTCGCGTAGGCTACAGCGTTGCAGTACTGGTTTGAAATCACAGGTAATGATTATTTCACCAACAAATCATTTACTTGTAATCTAATGTCATAATAAATCGTACAACGAAAATGTATTTGTGAGTAATGTTTATTTTAACGATTGAAAACAGATGCAGCCTAGACCGCTGTAGTATGTGTTGCCCGGGCAACATAGGCTAATGTCATGATGCTAATGCTTCAGTGAAATAGTAGACTACCGTTTCCGAAAGTCGATGTAGTTCCTCAATAATATTAGCTTATATTGTACATTACACTTAACAATTGTGTTTCATATCAGAAAGTAACATTAGTAAATAGTTATCACCCTGGCCTCTTTGCTTGTGGCGTTTCTGCAGCTGCCTTGCAGTAGCGTTAAAGCTATAGCCTAGCTATCTCCCAGAAGTTAACACGCTGCTAAACTAATGTTAGGCTAGAGGTAGTCACGCGTGTTTCGTGACGTTAGTAGCGTCAGTGACTGTGGCTAGCAAGTTAGCCAGGTAAATAAAAAGACAAGCAACTCAATGGCTACCAACTTTTGACATGACGTTTTCTAAGTAATCAAAATATTGACGGATGCTAGGGGGGAGGCACGATAGCCTACCATCCTTGCTGCTGTGCAACAGTCTTCTATGCACGTCGTATCTAATGCGTCGTTGCTAACATGTGCCGACGCTGTGACGTAGGCTATTATAACTGAGTAGTCTACCCTTTGCCGACAAAATCAACTCAACTTTATGCCACAAAAACGTTGTATGGTCCTAAACTGTGCAACGGAACGTACATAAAAGTAATAGCAACTCTATCGGGACCAAGACGAAACTTTGGACGTCGACGTTTTCTATGTAGTCCAAATATTGACCGAGGAGTAGGGGGGCAAAAATAATAAATATATATGTGAGATAACAAAGGATGGCCACGTCGATGACGTGGCACACCCAATTACATATTAAAAGCAGATATAGAAAGGTGCGTTTTGACTAAAGATTTAAAAGTTGACAGGTTGGTGTAGTCTCTGATGGGTTTGGGGAGTGAGTTCCCAAGGGAGGGAAGGGCAATGGAGAAAGCTCTGTCACCCCAGGTTCGGTGCTTGGTCCTGAGTGGGGTGGACAGAAGGTTGGCATCAGAGGAACGGAGGGAGCGGGAGGGAGTGTGGTGGTGGAGCAGGTCGGTGAGGTAGCGGGGGGCCTGGTTGTGAAGGGCTTTGTGAGTGAGAAGAAGGATTTTAAAGTGAATGCGTTGTGGGACGGGGAGCCAGTGGAGATTCTGGGAGGGACAGGGGTGAGTGAGCAGACGTGCGGGGAGTTCTGGATGTACTGGAGTTTGTTAAGGATTTTTTTAATGTCAAACTTATTTACGTTTTGGGGTCATATTTTCAGTTAGCAGACAGTACTGTACTGCTTGAATCGCGATTCCATCTGAAATATTGCCAGTGACAACGTTGTTACAGTACAGTAGCTTCTTTCTAGGGGGTTCGCTTGTTTCAAAGGCCGCTCTTAATGAATTATGCAATATTCGGCTACAGTAGGCTAAATGCTTGAAAATATCACTAGAAGGGAAAAACTTAAGGGGACGGACCCACCTGCAACCAAGCAGGCACACCCTACAATTTCCACAGAAATTGTACGCTCTCTAGTTTAATCTGCTGTTTATTGGGTGTGCTCTACCTTCGGCAGGGAGCACAACCTTTGTTCTCTCACATATATCTTCTTCTTGCCTCCCTAAGGATCTGTCAATATTCGGACTACATAGAAAACGTTGGTGTCAGAAATTTCGTCTTGGTCCCGAGTTGCTTGTATTGGAATTTACGTTCCGTTGCACAGTTTAGGACCATACAACGTCTTTGTGGCAAAAAGTGTATTTTCTCGCCGACGGGTACTCGGTTCTAGCCTACGTCACTACGTCTAAACACATTAGCAACGACGCATGGATACAATGTGATAGAGACGTTCTAGCACGCAAATTGGAGTTTAGATTATGAGTGAAAATACCGACCCCAAAAATCACAACCGTTGGGTTTTGTTGAGAAAGCAATTTCGAGTGAAACCGAAATCGTGGATTTTTTTATTTAGGTCGTGAAAGTCTTTGAAGTTTGAGCGAGTGCGGGTCGCCCGTGAGACCGGCAGCCATGCTAGAAAGCGTCAGTATTTTTGTAATTTGATTGTTCGGTCAATTCTAAACCAAAAAACAGGAGGGCAATGTTATGCCGATATGACTATTGTGAAGACAGCCAGGTGGTGGATACAAAAATATGCCCCCCAACACATACACAAGTTTGACATTAGCGCCAGAAATGAGAATGTTTCTTTTGACATAAAGTTTAGCTGTGGCATCGAAGACAGTACACACCGTAGAAATATATATCTATGCGACGCGGTCTCACTCAAATTATTTAGCTTAAAATATGGCGATTATTGCGAAGACAGCCAGCGGGTCAGCATATTTTTGTGATTTGTGTAAAACTTGGAATTTGAGTGAGACCGCATAATGTTTTTACGTTAGCCTTAGAGTCAGACTCGGTTGGCCACTGGCAGTGTGTAGCATAGACATACGTATATATGTCTAGGGTGTGTAGTACTGTCCTCATTTCAAAGAATCAGTGAAGTGTGGCTATTGCAACAGCAGCCAGTTTGCCTATAGCAAACTTCTTTTGAATTAGCCATTTCCCCTAAATTAATGTCAAACATTTTGGGGGCCATATTTTCAGTTAGCAGACGGTACTGTTTGAATCACGATTCCATCTGAACTATTGCCAGTGACAACATTGTGACAGTAGCTTGTTTCAAAGGGGGTTCGCTTGTTGTGTTCTTAATGAGTTATGCAATGAGTAGGCTAAATGCTTGAAAATATCACTAGAAGGGAAAAACTTAAGGGGACGGAATCACCTGCAAGCGAGCACACCAATTTCCCCAGAAATTGTATGTTCTCTAGTTGTCTCTCTGTTTTATTGGTTTTATTCGATCACCTTTTTAGATCCAATCCCTTTCCTTGGTTTTAGTAATGCACACGTCCCCTTTAACCCCCTTCACTTTTTTTATGGCACTCACCCTTACCACTCTTAATGTTAGATCAATAAAGTCAAGTTTTATGGCCCAGTCCATTTTAACCTTTTTAAGCACTGTTCAGACAGACATTGTTTTAATTCAGGAGCGTGGACTGCCTTTTAAAACCTTTTATCAACAGTGGGAGAGTAAGTGGAGCCAGGGCCCCTCGATATGGAGTGGGTCCAACAATAACGATTGAGTGGGGGTTTTAATAAAAAATACACACATTTTGGTGAAGGGGAGCACGATTTTAAATAATGGACGCATGCTTTTACTTAATCAGATTTTTTTAGGGAAGGATTTTAAGATGATAAATGTGTATGGTTTTAGTGGAAATTAGAGGTGTGACCTTTTAGACAACCTGCACTCCCACCTGCTAGGGAAGGATCCCCTGGTGGTAGCGGGGGATTTTAACTATGTTTTATCAAGGAAAGAAAGGAGAGGAGCTGGGGAACTTTTTAAGGTAGATAGATCATCGGTTTTATTACACAGACTTTGTAGGGATTTTAAACTAGTTTACTGTTTTAGATCCCTGCATCCTAGAGAGAAGGGCTTCACCTGGTTCAGTGGTGATGGCACCAGAGCCTCTCGCATTGACTATGTACTGACCTGGGACGCCCTCCCAACCGATGCTAGATTAACCCCGGTATTCTTTTCGGACCAATGTATGCTCACGTGCACCCTTTCACTGACCTCAGGTGTGACGGTAGGGAAGGGTCTGTGGAAACTGAACTGCTCCCTGTTGCAAGAGGGAATAACAAGGTCATACAGGGAGCGGTTCAGGGACTGGCAGACCCTTCAAGATATGTTTGAAACACGAGCACAGTGGTGGGAAATGCTGAAAGACAGGACACAGACTTTTTTTTAACTAAAAGGGAGGGGAAAAAAGAAGAAAATCAGAATCAGAATCAGAATGGGATTTATTGGCCATGAAAGTTTGCACAGTCAAGGAATTTGCTTTGGCAGGAAGGTGCATACAATAAACATATAGTATCCTTAAATTTAAATATGTGGACTGTCTATACTAAATATCTATACTATATAACTATACTATCTATACTAAAGTGGAATTATATTTAAAATAAAATATACAATAAAATACAAGTTGCCTAATTTACAATATAAAAATACAAAAAATACAAATATGACAAAAAATACAAATGTACAAGATGCAGTAATGTAGTGCAGAATATTAGAGTCATTAAGTAAAGTCAATAAGTCAGTGTGAACCCTTGGCCTTGTTGAAGAGGCCAACAGCAGAGGGGAAGAAACTGTTTTTGTGTCGAGAGGTGTTGGTCCTGATGGACCGCAGCCTTCTGCCGGAGGGGAGTGACTGAAACAGGGAGTGTCCAGGGTGGGAGGAGTCGGCCACAATCTTCCTCGCTCGCCTGAGGGTCCTCGAGGTGTTTAGGTCCTCGAGGGTAGGCAGATTGCAGCCAATCACCTTCTCCGCAGTGCGGATGATACGCTGCAGTCTGCTCTTGTCCTTGGCAGTGGCAGCAGCGTACCAGATGGTGATGGAGGAGGTGAGGATGGACTCAATGATGGCTGTGTAGAAGTGCACCATCATCGTCTTTGGCAGGTTGAATTTCTTCAGCTGCCGCAGGAAGTACATCCTCTGTTGTGCTTTCTTTGTGAGGGAGCTGATGTTCAGTTCCCACTTGAGGTCCTGGGAGAGGATAGTGCCCAGGAAGCGGAAGGACTCCACAGTGTTGACTGGGGAGTCACCCAGGGTGATGGGGGTGAGTGGGGCTGTATTCTTCCTGAAGTCCACAACCATCTCCACTGTCTTAAGAGCATTGAGCTCTAGGTTGTTCTGGCTGCACCAGGTCACCAGGTTGGCCGCTTCCCACCTATAATCAGACTCGTCTCCACCAGAGATGAGCCCAATAAGGGTGGTGTCGTCCGCAAACTTCAGGAGTTTGACGGATGGATGACTGGAGGTGCAACTGTTCGTGTACAGGGAGAAGAGCAGAGGAGAAAGGACGCAGCCCTGAGGAGATCCGGTGCTGATGGACCGGGAGTCAGAGACTTGTGTTCCCAGCTTAACGCACTGCTTCCTGTCAGACAGGAAGTCTGTGATCCACCAGCAGGTGGAATCAGGCACGTTCAGCTGGGAGAGCTTGTCCTGAAGCAGGGCGGGGATGATGGTGTTGAAGGCAGAGCTGAAGTCCACAAACAGGATCCTGGCGTAGGATGCTGGGGAGTCCAGGTGCTGTAGGGTGAAGTGGAGGGCCATGTTAACTGCATCGTCCACAGACCTGTTGGCTCTGTAGGCAAACTGCATGGGGTCCAGAAGGGGGTCTGTGATTGATTTGAGGTGTGCCAGCACTAGGCGCTCAAAAGACTTCATTACCACAGAGGTCAGGGCGACAGGTCTGTAGTCATTATGTCCAGTTGGCCTGGGCTTTTTGGGCACAGGGATGATGGTGGAGGCCTTGAGACAGGCTGGCACATGGCATGTCTCCAGGGAGGTGTTAAAGATGTAGGTGAACACCGGAGACAGCTGGTCAGCACAGTTCTTAAGGGTGGCAGGGGAGACAGCGTCCGGCCCAGCTGCTTAGCGTGGGTTCTGCCTCTTGAAAAGTCTGTTTACTTCACCTTCCTGAATGGAGAGTGACGTCACAGAGTTGGTGGGAAGGGGGGGGGAGGGAAGGGATAGTTCAGGGGATTCCAATTGTCTTTCAAAGCGACAGTAGAACTCGTTCAGGTCGTTGGCCAGGCGTGAGTCGTTAGTGGAGTGGGGGGCTCTGGGCTTGTAGTTGGTGATCTGCCTGAGCCCTCTCCAGACAGAAGCAGAGTCGTTAGCAGAGAACTGACGCTTCAGCCTCTCTGAGTACAGTCGTTTAGCCTCCCTCACAGCCTTGCTAAACCTGTTCTTCGACTCCTTGAATCTGTCCTTGTCCCCACTCCTAAAAGCGTCCTCTTTGTCCAGCCTCAGCCTTCTGAGTTTAGCTGTAAACCAGGGTTTGTCATTGTTGTAGCTCACCCTGGTGCGTGTTGGTATACAGCAGTCCTCACAGAAGCTGATGTATGAGGTCACAGCCTCTGTGAGCTCATCCAAACTATTGGAGGCAGTCATGAACATATCCCAGTCGGTGCAGTCCAAGCACGCCCGCAGATCCTCCATAGCCTCACTGGTCCACTGTTTCGATGTCCTCACAACAGGCTTACAGCGCTTTAGCTTCTGCCTGTATGCAGGAATCAGGTGGACCATGACGTGGTCTGAGTGACCCAGTGCTGCACGGGGGACCGCATGGTATGCTTTACTGATTGTAGAGTAGCAGTGATCCAAAGTGTTCCCTTCTCTGGTAGGACATTTGATGAATTGTCTGTACTTGGGGAGTTCTTGAGTGAGATTGCCTTTGTTAAAGTCGCCTAGCACAATAACCAAGGAATCCGGATTTTCATGCTCCACACACAATATCTGGCTAGCGAGCACACGTTGAGCCTCATTGGCGCTAGCCTGAGGCGGCATGTAAACGCCGACCAGTATGAATGAAGCAAACTCACGTGGCGAGTAAAAAGGTTTACAGTTTATAAAAAATGATTCCAGATCAGGAGAACAGTGCTGCAGGATCACTGTCACATCTTCACACCAGCCACTGTTAATAAAAAAACAGATACCACCGCCTTTCGTTTTGCCAGAGAGCAGGGAGTCACGATCCGCTCTCAGCAGTTTGAAACCTGCTAGCTGTAGCGCAGAGTCCGGGATCAGTTCACTCAGCCATGTCTCCGTGAAGCACAAAACGGAAGATGAATGAAAGTCTCTGTTTTTCCACCCCAGTAGCTGAAGTTCGTCCAGTTTGTTGCTCAGCGAACGCACGTTGGAGAGAAATATCCCCGGTAACGCTGTGCGTGTTCCGCGCCTGCGGAGTCGCACCAGGGCTCCGGCACGTTTCCCTCTCCTACGACGCTTCGCTGCTAGCACAAAGCCGAGGGTGGCCTTGACTATAATTCCCACTAATTCTGCCGCTGGAAGCAGAAAAGTGGGAAATAAATCCGCAGGAGTTGTAGACCTAAAGTTTAGCAATGTTTCTCTTGTTAGAGAACCCCGGATATTTTGGCAGAACACTGAATTAACAGACAAAACAAGACAAAACACAGCGCACCGAACCACCGAGGCAGCCATCGTCGGCGCCATCTTGGATCAGAAGAGAGCAGACAAAAGCAGACAGACGCATGGTGGGACTGCAGAAGAGGTTAGAAAGGTATTTTAAACTTACACAAGAAGGTTTGGATTTTAATGATGAAATAAGAGGTGAAAAAATAAATGGTTTTAATGGTGGAGGAGGCAAGTAAAGGAGTGATTTTAAGAAGTAAAGAGAGAAATGCTCCAGATACTTTTTAAAGAAAATAATCAGCAGAAGCAATGTTTTAACAAGTTTAAAAAATAAAGAGGGGATTTTAAAAACTGACACAGTAAATATTACAAAGGTGGTTGAAGAATTTTACGATGAGTTGTTTAGAGAAAAATACGTTTTTAATCACGTCATGGACGAGGTTTTAAGCTTTTTAGACAAAACTGTTTTAGACACCGTGCTTATATCCCAGGATTTTACCCTTTTAGAAATCGACAAAAATATTAAGTGTTTTAAAAAGGGGAAATCCCCAGGTGAGGACGGGCTCCCCCTGGAATTTTATTTAACCTTTTGGGATATTTTAAGACACGACCTGTTGACTGTTTTTAAAGACTTTGAACAACTCGACCGACTACCTGACAGTTTTAAAGTGGGTATTATATCCCTTTTATTTAAGAAAAACGACAAAACTGACCGTAAGAACTGGCGACCCATCACTCTTTTAAATGTTGATTGTAAACTTTTTAGCAAGATTTTAACCTCCCGTATGTCTTGTGTTTAAGGGGACTTGATCCACCTGGATCAAGCATGCGCCATCCCGGGAAGGAAGATCACGGACAGCCTGGTACTGATCAGAGACGCCATCTGTTTTGCGAGAGACAGAAATATTCGGCTAGTAGTCCTAAATTTAGATTTGGAGAAAGCTTTTGATCAGGTCTCGCACCAGTACCTTTTTAAGGTACTGCAAAAAATTGGGTTTCCAGGGAGATTTCTAGCTTGGGTGGGACTGCTGTACGGGGACATTACCAGCAAAAATCCTTGTTAACGGGTTGTTATCCAAAGCAGTGAAAGTGAACTGCGGCGTCCGTCAGGGGTGTCCCTTATCCCCCTTACTCTATGTCTGCTGTATAGAGCCGCTGGCGCAGATCTTGAGAAGGGACCAACTCATTTGTGGGTTGGGGATCCCGGGGACTGGGGGACTGACTGCCAAGTGCATTTTATACATGGACGACATCAATATTTAATGCACTGACATTTTATCTGTGGACAGGACGGACTGGTTTGGCCTCGCCTCGGGTGCCAAACTTAACAGGGACAAAACAGAGGGAAGACTTTTTGGACCTTGGGACATGACTAGGCTCCCCATGACGACGACCCAGACCGACCTCCGCATCCTTGGGGTACAGTTTGACCGGGAGGGGGGAGGGAGCGGAAACTGGGTAGGTGTACTGACAAAAACCCGACAGAGACTGACGTTCTGTTCTGTTTTTATCCCCCCCAGATCCATTCTTTTAGCCCTTGACAGGATGGTGTTTTATTTTATCTGGGGGTCCAAGTGGGAGCGCCCAAAAAGGGATGTAGTCAAGAGGGCCCCACGAAACGGAGGAAAGGGACTCCCGGATTTTAAACTGTTTTTAGGTAGCCGGTACACTGCACTCCACCTGGCACTGGCGACGACCCCACCCGGAAACCACAAGACCGCGGCCCTGGCCAGATTCTGGATGGGGTCCTACCTCAGGCATCTGCAGTGGATCCCGACAGACCTGAGGACGACAGTGTCTTTTAACCTTCCCCCGGCCTACCTTTTTATTAAGACGTTTTTAAAGACACACATTTTAGAGAAGGAACCACTCACCGTTTTAACTAAACACCGTTCTGTTCTTTCCCTTGTGCAGGAACGGGAGGAAGTGAGCCGAGTGCGCCGACTCACCCAGGGCGAGTCGGCGCACTCGGCTCACTTCCTCCCGTTCCTGCCACAGTCTGGCGGAATGTGAGCCACCCTGCTCTGCTGAACAAGCACCGAGACCTCTGCTGGATGGTGGCCCATGAGATCTTCCCGGTCAGAGCCGTCATGCACTCCCGGAGACTGGCAACAACATCCAGGTGCCCGCGGCCGACTTGTGGCGAAGAGGAGACCGTGAGGCACCTGCTCTGGGAGTGCAGTGCCGCCCGGGACCTGTGGATCCAAGCGGGGCCCCTGTTGAACCCGTGCCTGCCGGCAGGGGAGGTCCTCAACACACAGCTGGTGCTCTACGGGGTGAGCCAGAGAACCATAACATCTGGACAAATTCGCCAACTCTGGCTCACCCTGACATGCTTCAAGGAGGCCCTCTGGACCTCCAGAAACCTGCTGGCGGGGAAGCGCGTGGAGATGACCACCCAGGCAGTGGCAGAACTGGCTACAGGGACCCTCGGGTGGTACATCCCACGCGCCATACGGAAGGGGCCCCCACCCACGTGAAATGGTCCGGGCGGCAGCGGCCTGGCCGCGCCGGAATGGCCGCCTTGGTTTAGAATCTCCGCTGGGCCCCAGAGGGGGGGCGACTCGATGGCTTGTTCAGCGGGGCAGGTAGAGGCGAGCCAGACAGACTCATCCCGGTCCTGCACAATGGAAGAACAGAACTTTTAATCGCACCCACACGCACCCACCCACACACACCTAACCCCTAACGACACTTTTTCTAAACACTCCTTTTAAAAATGTCTTAATTTAATTGTACACCCTTTATGGCCTTTTAACACTGTTGTATTTAAATAATTACCCTGTTTTTTAGGCACTCTTAACCAAGACCCCAATTTGGTGCTTTTAATGGAAAAACACCAGTGTTTTTAACCCGTTTTATGTGCTGTAAATGATGTACCTTGTAATGGAAAAAAGACATGTACATTAAGTGATTTGTTTACATTAAGTACATTAAGTGATGCGCTCCGCGCATCCCCCCGGTATTGCAGCGCCTCCGGGAAGGGTGCACTCTTTCTTAGCGTGTCAAAGGAAAAAGGTAGGTAAGGAAAGAAGGATTAAGGATTGAGGTTTGGGCTTGGGTTTTTTGGGGGGACTTCAAAGGGGGGCTGTCACTG
>CAEFZP010003750.1:0-49781 GCA_903064625.1 Mallotus villosus
TTAAAGAAAATATAAATAGAGATTAATGCATAACAAAATGAGGAGAGGATACAATTATAGAATAAAAAGGAAAAACCAAAGCGTACATGGACGAGAAAATAGACATGTTAAGGTTTTTTAAATAAATAGCTTATTTTTATTTAAGGGGGGGCGGACCGGGAGGGAGCAGGTGGGGGGGGGGGGGAACGGACGGGGGAATTTGGTTGACGGCAGTTCTTTGTTTTTTCTTTTTCTTGGTCTTATGTACAATTATACTTTCAAAAGTACATGTACATGTTGACCTTATTTTAGCTTTTGATTATGTATTGTATTATTGTACCAGGTATTTACAACAACAAAAAATACATGTATATTTTATTGCCTTTTTTGGATTAACTTAAAAAATAATAATTGTTGGCCTGGCTTGAATGCGATTGTTCTTGTGACACTTTTTTGTGACACTTTATCCACATCACATATTTTGGTTAAATACATGTAAACGTGTATTTAGCTTTCCAGTTCTAAATAAGTATACACAAACCCATTTTAAACACCTAATGTATTCAATGTGATTGTTTTAAATATGTGTATTCTGTTCTGAGTTCTGAGTGGCTCAAAATCCCATCTGAGCTTCAGTTGTGTGAGAACCGAACAGCAGTGTGCAGATATCACCCTCTAGTGGTCAATGATAATTCGTGATCAGTGATCAACAAATTCTTCTTCCATTTGATCACCACCAGAGGGAGAGTGTGTGCATGTTGCCCTTTGCTGGACTTTATATGAAACAAACAAAAATCGAATAATTTTGAGGTTCACATGTGAAATTATTTAGGTCTGGCAAAAGGGTCTCACAAACGTAGTCGCTGCATCCTACTAAACACTAAGCAGCCAGCGGAAGCAACGTGTGAGCTGTAGCCTTGGTCAAGAGACAATATATGTCAAATGTGTCAACATAACATGTTAAAAAGTTATGTTTATAGGTCAAACCGTAATTTCCAGCCAACTGCAAATGTTAGGCAGTAAAAATTAAAAAATATATTTAAAAGTTTTTTATACTCTTTCAGTACCCGTAATTTCCCAACTCCAAACTTTCGCCAAATTTTACAAAAAATATATATTTTTTAAAAAATTACACACTTTCAGTAGCTGTCATTTCCAGCCAACTGCTTATGCTAGGCAGTTTTGACCCCCCCAAAAATATTTTAGACACTCAGTTGACATATTGTAGCTGTATCAAGAAACTTTAAGGAGTGAAAGTAAAAAGTTGTCAGAAAAATAAATTGTGAGGTAAAGTAGGCTACTGATACCAGAAAAAACCTACTCAACAAAATAAACTGAACTCACTTCACCATTTCCCTAGAAATGGTACCCTTGCAACTCTATGCAATGCACGGGCCTGAACCATGGCCTGAACCAGTCCTCGAGTACATCAGCCCTGCCCACCACATTAGTGAAGGACGTTCATGTTCACCTGTCCAGGTGACAAACCCCCATCCCCCTCCACGCGAGAAATGTTTTGATTTGCATACTGCCAAGTGCGTTTGTCGGAGGTGAACATGAGCAACTAGACTACACACAGACTTCGTTCGGCGATGCCAACTCCAAATTTCATGGAAATACCACAAATACTGCATTAAATTAATGGAATATATGGACGGCACCACATTTTACAGGATTATATTGTGGCGAAATGTAGGCTACCATGGACATAGACGAGTTAACGCTACATTCTGAAGTGTCGCCTGCATCTCTACGTCAAATCGAACCACAGAAAAGTTTTGCTAGCTAGCGTTAGTGGAGAATCGATGACATTTCTCAAAAACTCTAGTTTTAAGCTTCTAAACTGTTATGAAACACATTGGTGAGTACGATTTTTTTTAATGCAGTGTGAAAAAGTATTGTTTGCTTCAATTGCTTGGTAGTTTCTTGATTTGCATACCCGCAAAACCAAGTCAAGTGAGTATGTGTCGAGGAGGGTGAACAACATTAGCTAGCTTGACTACGCACCGACCTCGCAGTTCGTTCGTTCGACGATTTGGTCTTTAAATTGTATGGAGCTCCCACACATACTAGGTCTACTAGATTACATTAGTAGCTATATGGATAGCAGCACAATTTTATAGAAGTATATAATGTGGAAGTATAGCACGGACGGACATAGCGCTACATTTCAAGTGTCGCTTGCATCTACGAAGCGTTTTGCTATCTAGCACGGTGAATCGAAGACATTTCGCAAATGTCTTGTTGCAAGTTTCGAGTTGGTAAGTCGTTTCTTTCATTCCGTGGAAAATAGTGTTTGCTTGACCATGGTGGACATGTTTCGTGACATTTGCTTAGCAAGAAATGTTACTGTAGCCAGATTGTGGATAGTTTTCAAAAAACGTCGTTGGCTGCGAGAAGGCAAGTGTTGCCCTGGCTGTAGCATGAACAAATTGCGTCCCATATTTGACTTCGAGTAGGCCAGACGTGTAGGCCTACTGCTAACGCAGCCCGTAGTTGTGACGGAAATTAACGGAATGTGTTTGAAACCCAGGTCTGACTAAATATGCCCGTAGGGTACAGGGCGTGTCATTGTGCGAGTTTTGCTATGATATTAAGGTCAGATAATATGAATTGCACATTACTCATGCAAACGCTTAGGCCCGTGGCTCTGGGCCTACCCAGGCATTTTACGAAACCGTTATATATCAGAGGACAGACAGGCTATGAGTTTTGCAACTAGGTGGCGACATTGTTCCATATTTTACACTCTTGGCGTTATATTTGTATAGAATTGGTTGGACTTGGAATCGTTTTCCAAATGTGGTATAGTTGCTGTTCCACAACGTGAAGAAGCTTAACTTGTTAAACGTATTTGATCTATTTCTCTGGTGTGTTGTCTGATTTAAGTGGCAATAGAACGTAGTAATGCTTTCGTCTGTTTTCCATTGGACATGGGTGTCACGTGACCAGGAAGCAGTCCACTAGTTTGTAACGTTCTAAATTGTTAGTTTGAGAATTTTGCTACCCAACGAGCTATGGCAGTCGCGTTTTACTAATGTCCTGTTTTCTATTTTGTGGATTACATTTTTTATCAAATACTGCTCAAACTCTGACCTAGTTTGTCGTGTTCGAGAACGACACGTTCCAATTTTTAAGCATACAGTATCGCTTCTCGGCCTTTTGGCTAAGATCAAGTGTAGTATCTGTTCTTATCAGTTTAATATCTGATACGTCCCCTACCCGGGGACCATATATTAAATTGATTTTTGGAACTGGGAGATGGAATAGGGGCTTGCTCCGTCCACTCCACGCATCGACCTGGTATTGCAGTACCTCCAGGAACGGTGCACTCCCCTCCCGGGGAAACAACGGTGTAGAAGAAAAGATTTAGACATTCGCCTCATGAATCCTTGTTTATGGGTGGAAATGTAGCCTAGTATAGCTGTTCATGTTTAGAATATTATTGTAAGCCGTTTGTATGTAAAATAGTGTTGATCAGTTTAAATGTAGTTACAGTTACGATCTCGGGAAAGCAGCATTGTTGGATACAGATACAACAGTTTTACTTTACGTCACTAGATACATTTTCGTCACTGTGCTGTCGTGAGTTAGTGAATACGAACATGCAAGACAACTGCGCAGGTAGTCAGTGGAGGGACATTTAGGTGTTAGACCTCATACGAATTTGGGGTGACCGTAATATCCGAGCAAAACTTGGGTAACTTCTGAGAGCATAGCGAAAGAAATGTCACGTGTCTCCATATATTCAACATAAAAGTGAGACCTGACTTGCCGCTAGGGGTCCTTTCCTAGTTCTCGTGTTTGCACTGTAGAAACGAGAATGAAAGGATGGATAGCTCTTTCCGACTTTCTTCTTAAAGCCGATTGTGTGTGAATGGTGAAATTAACTGGAATTGTTAATTGGATTAAAGGTAGTCAGCTTCGAATATGAACATTATGCATCAATAAAACGTAACTGTTATTATACTGATACAGCAGGGCATTCTGGGAAATTCGAACGGTACTTGTGTATCAATATGCGTTTAAACACCAACTAAGCTATTTTGCTGCTATCATCTATGCTGATTTTAAATAGGTATTGGTGCGTTCTTGTATTTGGGCGCGCTCTTGCCAGTGTCTGAGCTATAACCATCGCTGTGTAGGGCATCCTCTTTAATGAGCCCCCCACGTGGGCCGTGTACAACTCATACTTACCTGGCAGGGGAGACACCATGATCATTAAGGTGGTTCACCCAGGGCGAGGCTCAGCCATTGCACATCCGGTTGTGCTGACCCCTGCGAATTCCTCAAATGTGGGAATCTCGACTGCATAATTTCTGGTAGTGGGGGACTGCGTTCGCGCTCTCCCCTGATCTTCCATGTAAAAGAACAATAACTTCATCTGATCACTGGGGGACACTGTTGAGTGTTCTGTGTTAGTTTGCAGGGGTCTAGTTGACAATCTAGTCTCAGTTACGCATTCTGATCGGTCTTAATCCTACAGTCACTGTACACTCTGTTTAGTTTCCCCCAGTTTGGGATTGTTGACTAGTTGTATCTGATTTGCTTCTGTCATGACCAACAGCCTTGCTTTGTTATTGTTATATAGGGAGTCGCACTGAAAACTATGTTTCAGATGGACTTGGAGAAGTGTTATATATATAGTATAGAGCGCGTTACAAATACAATGAATTATTATTATTATATAATGATGGGCCTCAGGTTAACTGTGATCACTGTAAACACACACAGCATCTGAGTTGATTTATTTGACATTTCCCAGGAGGAGCCCATGTGCAGAGGGGGTCACACTGAGGCTCAGGAATCCCCCCCCCCTCCGCTCGTCCACGTGGCCGTCCAGGAGCTGGAAAGTCCTGCTTGGGGACAAAGGTCGTCTCCAGGGAAACGAGCGTCCAATCTCCATGGTAGCAGAGACAAATTCATGCTCCAGGGTAAGCATGGTAATTTCTTCCAAAAAACACACTTTTCCTAATCACCAAATCAATCACCACCCGTCCCTTCAGCTGGCTGTCCCTGCTCTCCCAGAGCGACCAGGCCACCATGTCTCTCTCCAGCTCTGCCTGTCCCATGATGCTCTGCCTGAGACCACCTGCTGAGCCTGCAAGGGGCGCTGTGCCCGCCCCTCTTCCAGAGCGCCTGGCAGGGATTGGCCGAGAGGCACGACCACTTCCTCTACCAGGTTGTGAGTCACTCATAGCCAGCCCACTCTTCCCACAACCCACTCTGATTGGTGGTTGGTGACAGTATTTATATGAAGTGTATACTGTGTGTTTATTGGTGACATTATATTCATTTAGCAGACACTTTTATCCAAAGAAACATACACGTCTTGTGTGCGTTGACTATGCCCCGCCCCCAGGTCATCCTCTATAACCACTTCAACAGGGTGGTGCTGCACTGTACCTTGAGTATTGTACAATTATCTGGTCAACGGTAAACAAAAAAGACTTTCATAAACTTCGGGTAGCTCAGAACAAAGCAGTTTGTTTGGCACTGAGCTGCTCCATTCACAGTAACACTGATGTAATGCATTCTAGCCTTTCATGGCTCACAGTAAAACAAAAGATCTCTCTTAATCTCTTGATGTTCCTAAGGTCAGTCATAACTACCAAAACACCTGCCTTCTTTGCTGAAGGTTTAGTTAGTGTGTCTGACACACACGGTAATAGCACTAGAGGTGCAAGTAATGGACATCTAGCTTTACCTAGACCAAGGTCCAATGTACTTAAAAATACTATAATTTACAGATCAATTTCATTATGGAATGAACTGCCAAAAAACATTACTTTTAGCATTAATAGCAAATACAACTTTAAAAAGTCTGCAAAAAAACATCTGGTCCATATGTAATGTATACATTTTAAATGTTTCATTTCCTTTTGTAGATTTCTTATCTTTATTTTATTTTGTTATATTTGTAATTATGATGTTTTTAAATCATAGTGTTGTGTAATATTGTTGTTATTATTTGTCTATTTCGATTTGACAATGTCAAACAAGTGATTGTCTGTTGTCTATATTGTATGTTTCGGACCCCAGGAAGACTAGCTCTCACTCCGGTGTGTTGCTAATGGGGATCCTAATAAATCAAATCAAATCAAACAGCTGCAGTGTAACATGAGGAGGAACCTGTTCCCTCTGTTCGGACACTACTGCAAGAGACTTCAAACAGTCAGTCTGTGTGTGTGTGTTGGAGGGAGGTTTGTTGGAGGGGAGGTGTCTGTCTGTGTGTTGGAGGGGAGGTGTGTGTGTGTGTTGGAGGGTGTGTGTTGGAGGGGAGGTGTGTGTGTGTGTGTGTTGGAGGGTGTGTGTGTTGGCAAATAATAAATGAGCTCACTTTCTCTTACTCTCTCTACCGAATGTCTGTTTTTATTTAAAAAAAAATCTGGACAGACCAGACCACAAATTAAAACCTAATATTTCAAACATAAATATGCAGATATCCACAGAATGCATCTCTTATTCCAACAGTTTTGAGTGTTCCTTCAACACAGCAGTGTTTCTCATGTCTACGAAGCATGAAGGTCCCTCTTCACAAAACAGATCATAAAAGCAGAATGCAATACAGGGAAAAGAGACATCAACAGACTACAAACGAAAGAGTTGGGTTTTTAAAGCGTGTGCGAATACAATCTTTTTGCAGCAAAAAGGAACAAAATAAAGCACTTTGGTCATCTCCACACCAAGCAACACAAGTACAAAAATGCTCTCACTTCCTACAAACACGACAGGTTGACATTGAAACTTTGTAACATTTTTTTCCCTCTTTAATCAGCTTTAAAGTGCACATTTTCGGGCATTTCTAAACTGCACGTTACATGGTGTAATACTAACCCTAACACCACCTGTTGACGAGTCCCATAGGTACGCTTCACTCATTCACTTTCAGATAGACACAAAAAAGAACATACTTGAATGTTTAACCCTTGTGCTGCCTTCGGGTCACAATAACCCATCAATCTGCTGCGACAATTTTACCCAATACAAAAACAAATAAAAAGCATTTTCTTTTAACATTTGCGCTGTGGGGAATGTGAGACAGCCCGACTGTTAAAAGAAAATGCTTCACTTTATTTTTGTATGAGGTAAACACGTGTCACAATGACCCGAAGGTTACACAAGGGTTATGTCCTGCTGTTGAAGAACTGTTAGCTTTTTGTGTCTGGTGCCTTTAGCAACCTTTGCTTAGTTGAGTCTTTCTGCAGAGCAAAGATTTTCAAGTTGAAAGAGGTGCCGGCTGATCCCACGACACAAAACGCTGCCGCCCGATCAACATTCTCCCATGAGAAGAACTTGAGATTCTAAGCTCTGTATACAAAAGCAATAACAAACCAAATCTTTTTATGTACATAAATCTGTACATAAATATGGTTATAGTTACCCTACAAGTATGTTCAGTTTTACGGCTTTATACAAGTGTGAGTTGAGAGAGCTGTTAGGTAGGACTATGGTGGGGAACGACCAGTTTATTGCTTGAAATTCAGTGATCACTAAAGTACAACGCGCTCCAGGAAACCACAGAACACTAGCCAGCAGGGAGGAGAACGGGGGGTTAAGATATACAGGTGTTAAACCTGTCTAGATGTTACTGTACTCGCTTCCTTTAACACAGGTGGGCATTGCACAAAAGAAACACATTGACCTACCTATAGTATGTATAGGTTATGAATAATAATAACAGCGATCCACACACTGGCCTGTCTTAAAGGCCATCTTAGGCTCACTGGGGGTGGGAGTATGTGAGGAGGAAGTGTTTGAGAAGTGTTCAGAGAGAGCCTAGTACCATGAGAGAAACAGATGCCAGATTGGGACCTCCTCGCCTTGTTGTAACGTCGACCAGTCTTCCCTCTGAGAACACAATCCTGTAGCTTCAAATAATACTCAACAAAAACAATTCAAAACATTTTTATCCTCTAAAAACATAAACAACTAAAAACACTGAAAGGGTAAAATAAATATATGAATTGCACAAGTGAGAACATGTGACCACTGTGATATGTCTGAGACGAGAGTCCACTGCTGCAGAACCTCCAGTCAGAGGAGACCAGCGCCCCCTTGTGCCTGGAGGCGGTATAGTCCCTTCAGGGAGACCAGAGGCCTGAAGCCTAATGTCATGATTTGATCTTCCAAAGCTGAGAAGAAGAAAAAAAAATACAAGTAGAGTACGCTTTAATAAACACACAAACAAGGACAACACGATTGCTGTGATTTCTTTACTCTTTCAGCTTCTGCACACACACACACACACACACCTGTGATGGACCTCTCCCAGTGTTCAGTTTCTCTCACACACACACAAACACACACACACACACACATCCCTCCCTCACCAGCACACGTACCTTGAGGTTGAAGCCCAGCAGGTCGCTGATGACCCCAGACACGGCAGACAGGATGACCACCTGGGTGATGTTGTAGAGCAGGGGGGTTCATGGTCAGACCGTACAGCCTGAACGGAGCGTCCAGCTCCTGGAAGAGGGCACAGGGAAGACAGGAGGATGAGGCTGTGCCCCACAGGACTGGCACAGTGTGTGTGTGTGTGTGTGTGTGTGTGTGTGTGTGTGTGTGTGTGTGTGTGTGTGTGTGTGTGTGTGTGTGTGTGTGTGTGGAGGGGGGGGGAGAGGGGAGGAGGCGTACCTTCAGGAGTTTGGTGGCCAGCTTCAGAACGTTGTTGACCAAAGTCAGATCCTCCTTCTTGTTTGGTTTCTTCTCCATCTTCAAATACAGGTTGATCTGAAGGACAAACACGCGTTGCTTAAACAGATACAGGTGTGTGTGTGTGTGAGAGGTACTATTTCTTGGCATGTGTACATTTAGTCATTTAGCAGACGCTCTTATCCAGAGCGACTTACAGTCAGTACAGCGACATTGTGTGTGTGTGAGGCACTATTTCTTGTCGTGTGTACTTCCGTGTGTGTGTGTGTGTGTGTGTGTGTGTGTGTGAGCTACCTGTTCCGTCAGCAGGATGGAGGTGTTGCTGTACTTCTTGCTGGTCTCAGAGCCCAGCGTGACGAAGCGCAGCAGGAACAGAGACAGAGACGAGCACCAGATCACCAGCTCCCAGTTATAGTGACACTCCAGAAAGGTCCCGTGGACGTGCAGCAGCTGGGGGAGGGGGAGGAGCCACAGGGGTCACAGGGTCAGAGCCACGCTGGCTTGGAGTGGTTCAGAGGTCGGGATGAAGAGGTCGGCTACGCTGCGTGACCTCTGACCTGGGACACTGACCTGGGCGCAGCAGATGAAGACCACGGAGAGGGTGAGGAGGAAGGCTGACGACACGATCACGTCCACCGAGCGCTGAGGACCCCGCCTCTGCAACACGGGGAACACACGTTACACACATGGGGAACACACGTTACACACAGACCCCGCCTCTGCAACACGGGGAACACACGTTACACACAGACCCCGCCTCGGGAACACGGGGAACACACGTTACACACACGGGGAACACATGTTACACACACGGGGAACACACGTTACACACACGGGGAACACACGTTACACACACGGGGAACACACGTTACACACACGGGGAACACGCGTTACACACACGGGGAACACGCGTTACACACACGGGGAACACGCGTTACACACACGGGGAACACACGTTACACACACGGGGAACACACGTTACACACACGGGGAACACACGTTACACACAGACCCCGCCTCTGCAACACGGGGAACACACGTTACAGAAAGGGTGCTGAACCAACATCAATACAAGAACTTCAACCGATCATTGAATCAGTCACTCTTGGTAAATGCATAAGCAACATGGCGTTGTGTCTATTCTTGTGCACGTAGTGTAGACCGGGGAGGGAGGGAGGGGGAGGGCTGGCCTACCTTGAGGTAAGAGCGCAGCGACAGCCACATCTTGATGTTCTGGACCTTCTTCAGGCGGAAGTGGGGCACCTCCGACTTCCTGGCTCGCCTGGCTGAGGTCAGGTGACCGAACAGCTTGGCGAAGAGCAGCCTCTGTGACAGAAGATGCGACGATCAGAGACGTTTACTCTGAACACAAACCCTTCTCACACACCTACATTCCTCCACAAACACACACCCTCACGCACACACACACACACACATTCCTCAACCACGCGCACCCACCTGTTTGTAGGTCCTCTCGGCCACGCTGAGCAGGAAGAAGAACAGCCAGATGAGGCAGGCCCGCACCACGAAGCTGACCGTCACCATGGTGATCACCATGACGTCCGAGGAGGAGCCGAACGCGGCGGAGACGAGCTCCTGGACCGAGAGCGAGGTCAGCTGATCAAGGTCGCGGTGCTGGGCCAGCCTGTAGGCGAATGGCGTGAGGCCCAGAGTGATGGACACCAGGTTTCCAAAGACCTGGTAGCCGATCCCTGGAGTGTTCAGGTTCACCTGGGGAAGGGCAGGGGCACATAGGGGTCACAGAGGGGTCACTATCCACCCCATCAGTCTGACCTTCTATTCCTTCCTCATCTTTTGGTTCCCTCTCTTCCTCCCTGGCTGCTCACCTTGTTCATAATCATGCCGCTGATCTCCAGCACAGACATGTCGGCCTTCTTGCACTCGTTGCCCTCCCACACGATGGCACTGACTCGCTCCAGCCCGGGGTTAGAGCTGTGCAGCCAGGGCACGTGACCCTGCAGACACACACACTGTCAGCACACGCATCAGACAGCACACACACACACAGGCAGGGAGACACACACAGACTGCAAACATACACAGTGTGTGTGTGTGTGCTGACATATACAGAGTGTGTGTGTGTGTGTGTGTCTGCACAGAGACAGCAGACACACACACACAGGCAGGGAGACACACACAGACTGCACACATACACAGTGTGTGTGTGTGTGCTGATACAGAGTGTGTGTGTGTCTGCACAGAGACAGCAGACACACACACAGGCAGGGAGACACACACAGACTGCACACATACACAGTGTGTGTGTGTGTGCTGACACATACAGAGTGTGCAGACACACACTCTGCACAGAGACAGCAGACACACACACACAGGCAGGGAGACACACACAGACTGCACACCTACACAGTGTGTGTGTGTGTGCTGACACATACAGACTGTGTGTGTGTGAGTGTGTGTGTGTGTCTGCACAGAGACAGCAGACACACACACACACTCCTCGGAGCCCTAACTGACCTGGTGGAAGGGGTCATCCCGGTACTCCTTCTTGGCTGCCAGGCAGGCAGCAGTGGGGGGGGCTAGCGGTGGCGGCAGCGGCGGCGCCGCCCTCCCCCTCCGTCTCGCTGGTGCAGGAGGAGCGGCACTCTGCGCAGTGCAGGAAGTCCTCCCACAGCACGTCCTCCGTCTCCGACTCGTGACGCGTGCTGGACGAGTCCTGCGTACGCTGGCTGGAGCAGCGAGAGCTGCAGCTCGTCCCCGACTTGGGCACTTCCTGTGTGGGGAGACGGAGACAGGAAGTGAGGGCGTGTGTGTGGGGGAGTTGTTTGAAGGAACGTGTCTATTCTGATGAACGTCTGTGTGTGTGTGTGTCTGTGTCTGTGTATGTGTGGGAGTTGTATGAAGGTACGTGTCTATTCTGATGAACGTCTGTTTGAGTGTGTGTGTGTGTGTGTGTACCTCAGCAGCGTAGTGCTTCTTGTAGTGATGGGCCTTCCTGTTGCGCAGGGTGCAGTCGCTGCCTACGCGCTCCACGCCCCTGCGGAGGGGGCTGTAGGTCGAGGCCTCGGGGTCCTCTTCGCTGGACGCCTCGTCAGACATGTTGTCCAGGCTGCGCGGGCCCACGCACGCCTCCTACAGCACAGCAGAGCATGAAGGGAAGCTGCCAGACCACCCACAAGACACTCTGGGAGAGAGAGGGTGTGTGTGTGTGTGTGTGTGTGTGGTTCTGTGAGTAAAGGACAGTGTGTGTGTCCTGCTTCAGGTCACACACCTATGTGTGTGTGTGTGTGTGTGTGTGTGTGTGTGTGTGTGTGTGTGTGTGTGTGTGTGTGTGCGTGTGTATGTGCATGTGTGTGTTTCTGTGAGTAAAGGATAGAGAAGCAGGACAGTGTGTGTCCTGCTTCAGGTCACACACCTGTGTGTGTGTGTGTGTTACCTTGGTGCTGGGGGGCAGCAGCAGGTTCCGAGGGGGGGGCGGGGCGTTCCAGCACGTCTCCTCAGAGCGGAGCAGCAAATCACATCGCGGCTCGTGGAGCTGAAGCCCCTCCTCGCTGCTCTTACTGGTCACCCTGCCGTCCAATGAGACATAGCCGTTGTCTGTCTCTGTGGACTTGTCTATGGACAGCTTAGACTTCTTAGACCTGGGGGAGGTGAAGGAGGGAGGGGGAGGCAGACACATACACAGTGTGTGTGTGTGTGTGGGGTGGGGGGGGCAGTGGAAGAGACAGGAAGAAGAGGGAGAGAAAAGAGGTGAGCAGGGTAAGACTAGAGTTGTGTCGATGTCGGGGTTGTAAAACAGTCTTCCAGCATGCAGAACAGACGGAGCAGAAGGTGCTGCGTTCAGGAGCGAGCAACGTTAGCCAACGCCGTCTCGGGAGAAGAAGAAAACCCAACAACCTGCATGCTGCTCCAATCCACAAGGCTGTGACATTGTGTCTGTTGTGGTCGGAGCAGCAGCCAATTGGAGGCTCCCTCCTGAACGAGCCCAGGATGAGGGTAGGGGGGAGCATGGGGGGGGTGCTAGGAAAGTAAGCGTGTCCAATACACGACTAGACGGACTAATGCTAACCATGCTAACAGAAGTCGAGACGCCGCTGATGTTTAGACTTCAGATTGGTACTCATTAGCGATTGTGTTATCTTGTGTTACTAGTACAGAGAGATCGTTTTCATGCTCAACTATTGGTTTAGGATTAGTTCGGTTTCTTAGCTTTGCCCACCATGCTTCTCCCGAACGTAACGTAGCTTGAACAGTTGACCGGACAACAAAATCAACCGCAACATTCCTTGTTACAACCAAGGACATTAACACACAGTTACAGATGGAACAGATATGTTTAGGTTGGAGGATTACTTTGGTTAAAGCTATAACTTTAGTTATAAAAGCACGCTATGTTAGTAGCATCTCACCATGGCTACGGGGATGCATAGAATCCAGTAATTCACAAGTGTTATCCAATAGAAAGGCTGTGTTTGTGTTTACTGTCCAATAGAAAGGCTGTGTTTATTATCCAATAGAAAGATTGCTTTCCGTTATCGGAAAGTTTAAACTTTTTTTGAAACGTTGCTGTCCAGTGTGTGAAGGAAATGTTGCAGCCGTCAAAGAAGGTAGTGACCTTGTAAAGGAGAGAGAATACACACCCTGCTTTACAGATATCATGCCATAACTCTTGGAAGAGAGTCGCCAGGTTGAAAGCTGTGGTGGAGCCCTGGGCCTGTGGCGCCCCCTCCTGTGTGTTATCGGTAGTGCTAGAGCCTTCTCCTTCCCTATGCACCTCCAAGTGAGCTGCCTTCCTCAACTTCCTTTAGCGAGAGAGATTAGAAGTACAGGAGTACTTAGAGAAACGTAGATGTGAAGAGTTTCCAAAACAGAATCTGACTGAGATCAACAACCAGGAGGGCCGTAGACTCTGTTTGTTCTAGTGTGTTTTAAAACAAACAGTGAAAACAGCCGTTTGGCCAGTGGGCGGTTTGGCCATTGGCCGTTGACATCAGCAGCTGGACGTTTAGTGGGACAGCAGATGTGATCAGAGAATGGTTTCGTCCAATAGGAATCGTCTCTGACTCTTAACTCTGCATGCACTGTCCTGAGACTAGCTCGCATGTTTTGCCCAATGTTTGGTCCCCGATCACATCTGCTGTCCAGAGTGAAGGCTGCTGGGTAGTGTAGTGAGGAAGTGACACATCGATAGGTCTCTGCATCAGAACTGTTAACCCTTTCAGTAAGCGTCCAACCTCATTCCAAAACTGTGGCATGGAACAATTTTCTTCCGTGAGTCTGAAAATTGTCGTGGCTGTTCCCTAAGCCAGGGGTGGAGATCGTAGCAACACGCTTTTCTGGGACACGTTGCTACTTTCTACAACAGGAACACACACACACACTGCAGAGATCCTGTCTTTGACACACACACACACACACTCCAGAGGCTACAGGTGAGCTCATTCAACACAGCAACATAACACTTCAGTAACACGTCGGCGTAGAGGGAGACCATAGGGTGTCATAGCTAGAAGACCTTCAGTACATCGTCACTATCTAATTTCACCCACACGTTCTCCTCCCACTCCCTGTACCAGCCCCTCCCTCCTTCCCCCAGTTCAACAATCCTCTCTACAGACCTTACTCCCAGCTCCTCCCTCCTTCCCCCAGTTCAACAACCCTCTCTTCAGACCTTACTCCCAGCCCCTCCCTTCATCCCCCCACTCCGCCCTCCCCCGTCCCTCTCCCAGCCCCTCCTTCCTTCCCCCCACCCCTTCCTCTCCCAGCCCCTCCCTTCATCCCCCCCACTCCGCCCTCCCCCGTCCCTCTCCCAGCCCCTCCTTCCTTCCCCCCACCCCTTCCTCTCCCAGCCCCTCCCTTCATCCCCCCACTCCCGTCCCTCTCCCAGCCCCTCCCTTCATCCCCCCCACCCCGCCCGCCCCCGTCCCTCTCCCAGCCCCTCCCTTCACCCCCCCCACTCCGCCCCCCCCGTCCCTACCTGCGTCTCTTGCCCCCGCTGCTGGGCGTGGGTTTGGGCGTGCGCGTAGACACGATCTGGCAGTGCACGGTGCCCAGCAGCAGCATGAGCCAGGTGGCACCGAACACCTCGGTGGCAGGGATGCCATGGTTCTGGGGGACTGACGCGTACAGCAAGGCTGCTGCCACTGCGGGAGGGAGAAACACACTAACCCAGTTAGCAAACCCTGCAGAAACATTCAAGTATTGCTCTGTGTGTGTGTGTGTGTGTGTGTGTGTGTGTGTGTGTGTGTGTGTGTGAGAGAGAGAGAGTGAGAGAGACAAAGAGAGGGAGTGTGCTAGAAGCCAAAAATAGGCCCACATGAAGTTCAACTCAGGGGGGAAAAAGCGTGTTTTCTGAGGGCCAAACAGGGCACAGCGCGCATGGCGCATGGCGCAGGGCTGACCTTGCAGCAGGTAGAGGGTGAGAAGCAGCAGGAAGATGGCTCTGGAGGTGACCTGGATCCACCAGCGGTAGAAGAAGGGGAACAGAACCACCCTCACCAGCCCCTTCCTGGTCAGAGACGTCCACGGGCTCTCCGGCTTGGCCTTGGCAAACGCAGACCCTGAGGGCAGAGGAGAGAGAGAGAGAGACTGTTAGAACTGGAACATGACCCTAGCAGGGCATGTGACAGAGTAAAACCCATCCTGTCTCTCCACTGTGCTCTTGCTTCCTCTGCTCCTCCGTATTCTACCTCTCCTCCCCCCTCTATCTCTCCTCCTCCCTCCTCTACCTCTCCTCCCCCTCTTCTACCTCTCCTCCACCTCTCCTCTCTTCCCCCTCCTCTATCTCTCCTCCCCCCTCCTCTACCTCTCCTCTCTCCTCCCCCCTCCTCTCTCTCTGTCAGTGGGTGAGCTCGAAAAAGCTATGAGGAAAACTAAGCCAGACGAGTCAACTCCTCTGAATTATTTAGAGGAGAGGAGAGGGGGGGAGACAGCAGAGGAGAGAGGAGAAGAGAGGGAGAGAGGAGGAGAGGGAGAGTGATATGGGTAGAACAGTTGGCAGGGGAGAAGGAAGGCATACAGTATCAACCTGGCATTAAACCTGACCGTGTCTCAAGGAGGAACTGGAGCATCGTGCGTGTGTCTTCAGCCTGGGCTGTATTGTCTAACAAGGTAACAGAGGCCATGGTAATGAGGGCCGTGCTCCTCCCCCTCCCTCCTCAATCATCCTCGCTTTCCCTCTCCAGCACACTTCTTCCTCCTCCATTAACCTATTTGTTTCACCCCTCCGCCTCAGCCCTGCCCTGCGCCCCTCGCTGATCCTCCTCCCTTCTCCCCACACCTCAGCCTCCTCCCAAATCCTCCTCGCATCCGCCGTCTCCCCGCATCATCCGTCTCCCCCATCATCCCCTCCTCCCCATCCTCCCCCATCCCCCATCCCATCCACCTCTCCTCACCTCTGACCAGGTCCACATCAATCAGATCAGGCTTCACATGTCCAGTCTTCTTGGGCTTGTTCCTCAGACCCTGTAGAAGCAGCAGCAGCACACAGTGAGGCCCTGACAGACACACAGGAAATGACCAGACACACAGGAAGCAGATCTGATCTACACCAGGAAGCAGTCTGATCTACACCAAACACCCGGGTTGCAGATCTGATAGCGAGCTACATCTGTCTCTACGGGGGGGGTGGGGGGCTAGTTGTGAGTGTGCATCCTATAGAATGTCATGGTAGCTACACACACACACATGCACGTTAGAACCTCACAAACTGTGGGTGCTACACACAGAGCCCAACTCTCTCACACACACACACACTCACTCACTCACGCGCGCACCATAGTAAAACAAACCGTTGCCCCTCCAGTGCACCCCCACCCGCCAGGGTAAACAGAGCAGGGTAAATGACTAGCTGCTGACGGCCAGGTGCACACCCGCCCACTGATAAAGAACACGCTAGAAAGACACGGCAACACGCTGGCACAGGGTCAGGACCCACCCTGCGCTATATAGGTCACTGTCCTCTGGTAGAAAACAGACACAGGCTGGTAACACGCTACAGGCTGGTAAATCAGGCTGAAACACACTAGAGTAGTGTTCTCCCCTCCTCCACCATCCCAGATATAAACTGTTTGCTGGCCAACCTTCCTTCAAAAGATTCAAGGTCTAACTCGCAGGTTAACTAACCTCAGATCTGACAGGCTCTCATTCAGCAGGACATAACCGTCTGTACACTACAGAGAAGCCAGCAGTCTAGACGTAACAGTCTGTACACTACAGAGAAGCCAGCAGTCTAGACGTAACAGTCTGTACACTACAGAGAAGCCAGCTGCCTAGATAGGCGTCTGGACACTATTAGAGCAGCCACTGCGTGTGTGAAGGAGATGAATAGTCTGGGGAACAATAGTAGGTTAGGCTTGCTTCCTCTACTTCCTGTTTCGGACCCAGGAGAGCATGTGAGAGTTGTGTCGAGGAATATTTACACAGCAAGGCCAGTGGGGCTTCTGACATTGTCACGGCAACCAGGCCGTGTTGGTATTGCCAAGGAAACAGGCTGGTTATGGGCAGGGCGCGGTGATCCAGTGTTGACTGGAGGGAACACTGTCGTGGTGAGCCCTGATCCTTCTCCACAGCAGGACAGGAAGTCCTCAGAGCATCAGCCAACCCGCACCAGCAGAACGCTGGCCACTTCGGAATGTTCAAGCCTCTAGTTTTAGAACAGAGACATTCTAAACCTCCGACAATTCTACACCAGTCTTGGCTGTTTGTGTGTAAATCCAAGATAAAGTGTGCAGGTCATTTTCGTTTAGCCCTGGTCTGATCCACCGAGCTACACCGGGGCCATTGAGAACCCCTGCAGGATATCTGAGTCCTAGGTCCTGAGTCCTAGGTCCTAGGCTCCTAGCCCCTGGGTCCTAGGTCCTAGCCCCTGGGTCCTAGCCCCTGGGTCCAGCCCCCCAGGATTTCCCCTCAGGTGAATGACCAGAGCTTTCTGGCAGGTAAAACAAATATTTCCTCTCAGGTTCATGCTAGCGTTCCTTATCTGCATGTATAAGCTCATATCCGGTTCGTTATCTGGGAATGAGCTGCAAGGCCGAGCCAAAAGTCTCACGCTGGCGTGTGGGCCTGTGGGACGCTTCCTGGCCAGCCTGGTTGTTATGGAGATCACTCATTAACTATATAGGCTACTTGAACTTGAACTTGCTTTATCTAATATGGGTTAACACCGTTTTAAACCTTGGGAAAAAAAGACCAATAAACCTACTTCAAATCACTTATTAACAATTTAGGCTACTTGTACTTGATTTTATCTAATCTAGGATTATATGTCAGCTATTTTTTTGCCATTGACAAATAAGAGTTTAGTTCACCCTTATCACCACCAGGGGGCATCTCCAATGCCCTGTACAGACATCACCGCATCAGCGAGCAAGAGTGAGTTATACCTTAGCGACACAAGATAGATTAAAAACCAATAATCGCAGCCATGTGGACTAAATCAGGTTGACGGGGCAGGCTGTACACGCTAGCTAGCTTAGCACACTGAGACAGATAGGTGAGGTTCAGAGGCCTGAATGCTATGCTACGCTACGACACATGATACACTGACGCCGTTTACATGACAGGAAGGAAACCATAGCAGGGACACAGTCTGTGTGTGTGTGTGTGTGTGTGTCAAGACTTTGAGCTCATTAAAGAGAGTGTACGACACACCAGTACAAAGACAACATGGCAGTAAGCTCGTGAGCTCAGGTTAGTGTGTGTGTGTGTGGGTGACCCCCCCCATCTGCTCATCAGAGGTGAAAGGTCATGGTTAGGGGCAGCCAGGTGAAGCAGCTCTAGTGTCGTGCGCTTGTCAGAGTTAGTGTCGTGCGCTTGGCGACAGCTGTGCCCCTGGGTCCTAGCCCCTGAGTCCTAGGTCCTAGCCCCTGGGTCCTAGCCCCTGAGTCCTAGGTCCTAGCCCCTGAGTCCTAGCCCCTGAGTCCTAGCCCCTGAGTCCTAGCCCCTGAGTCCTAGGTCCTAGCCCCTGAGTCCTAGCCCCTGCCTTCATCCCACCATCCTTCCCTCCCGCTGTCTCAGGGCAGCTCAACACAACCTGGGGCTCCTCCCTGTCATGTAAACCCTCGTCACACGTGCCAGTCAAGGGGAGTCAAGAGCCAACCAGGAAACACTGTGGCAACAAACCAACCAATCAACAGTCTAGTAGGCAGGCTGCAGAGGAGCATTGTGGGATGCAGGAGGACTGCTACAGCGGTACTCACCAGTCTAATAAACTGGGCATGAGAGACCAGAGATGAGGATGAAAGGATGAAAGGAGGAGAGGATGAGTGAAGGAGAGTAATATCATTGGAGGAGGGAAGGAGGGATCAAACTGAAAACATGACGCACTGTTGAAAGTATACATGGAAACGGAAGGACAGTTTAAGAAGAGAGAAACACAGAGAGCAGAGCCATGACAGACAGACAGACAGACAGAGAGAGAGAGAGAGACAGAGAGAGAGCGAGAGAGAGAACAGGACATGAGGTGCGAGAAAAATGTACTACGGAAAATAAATACTTGAGACAAACAGTAGAGCAGAGCAAAGTGGAAGTGTAAGAGAGTAGTAAAGTAGAAATGCAGAGCAGTGCAGAATAAAGTAGTATAGAGCAGAGTAGAGCTCAATGCAGTAGAAGAGAACAGATCAGTAGAGCTGAGCTGAGAAAGGTAGAGCAGTAGAAAGTAGAGCAGAGAGTAGAGCTGAGCTGAGAGGTAGAGCAGATCTGAGAACAGCAGACCCTACCTTGATCTCTCGTTGTTCCACAGACTTCTCCCATATCTGCTGGTCATATGCACCGATCTGGAGACACAAAACAAGTCAGGTGTTCATTCAAGCATCCAGAGGTGGTTTGAACACGGGTTCAACTCCAGCCTTTGTCCTTCTATCAGCCGGCTCGTCCACGGGCACGCACACACAGATAGCACATTCTAGAAGACTGAGAGAAAAGAAAGAAAGGATGATGGCGACCACATTGAGAGACTGTGTGCTGACCTGTCGGGTCACATATTGTATGGAGTCGTTGTGGTGTGTGTGTGTGTGTGTGTGTGGTGTGTGTGTGTGCCGTGTGTGTGTGTATTATGTATGAGCTGCGGCTGAGTGGCGATAGGGTATTCAGCTTGATCGCTCTACTGTGGGAGCAGACAGCTTTACACCACAGCTGTCCTCTCACACTCCATCACCTCCATTACCCTTCTCACTGGTCAAAGACAGAGAGACACAGGGAGAGAGACAGGGAGAGAGAGAGAGAGGGAGGAGAGAGAGAAAGGCAGAGAGAGAGACAGGGAGAGAGAGAGAGAGAGAGACAGGCAGAGAGAGAGACAGGGAGAGAGAGAGAGAGAGAGAGAGAGACAGGCAGAGAGAGAGACAGGGAGAGAGAGACAGAGAGAGAGACAGGCAGAGAGAGAGACAGGGAGAGAGAGAGGGAGAGAGGGAGAGAGAGAGACACAGAAAGACAGACAGGAAGAGGGAGAGAAAGAGTGACGGTCTACACTTTCTCACTCCCTGTCCTTGGTGTTACCCTAGTTAGGTAACCCCTAACTATCAAACAGAGAATTCAAGCAGACTTATAAAACATGTAACACACACAGCAGGACAGAGACCCAGTGATACACAGGATCCTTCCCAGAGCTGAGCTCATTAACCTTCTCCTCTCCTCTTTGTCCTTGTCACAGGAGGACACAGGGTGTCCTGTACAATACCACATACACACACACACACACACACACACACACACACACCTCACCGCCCCTTCCTTCCTTCTGAGAAGTTTACATTTCCTATCTCTTCCTGTGGGCCCTGAACCACTAAGAACTTTGCCGTGTCGGAGGGTGAGCAAGCCTCAGTGCTGCTCCCTCTGACTGGAACTGCAGCGAGAGGAGGAGAGGAGGAGGAAGAGGAGAGGAAGAGGAGGTTGAAGGGCCCCAGGGTGTTACAGTGTTTAGAGAGAACATAAATACCCTGTGTGTGTGTGTGTGTGTGTGTGTGTGGGTGTGTGTGTGTGTGGCCTGAGACTAGGTCAGCCTTCTCCTCCAGTGGAAACGCAGCATTCCTGCATCTTTCATGAAGCCTCATGAAACATGACCACCAGCAGACTGACAGAGTCTGTACAGCTCATGGTGCGTGTGCGTGTGCGTGTGTGTGTGTGTGAAGTGACAGACTCTGTACAGTCTAGTCAAACGCTACAGTCCAGGGGGTGTGGGTTGGCATCACCATGGCAACCAGAGCTGGGTCGGTTTTACCAAAGAGCTCGGGCACACTGCACCCCGAGAGAGAGAGAGAGAGAGAGAGAGAGAGAGAGAGAGAGATGAGAGAGAGAGAGAGGAGAGAGGAGAGTAGAGAGAGAAGAGAGGGGGAGAGAGAGAGAGAGAGGAGGAGCGGGAGAGAGAGAGAGAGGAGAGAGAGAGGCGAGGCGAGAGAGACGAGAGAGAGAGAGAGTCAGAGAGAGAGAGAGAGGCTCCCAAACAAAGCCGCAGGATTTGAAATCAAAGGAGTGTACACTGACTTGCCTCCATCTGGTACTCTGACTGTTCCCTATATCATTATCTAACTGAGCGGGGGAGGAGAGAGGGGATGGAGAATATATGAGAGAGAGAGAGGGAGAGAGATGGAGAGAGAGAGAGATGGAGGGAGGGAGAGATGGAAAGAGAGAGAGAAGGAGGTAGAGAGAGATGGAGAGAGATGCCGCAGTGGCAGGTTGTTCACCATGGCGACGGTCGGGGGATGATCCTGAGCCAGAGATCATGTTGCCGAGGCAACAGAGTTATGCAACAGCCGCCTTCACGCCGCAGTGTATGGGGTGTGTGGTGTGTGTGTGTGTGGAGGAAAGTCATGTTTATAACACACCCCAGGGGCCAGGTCAGACAGTTAGCAGGCCAGCTGACATACACACACCAGTACAGACAGACCAAGAGACACACCAGTTGATAAACACAGACACTAGTGTGTGTGTGTGTGTGTGTACAGTGATGTAAGAGCTGCATCCAAACAAGAGCTTGTGCTCTCCACTAGAACTGACTGTTGTCTCCCTCTCTCTCCAGCATTCTCTTCACTCAACTGAATTTCATTACTCTCTCTGTCTATGTCTCTCTCTCTCTCTCTGTCTATGTCTCTCTCTCTCTGTCTGTCTAGGGCTGTGTCTACTACCGCGCACTTGTGCACTTCGAGCACTTACTTTCAGTGCTTAGGGCGCTTACGCTGAAAAACCAAAATAATTCAGTGCACTGAAAGTACCCGGATGATGCACTGCAAACGGTCCGAAAATTAGGGCTGTGTCTACTACCGCGCACTCAACGAAGTACACTGCAATGTAGTGCACTGCAATGTAGTGCACTTACATTTGCAGTGCACTCAGTTGCTGAATAGCGCTGTCTAAACTGGAACACTTTACTTACCCACTTAGCGGGAAGTGACGCACGCAAATCTGCTCGCGACACCCGAGAAACTAAACCCGCGAAACAAACCCGCTTGTATTTCTGTCACTGGACTCCTCCTCTTCCGCTACGTAGCCAAGATGGCGCCCGTTTAGGGCGAGTAGTGTCCATCGTCGGACACTTCATTTTGGACCGTTTGCAGTGCATCATCCGGGTACTTTCAGTGCACTGAATTATTTTGGTTTTTCAGCGTAAGCGCCCTAAGCACTGAAAGTAAGTGCTCGAAGTGCACAAGTGCGCGGTAGTAGACACAGCCGAAGTGTCCGACGATGGACACTACTCGCCCTAAACGGGCGCCATCTTGGCTACGTAGCGGAAGAGGAGGAGTCCAGTGACAGAAATACAAGCGGGTTTGTTTCGCGGGTTTAGTTTCTCGGGTGTCGCGAGCAGATTTGCGTGCGTCACTTCCCGCTAAGTGGGTAAGTAAGTGTTCCAGTTTAGACAGCGCTACTCAGCAACTGAGTGCACTGCAAATGTAAGTGCACTACATTGCAGTGCACTACATTGCAGTGTACTTCGTTAAGTGCGCGGTAGTGAGACACAGCCTATGTCTCTCTCTGTCTCTGTCTCTGTCTCTCTCTCTCTGTCTATGTCTCTCTGTCTATGTCTCTCTCTCTCTGTCAATGTCTCTCTCTCTCTGTCTATGTCTCTCTCTCTCTGTCTATGTCTCTCTCTCTCTCAGATGAACTGTGGTAGTAGTACTTGGCATAAGACAGACTGTGTGTTGTTTGTGTGTTGACAGACAGGAGTGTTAACCACCCACCTATTCTAACCATGCTGGAGGTGAACAGTCTCACCCACTAACACCCACATAGACAGACAGAGAGAGAGAGAGAGAGAGAGAGAGAGAGAGAGAGACATAGACAGGACAGACAGACGAAGAGCGAGAGAGGAGAGGAGAGGAGAGAGAGAGAGAGAGAGAGACATTCTCACAGTCTCACCCACTAATACCACCCTGACACAGTGTCTCCACCCCGGAGACAAACACTGTTTACTGTCGTCAGGGTGCTACACAGCTGCTGCAGTGGCACAGGAAGTGACACATTAACATTTAGAACGCCTAACTACATACACACACAAAGAAACACAGCACACACAGGTTAAATCCCCAGCAGTCTATTGACAACATAACACCATCTCTCTAAGACTGTAATAATCCCCAGGGCTCTTCAACACATCCATCCTTTATATAGCAGCCATACTCTATGTATATATCCAGACTCCTGCACAGTCACTAGGTCTGGTATAGCTCTCTGGACACCATCATTATAAAGTGGCCTTATAGATCATTCATCTCTGGTGCTGGTCTGCTCTGGTATTACTGGATAGTTCTGAGTCTAGTCAAAGAGACAGGGAGACAGACAGGGAGACAGACAGTGAGACAGACAGAGAGACAGGCAGTGAGACAGACAGTGAGACAGACATTGAGACAGACAGAGTGAGGCAGGCAGTGAGACAGACAGTGAGACAGACAGAGTGAGGCAGGCAGGGAGACAGAGAGAGAGACAGGCAGTGAGACAGACAGAGAGAGAAGCGGGCAGGGAGACAGACAGAGAGAGAGGCAGGCAGACAGACAGGCAGACAGGCAGACAGACAGGCCCAGTTAACTCCAGTAACAGCTCACAGGAGCCTGGGGGGGGATGTTCTCTATCTAAGCCAGCAGTCTCTTGTTAAGTCGTGCAGGGGGACAGACAAGTACAGACAGCCCCCCGTGTGTCTGTGGTGACTCCAGCTAGCTGTGTCAGCGTGGCTCCCAGACAAGTCTGGTTCTGTCAGTGCAGACAAGCACAGACAGGGAGCCCTAGCAACCAACCAGCTAGTACTGAAGGAAGGAGAAAATACAGCAACATTCAAATTCTCTGTTAGGGCCTAAAGGAGGAGGGGCCTAAAGGAGGAGGAGCCTAAAGGAGGAGGAGCCTAAAGGAGGAGGAGTCTAAAGGAGGAGGGCCTAAAGGAGGAGGGCCTAAAGGAGGAGGAGCCTAAAGGAGGAGGGGCCTAAATGAGGAGGGGCCTAAATGAGGAGGAGCCTAAAGGAGGAGGGCCTAAAGGAGGAGGGCCTAAAGGAGGAGGTCTAACTAGGCTGGGTCGACCCACTGCTGAGTGTGTGATCCACTGGCAGAACAGTCAAAACTGTATCCGTTACCACAAAATAACGAGACAATATAAGCTATCTTTCGGTCCAGTTAACTTTTGAACATTCATGTTAGCAAGGAAGATGTTCGAGGCTATACACAGCAATTATTCACTAGCGATAGAAATAATAATAACAAAATAAAAATGTACATCCATATATAAATGTGACTCTAAAGCTAAATATCTGAATCAGTCTGAAAAGGCAGAGAAGGTCTTAGTCCTGCTCTAGTGTGGAGCTGCCACTGTTCTGACTGGAGCATCAGCAGCCAACAGGACAACAAGTAAACAGGTCCTTACCTTCTTCTGGTACCACACAACAGCATCTCGCACTTTGGACGCCATTTACACGTCACGGGTCACGACATGGGACATCTTAGACTGCAGGAGGAGGGAGAGACGGAGAGAGAGAGAGAGAGGGAGGAGGAGAGAAGAGGAATGAAGGTAAGACGATGTGTCACGGTGCATGTGAGGAGACGGAGCTCTGAATGGCTTTTATAAGTACCAGCCTACCTGGGCAGGTACAAACACACACTCACACACACACACACACACCACACACCTCATGAATAGTTCAGCAAGCACACGCTTTTCTCTAACAGCGACTCCAAACACTAACCCCCACACACACACAAAGCCTCCGTCAGGTGATAGAGCAGTTAATTAGTACTCTGCTACAGTGCTGTTACTGGGATCACATTCAAGTCAGGGTGGACAGGCTGTGCACACACAACAGTTAGTGTTTACTAGTAGGCTGTAGCCAGAGTAAATACAGTAAATAATGACAGACTAGACATGGTTAGTGTGTGAGTAAGAAACTGAGTGCTTATGTAAGAGAGAATGGATAGAGTGATGGTCAAGAACTAAGGCTAAGTCTGCTTGGTTAACCTTGGACTGATTCTCTCCCCCTTTCCCTCCCTCCCTCCCTCCCTCCCTCCCCCCTCCCCTCTCTCTCACAGCAGAGCCAGTGGCAGATACAAGGTCACAGCACAAGCTGGGAAACACAGGTGTACACGTGCTTAGAAATCACTCAAATAGACCTTGTGTCTAGGGGCATTGATAGCTGGACAGTTGCGTTTGTGTTAGTGTATGTAGACATTGTACTGTATCCGTGTGTGTGTTGTACAGTATACGTGTGGTGTGTGTGTGCAGACCTGCTCCTAACCCAGCATACACACAGCCAGAGCAGCTATCAGTACACTAAACTCTCTGAACACAACTGTACTGTCCTCTACTAACTCCCTAGACTGTCCTCCCAAACCCCTCCACGCCCAGGTGCATGACTTCTCTACCAGCCTCACCTGCAGCCTCTCTCTACCAGCCTCGTCTCTACCAGCCTCTTCTCTACCAGCCTCTTCTCTACCAGCCTCTTCTCTACCAGCCTCTCTCTACCAGCCTCTTCTCTACCAGCCTCTTCTCTACCAGCTCTTCTCTACCAGCCTCTTCTCTACCAGCCTCTTCTCTACCAGCCCTTCTCTGCCCGTGAGAGAGACGGGCCTGGGAACAAGGTTGTGTGTGTGTGTGTGTGAGAAAGAGAGAGAGGAGGAGTGGGTTAGATTACGTAGAGTCATAATAACAATTTTCTCATGAAGCACCAACACACTTAAATCGGAATCCACGATTGTTCTATAATCTGTGTTTTGAATCCAAAACAAACAAATAAGGCAGTGTGTAGACACACACACACACACACACACCATCTGCACACTGATGGCTCCACTGCAACTTCTATTCTCTGTGTCCACCACTGGAACAGAGTGATGGTCCAGTTGATAAACACAGACTCCAGTGTGTGTGTGTGTCAGACAGACAGAGACAGAGAGTCTCTACTCTAACCTCCTACCAGACCTACTCTACCCCCCCAGCCCCTCCCCCCCCCCTCATACCACGCTGACAGTGAACAGTTCCACCTCTGACACCCACCCTGACACAGAGTGAAGCAAGAACACCTGTTTTTTTAAACCTGTTTTTTTACCAATCCAGACAACACACACACACACACACACACACACATACACACACAACCCCACCTGCACTCTAACTGCCACCTGTACACCATGTCCTCAGTGTCCTCCTGTACAACATGTCCTCACAGTGTCCTCCACCACGGGAACACTGACCCAGAGCCCTGGGACAGGGTACCCCTGTGACCAGCTAGTCTCAGGGTATTTACATGTACACTCCAGCCTCTACAACATCAGCTGTGTGTGTGTGTGTGTGCGTGTGTGTGTGTGAGACAGACAGACAAAGAGAGAGAAGACAGAGAGAGAGACAGACAGAGAGAGAGACAGAGAGAGAGAGAGACAGAGAGAGGGATAGAGAGAGATAGAAAGACAGAGAGACAGAGAGAGAGACAGACAGAGAGAGAGACAGACAGAGAGAGAGACAGACAGACAGACAGAGAGACAGAGAGAGGGGAGGGGGCTCTGCCCTTGTTCACCTCCAGTCTGTCACTTCTTGTGTTTTTCTCTTGTCAGGGTTGGGAGGTCCATAACAGACAAGCACAGAGTGTTCACTTCAAACTAAACTGACCTGGCTAATCAATCATATCTCTGACAGAGAGTACCCGTCCTCGTGTGCGTGTTGTGTGTGTGCACTGCATTGTGTTTGGATTGAAAACATGGATAACAGAAAACTCATGGATTCCCATTAAGTGTGTTGTTGCTGGCAGAATCAGAAGTCTTTAACAGACAGTACAGGACAGGGTCTGTCATTCATGCACCATTCCATGAACATGGCTCTCTGGATCTGTCTGCTTCTACCAGGCAGCAGGAAGAGAGAGGCTCACTCCAGAGTCATTGCAGCAGTCACTCGTCCCAAAGAGCTCTTCTCCGTTGCTGTCTTGGGGGAAACGTGTGTTTATGTGTGTGTGTGTGTGTGTGTGTGACGCAGCAGTTTAGAGGGTTGTGAGGCCACACCTGGCAACCACACCTGGGAACCACATCTGGGGGATCTGTCATAACACAGGTGGTGTGAGCGTCTGAGGGAGCAGAAGCAGTACCAGGTCCTCTCAGGAACCTCCCTGTCTTCACCTGAGGAAACTGGGCCCTAAGCCCTAAAGTCAGCATGAGTCATCGGGCTTACCACAGGGAGGGTTACCAACCCTCCAAAAGACCCACGCCCATCCCTCATCCCTCCACCAGCCCTCATCCCTCCACCATCCCTCATCCCCCAACCCTCATCCTCCACCATCCCTCCACCATCCCTCCACCACACTCATCCCCCAGCCCTCATCCCTCCACCAGCTCTCATCCCCCAACCCTCATCCCTCCACCAGCTCTCATCCCCCAACCCTCATCCCTCCACCAGCTCTCATCCCCCAACCCTCATCCCTCCACCAGCTCTCATCCCCCAACCCTCATCCCTCCACCAGCCCTCATCCTCCACCAGCCCTCATCCCTCCCCCATCCCTCCACCAGCCCTCATCCCTCCACCAGCCCTCATCCCCCAACCCTCATCCCTCCACCATCCCTCATCCCCCAACCCTCATCCCTCCACCATCCCTCATCCCTCCACCAGCCCTCATCCCTCCCCCAGCCCTGTCTGTCTGGGTCACAGATGGACATGATAATACTGAAGATCTGAAAGTCCCCTGTGTGTCTCTCTTGGGTCCTCCCTTGGCTGGTCTGACGGAGCAGCCACACGTCTAAGCAGGCGGCTGACTGGAGGTCACCAGTAATGTGACCCGTGATGTCACCAGTGATTCCTCTAATATGGTTGGGAGATGCAGCCCCAGGCAGAGGCAGACATCCACACACACACCATCCTGCTCTGAGCAGAACGTCTGGGCTTCTACACAAGAAACAGCCTACATATGACCAAATATGAAGCGTACACACACACACACTTCCAAGTGAGTTGTGTGACAGTCACACAGTTGACACGGTCACCATATAAAGGGGTTGTAGAGTGCACTGACCTCAATAAAGTATTGGATCTGCTTGGCTTCTCTCTCCTACTCCCTCTCCCCTCTCTCCCCTCCGTCACCCTGTCCTCCCCCCCTCTCCCACTCTGTCACCCTCTCTCCTCTGCCCCCCTCTCCATGTTAAGTAGGTCAGGCTAGAAAAAAACTGTGCAGTGTGGACGCCGACAAAAATACACCAAGAGGGAATGTGACGGCCAGAATACAGGCCTGAAAATAGAGCCTTCCTGTCAGGGTCAACAGTGTGACCCCCCGCCCCCCACACACACCACACACAGTTCCAAAAACAAAGCCGTGTGTGAACAGACTGGACAGTAATAACACACTGCAGACAAGCTACCCAACAGGCGCTAGCAGGATAGCGGAAGAGAGGAGAGGAGAGGAGAAAAGAGAGGAGAGGGGAAGAGAGGAGAGAGGGGAAGAGAGGAGAGAGGGGAAGAGAGGAGAGAGGGAAGAGAGGAGAGGGGAAGAGAGGAGGAGAGGAGGAGAGAGGAGAGAGGGAAGAGAGGAGAGAGAGGAGGGGGAAGAGAGGAGAGGGGGGGAAGAGAGGAGAGGGGGGAAGAGAGGAGAGAGGGGAAGAGAGGAGAGAGGGAGGAGGAGGAGAGGGGGAAGAGAGGAGAGGGGAAGACGAGGGGAGAGAGGAGAGGGGAAGAGAGGAGAGGGGAGAGAGGAGAGGGGAAGAGAGGGAGAGAGGGAGAGAGAGGAGAGAGAGGAGAGGAGAGGAGAGGGAGGGGAGAGAGGAGGAGAGGAGAGGGAGGGAGGAGGGAGAGAAGAGAGGGAGGGAGGAGAAAAGGAGGGAGAGGAGAGAGGAGCGGGAAGAGAGGAGATGAGAGGAGAGAGGGGAGAGAGGAGAGGAGATGAGAGGAGAGAGAGAGGGGAAAGAGGAGGGGGAAAGAGAGGAGAGGAGAGGGGAAGAGGAGAGGATCCAGTCAGGTCCAGTGGCTAGAGATGCAAACTCTACCGTAGGTGACGGTGTGACAGTAGGATGGAGGGGGCTGTAGTCATGGTGACACTTTTTACTCTAGAGCATAAACGCCATGGCTCCAGAAAAGCATGAAGAGATGAAGAGGACGAAGCTCATTCTAAAAGTTGGAAGATCCAGCAAAAGCAGCCAGCGAGTGAAAGGGAAGTGAAACAGAGAGGAGGCCCTCAGTCACATCACAGCCTAGTGGGGGGAGGTTGCATAACGCTGTGTGACGGTCTATAATCTACTAGGCTAGATATCAACTGTTGTTAAGAAGAAAAAAGAGACCCTACTCTGCTCATGCAACAACCACACCACACCACACCCACACACATACACCCCACACCCCCCCACACACACACCTCTGCAGGGGTGATGTGTAACTCTAGCCAGGTAGCCAGTCAGCCTGCCCTGCGCTTGTGCTGCATTTTTATAAGCAGGAGAAATTACATCTCTGCTCAGGCACAGCAAGCGTGTGCGTGTGTGTGTGTGTGTGGTGTGTGGTGTGTGTGTGTGTGTGTGTGTGTGTAGAGAGAGAGAAAGAGAGCGTGTCTGCGTATGTGTTTCAGTGCGTGAGTGGTCATGTTTTCCATCACGAAGGGTGATTCCTTGCAAGCTTAGTTACCCCACAAGACCCCTCAACTTGAGCTGCACTTAAGCAACTCAGATAATATACCCAGACATGTCACTCTCTCACACACACCACCACACACACACACACACTGAGCAGTGTCTCGGGTGTTCTTCTGACTGACATGGTTCCCACCAGACAATGGAGACACACACGTAGTAGGCTGCATTTGACATCCTCTCCAGACCATACTGGGACACCAGCTAGCTACAAGCTCGTGTCTGGTGTCTGTAGTCTGTCGGTGTGTGGGTGTGTGTGTGTCGTGTGTCTGTGTGTCTGTGGTGGTCGGGTGTGTATGTGTGTGTCTGTGTGTGTGGTCTGTCTGTCTGTGTGGTGTGTCTGTGTGTGTGTTGTGTGTGTGCGTGTGTGTGTGTGTGTGTGGTGTCTGTCTGTGTCTGTGTGTGTGTCTGTCTGTGTGTGTATGTGTGTGTGTGTGTCTGTCTGTTGTCTGTGTGTCTGTGTGTGGAGGGTGTCGTCTGTGTCGTGTGGACTGAGCTACAATATTCCCCCTAAAGGCCCATGCTCTGTCAGCAGTGTGAAGTTACTAGTTTCCTGTCAGCAAAGCAGCTGAAAAACACCCATGCGTCCACACACAGAGAACGCATGAACACAGAGCAGCTAGAGCAGGAGCGAGGCAGGAGCAGAGCGAGGCAGGAGTGAGGCAGCTTACCTTCCTGTGACAGATCTGACAGGAGGAAATGGCCTCTTGTTCCCTCTACTTTCTTTGTGTGGTGTGTGTGTGTGTGTGTGTGTGTGTGTGTGTGTGTGGGTGTGTGTGTGTGGTGTGTGTTCCAGAGACCGAAGGTGTGCAGCTGACACCAACACAATGTGACAGTGGTCACAGTGGAAGGTATGTGCTGCACGTTGCACAAAGAGCCACACACACACACACACACTTCAAAAGGAAGCCAACGCCTCATATCAAACCACACACCAACTGTTGTATGCGCCCAGTCAACAAACACAAACCACAAACAGCTCCAACACGCACAATCACCCTCAGAGAAAAGAAAAAAACACTGTCTGAACCAGTGCCTGTGCATCAACATGCCTGTTCCCATCCCCCAGAGAGAGAGAGAGAAATATAGATTCAGAAATAGGGAGAGAAACAGACGAGAGGAAATAGATAGAGGGAGACAGAAAGAGGAATAGGAGAGAGAGGGAGACAGAAGAGAATAGAGAGAGAAATAGGGAGAGAGAAGAGAAACAGAGAGAGAAACGAGAGAGAGAAACACACGAGAGAGAGAGGAGAGAGAGAGAGAGAGAGAGGAGAGAGGAGAGAGAGAGAGAGAGAGAGGAGAGGAGGGATAGTGAAAAGAAAGCAAAGCCAGATCGAGAAAGCGAGGGAGGAAGAACAGAGGGGAAAGAGGAGTAGGAGAGGAGCTGAGAGCCTCTTGGCTCTGCTGGCTTCTGCCCTCCCAGGAGGCAGCCCTCTGCAGGAGGCAGCCCTCTGCATGAGGCAGCCTCTGCATGAGGCAGGAGGCAGCCCTCTCCAGGAGGCAGCCCTCTGCATGAGGCAGCCCTCTGCATGAGGCAGGAGGCAGCCCTCTCCAGGAGGCAGCCCTCTGCAGGAGGCAGCCCTCTCCAGGAGGCAGCCCTCTGCAGGAGGCAGCCCTCTCCAGGAGGCAGCCCTCTGCAGGAGGCAGCCCTCTCTAGGAGGCAGGAGGCAGCCCTCTCCAGGAGGCAGCCCCTGCAGGAGGCAGCCCTCTCCAGGGCAGGATCAGAGGCAGGAGCCTGTAGGGGATCCTCAGCTTAAAGGCAACAAATAGCCCGTCTCCCTGTGTGCTCCAGGTTATGCAAGAGCCAGCAGCAGAGAGGACGTCCTGATATAGCCCTGTCGTCTGTCTGTCGTCTGTCTGTCTGTCTGTCTGTCTGCTGTTTCTGTCTGTCTGTCTGTCTGTCTGTCTGTCGTCTGTCTGTCTGTCTGTCTGTCTGTCTGTCTGTCTGTCTGTCTGTCTGTCTGTCTGTCTGTCGTCTGTCTGTCTGTCTGTCTGTCTGTCTGTCTGTCTGTCCCTCCACATGTCCAACTGGAGCTGCTCTGCTTTACAAGGCTAGGGAAAGCAGCAGTTTGCCAGGAACAGGTTGGAAATAACTCACTGATCCAGTGTGACCTTGAAGAGCAAACATCAAAAGATCCTAGCCTTGTTATTAAACATGACAAAGAGGATCTGAACTGCATTGTGTGCACACACACACAATTCTGGAAAATGTGAGCGAGTGACCTATAACTGTAAAAGCCTTGGCATGTCAGTTCAGAGAGGAAGTGACTTATGATCAAATACAATCTTCTGTTTATAGCCCAGGCTAGTCATCCACAAAGCAGTCATTATTCTTTCTCACATGTCTAAGTGAGGAGAGCATTTCAAGAAGAAATTTGGGCTTGGCTGTCCTCCACGTGAGCCTGCTCTGGTGAGCATGATACACATTCTAACTTTGAACCAGGCTGGTTTAAGGTTTTAAAGTAGAGTCCAGACAGAGATAGAATAAAGAGGCTACAATTTAAACTGTTTACCAGATGTTGCGGCGGGGTGAAACAGACATACACGCGTTTTTTTTTGACCAATTAACTAACCATGTCGTGCAGTCAACAGACGTGCTGTGTGTCACTATGTTGCCAATGAGTATGAAATATACGTCGCTCAGACCTTCAATGGAATAAACCACCACTACAAGTCATTGTAGGCTTTTCCATAGTTAAATACAGTCAAATGAAATGATCGAAACAGACAGTGGCTGCTGTAATAAAAAGAAAACACGGTATTGGCTGTGATAAATTCACGGATCAATAGGCTATGGTTTCAGTCAGTCAGCCAGTGGGTCAGTCGTCAAGCAGAATGCGACAATGTACAACTGGGCGAGACAGAACTGGTCGAGACAGAACTGTGAGAGTCAGACAAGCAGTCAGTCGGTCACGCAGGCACAAACACACACACACTCGTTCATGATATGATAGCTAACATCGTCACCAAATAGCGGTTGACGCCGCATTGCTACACGAGTATAAAATATATTTAAAAAAACATGCAGTAGTACATTTAATCTATGACTTTGGTGTAGGTTCTCTGCTTTCGCGTTTTAAATTGTGGCTAGGTAGTTCGTATGTTCACATATATTTGAAAAACATAGCTAAGTGGTGTAAAGTGAGCAAAAATACAGTGTAACGGCGCTACCGTAGCGAGCAGCTAGCCTAGCTAGCTTAATTAACCTAGATGTAGTTCATCATGAAAATCATCTGTATCCATTATTTTTGGTCAATCAACCATTCGCAATGAATAATCTAAAAACTTGTCTAGCAGTCCTTTTGACGTAATGGTTGGATGCAACTGATATTGCAGCATTCTATGCAGATACAATTACTATAGCTGGGCGACAGATTTATAACACCCTACCTCAATCCTGCTATGGACTTGTTTTCAAACAATGCTTTTATCCGCAAGCTAGCTAGCTAGCTAATGCTATACGAATGGATAGCTATAGTATACCTCTATCTAGCTGGTTTACCAGCGAGCCCCTGTGGATAGCTAGCTGGTGGTCCCGCTAACACAGAAGCCCAATGAGTCTAAAATAAATACACACCCATACATTGTCTCGAATAACCCCTTTCTATATCTTACCTGACTCGGTATTGTAGCGTTTTCAAGTGGATGGATACTTGGACATGGTCCGAACAGTTTACACTTATTCTAACTTGCAAGCCCAGTTCATTGTGTGAGAGATGCTTCCACTAGTTTGGGAATGTTTTTTTTCTTCTTCCCTTTCGCTCAACCTCCACCGCGATTACTGTATGATTCTACAACGTTGGTCGTGTCCAAAACCGAAATGAACTGTATATAGGAGCAAAACTATTTGATATTACCGTCTCCTGTTTTGTCTTCCAGCAAATGTAGCACTACATAACTGCATTCCTGAAAACAAAGCGTACTACAGCAGAATGTACTGCACTACTATTTAGTTATTTCCTCAAAGGTGCAAAGGGTTTGTTTTATGAAACTAACATCTAATCGTTGGCTAATAAAATGTATTTTGCACGGCATAATTCAGCGAGGGATTGCCCCCTTCTGGCCAAAATGAGTTACGACAGCGTCAATTTGTCCGCGTATTAGGGGTTGTACGGTAAAACAAACCATATGACTGACATGAAATTTAGCCAATGATCTCTAGGAGTTGACATCTCTCGCCAATAGAGATTTCCACTGGGCGTCAGTGTGGGTTTCTAGATTTTGTGTGATCTGGGACATTACGATCCTAATGTCCATTACCTACTAATCAAATATATTGTATCCCCAAATTCCATTTATATATCGGATATTGTCGCACAGACATTTCCAGAGTTGTTTGTACGATACGTCGGTACGAGGTAGGCTTATTTGTTAGAAAACGATAGCTATTGTCTAGTCTGTTATTGCTTTGCAGCTGGATGTGGTTTGGCTGCTGGGTCATGCTTTTGGCAAATCTGTGGCTAACACTAGCGGTGTGTGGCTCGCTAGCTGGCTATGTTTATTGTGTTTACAATGCAGATTATGTTTGATGAGGCGTTTTACAGACAGTACATGTCTTTGCGATTAAATACAGCATGCTATCCAGTCAGCAACAGCGATAGTATTCATAATGTTAACGGTTGCTCCTAGCTCAGCCTCAGTAGAATCCAGACAGACAGTCGTCTGGCAAAGTTGTCAAGCTTGCCTGCAGGTATATTCCCAACGGACTCTACTCACTCATCCATCTCTCTCCTCAGGAACAGCGGTGTCTGAAACCAGAACAGACTCAACAGACTCATCCATCCTATGTTTATGTGGGGACACCGTCCGTAGCTGAGAGATGTCGCTGGCTCAGAGAGTTCTTCTGACATGGTTGTTCATTCTCGTCTTCCTCATCATGTTGGTGCTGAAGCTAGATGGCAAAGTCCACTGGAACTGGTTCCTTATCTTTCTACCTGCATGGATCTTCGACGGCATCCTTATCCTCATGCTTGTGGTGAAGATGGCGGGCCGGTGTAAACCAGGATACGACCCGCGAAATGGTTCGCCAGGCCTGAAAAAGAAGGTGTGGTATCTGGCAGCGATGCTGTTGAAACTGGGCTTCTGTCTCACGCTGTGTGCCCGGCTGGAGAAGCTGACAGAGATCAAGATCACCCTGGTTTGCATCCCTCTTTGGAGCATGCTGCTGGGAGCCATGGTGGAACTGGGTAGCAACATATTCCCTGACAGTAGAGACTGAGCCCATAACGATGGTGAGGCCAGGGGCTGGGGTGAGGCCAGGGCCGAGGCCAGGGCTGGGGCCGGTACCAAGAGGAGAGGTTGAGGCTGGATCTAGGGGGCGAGACTTAAAGGACGGCTTAAGGTTGGGTGCTGATTTTCTTGGAAAATCTGCTTAATCCAGATTGTGGTAAAAACACAGTCAAAAGCCCGAGCCAAGTCCTAGACTGGGTAAGAGAAAGAAACATACCTTCTTTAACTCTTTCCTCTCAGCCACACATCTCTCTTCGTTCTGCATGGGCTAGTGACACTGCAGAATGACACAGCTATGTGGCACCAGAGACAAGAAGCCGTATCCATTCTCTCCTTAGATATCGTCAAGAAAGGCGTGTTAGGACCGTTTTGTCAGGAGTACATTTGTTATTTATATTGTCACGTGTGTGTCAAATGATTGTGCATTGTGTTAAGGAATAAAAGTCATTGAGAAGAGACGTCTGGGATTTCATGTTTATAGTTCCAGTGTGACACCAAACCAGAGAGAGGGAGAGAGAGAGAGAGAGAGAGACATAGAGAAAGAGAGAGAAGCGTTAGTCTACACACTTGCAGTAGTTCTCATCTAGGTGGTAGTCAGGTGGCTAAGCGGTGAGGGCATCGGGCTGGTAATCAGAAGTTTGCCAGTTCGATTCACTTCACCGTACTTGCCTTGGGGGAATGTCCCTGTACTTACTGTAAGTCGCTCTGGATAAGATCTGAACATCTGCTAGATGACTAAATGTAAATCTCACATAGCAGGACTTCCAAACTCATCGGTGCAGAATGGAGAGTGGGCAACGTGCATGAGGACCATAGCCTGCCGTCAGATACGCAACAAGCTGTTAAATGTGTGAAACCAAATGAACCCAGACTACTAACACTAAACATCTAACTGTGTCTGCAGTCTAACCCCAGGACTGTACCCCCGGCGATCAGGCAACAAAAAACATGAGGCATTCAGGACGTGAACCTTTTTATTAGCCAGGTTCATATTTAGGTAGAAATCACACTACAAGTTTCCTTACAAAACCTTTAATTACTCAACAGTGCTGACAGCTAAAAGAAAAAACTACAAACCAAAACGGATATAAATAAGCTCTATGAAAAAAAAAGTATATATATCTTAAACAGTTCTGTCATTTTACAAAAAAATATATATGTTCATGTCAGCTCTGATAACATCAATTTTGACCTTAAAAACGGACAAATATATTATTCAAGAACCTGTTTGTGTGTTTTGAGAGCTGTAGTCAGAAGGCCAGTGTCCCTGGCGCTAAGTGCCTTGGGTAGTTCACAGTAACGGACAGGCACTGAAGGATGTTACAAGCTACATCTGCTGTGTCTAGTCCCAGGAGGATCGGGGGGCTACAGTGGAGAGCTTTCCTTACATCATTACTGTACCAACTCAAACATGCTGCCAACAGGTTCTCTCTCTCTCTCTCTCTCTCTCTGGTTCTCTTCAAACTCTCTAACATTCACACACTCTCACTCACATTGACATACACTTCCTTCTAGCTCTTTTCCTCATCCGATCTTATTTCGAACATAATCCCAAGAGACGCCGAACCGATGAGCCGTAAACAGTTCTGTACAAATCAGTATAAAACATCTTTCCTCTGTTCATGCAGTTGTGGATTGAGAGGGCGTGGAGAGGGGGGGGGCGTGGATGGGGGGGGGTGACGAGGAGGGAGGGAGGAGGGGGGCAGCAGGAGACGGGGGAGGTTGAGGGACGCGGGGAGGATGGGAGGGGCGTGTTTGAAGGAGGTGGGGGGAGTAGGCGGGGTATGATGGATAAGCGAGGGGGACGTGAGAGGAGGGGTGAGACTGTGAGCCAGGGGAGTACGGCGGACGCTGTAGAGGCAAAGGGGAAGGTTGGGAGTGAGGTTGTAGATAATTGGAGGGGTGGTGTTGATGGGGGTGGGGGAAGGGGGGTGTCCGTATGTCCAGGGGGAGGAGCCAGTCTTTGTCCCTGGGCTGGTCCAACCAGGGGCTCTGAGGCTGCGAGGCAGGGGGCGGAGCCTCGACATGGCTGGACGCTGCTGGTCTGGGAGGAACCAGGGAGGGGGGCATTGTCAACAGGGGGGTGCTGGCGTTGGCTGAGGGAGAGACACCGGGGGGGAGGGGATGGGGAGGGGGGAGAATCGTTTGGTCAGAGGGAGAGGGACTCGGGGAAAGAGAGGAGGAGGGGTCGGAAGATGAACTGGAAGAAGTGCTTTGATATTTTGAGCGAGGATGATGGTGTTGGTGTCTGTGATGATGCTGATGATGTCCTTTGGGCCTGCTGTCATGTGACGGGGGGGCTAGGGGTGTGGCCAGGGCCCGCGTCTCCAGTGGGGGGGTGTTCACAAGGTCCACTCTGCCCTCTGGAGGAGGGCCCCCCCTCTCTCTGTCTCTGGGGGGCTTGGGTCTGGAGTCTGTGGTGGAGGAGGGGAGGAGGACACAGAGCACCACCCTCGGCCGTCTGCTGCTTCAACAGCACCGCGTGACTCCTCTCCACCCTCCGCTCCTCCTTTCTCCTCCTCTCGTCCTCCGCCTTCCTCTCTTCTCTCCTCTCCTCCTTCGCCCGTTGCTTCTCGGCTCCCTCGCAGACCTTCCTCCTCCTCCTCCTCCTTCACCCTCCGTTTCTCCATCTTCTCCTCGTCCGCTCCCACCTCCTCCCTCTCCTCCTCCTCCTCCACCTTCACTCTCCGTTTCTCCATTTCCTCCTCCTCCGCCCCCACCTCCTCCCTCTCCTCCCCCAGCTCGCTCCTCTCCTCCGGGGGGGAGCAGGGGCCCTGGTGGTACTGCCGGAGGCGGATGTGCCAGGCCAGGCTGCAGACGGCGGAGACGGTCTTGAACTGGTGCACCACCCCCCGGGGGATGTAGTAGATGTCGTTGTCGTGGAGATGGATCCGGGCGTAGCGGATCCCTTCTCGTCTCAGCTGGTTCAGCTTGGCATCGTCCACCCACTGCACACACTGGTGGAGAGAGACCACACACACACACACACACAGCCTGCGTGAGGGGACACACGGTGGTGTAGTACCTGGCTGTGCCAGCAGGTGGCAGCGGTGGTCTGAGGAGGATCAGTGAGCTGGAAACAGGATGATGTCTGCTGTGTGATCTAGAGTTTCTTTTTGTTGGGAATGTAACAACGTGGCATGGTGCCATGACAAGTGTGTGTGTGTTACCTGAGAGAGAGGTGTGTGTGTTACTGCAGAGAGAGCTGTGTGTGTTACTGGAGAGAGCTGTGTGTGTTACGTGAGAGAGAGGTGTGTGTGTGTGTTACCTGAGAGGTGTGTGTGTGTATTACCTGAGAGAGAGGTGTGTGTGTTACCTGAGAGAGAGGTGTGTGTGTTACGTGAGAGAGAGGTGTGTGTGTGTTACCTGAGAGAGAGGTGTGTGTGTGTGTTACCGGAGAGGGAGTGTGTGTGTGTTACCTGAGAGAGAGGTGTGTGTGTGTTACGTGAGAGAGAGGTGTGTGTGTTACCTGAGAGAGAGTGATGGTGTGTGTGTGTTACCTGAGAGAGAGGTGTGTGTGTGTGTTACCTGAGAGAGAGTGATGGTGTGTGTGTGTTACCTGAGAGAGAGGTGTGTGTGTTACCTGAGAGAGAGGTGTGTGTGTGTGTGTTACCTGAGAGAGAGCTGTGTGTTTTACCTGAGAGAGAGAGGTGTGTGTGTTACCTGAGAGAGAGGTGTGTGTGTTACCTGAGAGAGAGTGATGGTGTGTGTGTGTTACCTGAGAGAGAGGTGTGTGTGTTACCTGAGAGAGAGGTGTGTGTGTTACCTGAGAGAGAGTGATGGTGTGTGTGTGTTACCTGAGAGAGAGGTGTGTGTGTTACCTGAGAGAGAGTGATGGTGTGTGTGTGTTACCTGAGAGAGAGGTGTGTGTGTTACCTGAGAGAGAGGTGTGTGTGTTACCTGAGAGAGAGTGATGGTGTGTGTGTGTTACCTGAGAGAGAGGTGTGTGTGTGTTACCTGAGAGAGTGATGGTGTGTGTGTGTTACCTGAGAGAGAGTGATGGTGTGTGTGTGTTACCTGAGAGAGAGGTGTGTGTGTGTTACCTGAGAGAGAGGTGTGTGTGTGTGTTACCTGAGAGAGAGGTGTGTGTGTTACCTGAGAGAGAGTGATGGTGTGTGTGTGTTACCTGAGAGAGAGGTGTGTGTGTTCCTGAGAGAGAGGTGTGTGTGTACCTGAGAGAGAGGTGTGTGTGTTACCTGAGAGAGAGGTGTGTGTGTGTGTTTACCTGAGAGAGAGGTGTGGTGTTCCTGAGAGAGAGTGATGGTGTGTGTGTGTTACCTGAGAGAGAGGTGTGTGTGTTACCTGAGAGAGAGGTGTGTGTGTTACCTGAGAGAGAGTGATGGTGTGTGTGTGTGTTACCTGAGAGAGAGGTGTGTGTGTGTTACCTGAGAGAGAGGTGTGTGTGTACCTGAGAGAGAGTGATGGTGTGTGTGTGTTACCTGAGAGAGAGGTGTGTGTGTGTTACCTGAGAGAGAGTGATGGTGTGTGTGTGTGTTACCTGAGAGAGAGGTGTGTGTGTTACTGAGAGAGAGGTGTGTGTGTGTTACCTGAGAGAGTGATGGTGTGTGTGTGTACCTGAGAGAGAGGTGTGTGTGTTACCTGAGAGAGAGGTGGTTCATACAGGTCCAGCTGCAGCCTCTGGACCACATCAGGGAAGTCTCCAGCGTGGAAGCAGATCACGTCTTTGGTTACACGAGGAGGCTCGGGCCTACACACACACACACACCAAAATAGCCTAGGTCAGTATCAGACACACTGACCGTGCATAGTGGACCATCTGTATGTGTGCATGACTGTGTGTGTGTGTGTGTGTGTGTGTGTAGTGTAACCCACCCCTCTCCGCAGCGCACAGCCTTGAGCACCCCCACGGCGGCGGTGGTCTGCCTCTCGAAGCCCTGGCCGATGTGGTCTGCGTGCGCCCGCGTGCGGTCCTCAACAGCATCTCCCTGGGCTCGCTGGCCCGGGGCAGGTACTGCAGGTTCTTGATCTCATTGGTCGACCTGGAGGAGGAAGGCAGGCAGCAGGACTATTAACGGCGGGGCAGAGGGAGAGAGGTAGAGAAAGAGGAGGAGCGAGGGGGAAGAGAACGGGGACGATGGAGAGAGAGAGAGGAGGGGGACAAGGGGAGCGGTGCTGTTTAGTATGCAGTAGTACACTGGAGGAGTCTGCCTGCCGTGATAAAGTAATAAGTAATGCATGCAAAGCTGGCTCCCAACAGAAAGACACTACGCACTCCAGAGAGAGGAGGGACGAGGGGAGGAGAGAGGGAGGGAAGAGAGGGAGGAGGGGAGAGGGAGAGGGAGGAGGGAGGAGGGGAGAGAGAGCGAGAGGGAGGAGAGAGGGAGGAGGGAACGAGAAAAGGAGAGAGGGAGGGGAGGAGAGAGGGAGAGGGAGCGAGGGGAGGAGAGGAGAGAGAGACGAGGGCGGGAGGTGAAGGGTGGAGGCACGGGAGGGGAGGAGAGAGAGAGAGGGAGTGGAGATTGGGGAGAGATGGGGAGAGGGAGGAGTAGGGGAGGAGGGAGAGAGGAGAGGGATGGAGAGAGGAGGGATGAGAGAAGAATAGCTGGACGAATGTGCCTGCTGCTACAAGAGAGACTCAGGTCTAGTCAAGTATCTTCATCTTTCTTGTTCCTCCCCTACTCCTCCCTCCCTCTCTAGGTCCTGATCTGGAGACCATGTGCGTTTCCTGCTCATACAGCAGCACCAGATGACTCGCACACACACACACACCACACACACAGCATATGTAACATGCTGTAGAAGAGAGTGTAGGAAGGAAAGCAGAGAGGAGGAGAAGGAGAGTGAGGAGAACATAAGATTCCTCTGGGTCCCCTCTCTCCTCTCCAGGAACAGACAGAGAGCTCGTCTCCAGGCCTCACACCACCGTGTTTCTGACAGCACCCCTGCAACCACAACCGTTAACTGACCGACAGACAGACAGACAAGCAGACAGACAGACAGACACCAGACAGACGACAGACAGACAGACAGAAATAAAACGTGACAATAACAGATGCAAATAAACAGTCAAACAATCCAAAACAAATACAAACAGCCAGAAGCCAACAAATTCAAACTGACACATCCCTGTCTAAACGACAGAACAAAGGCAGAGAGGAGACATGATCAACAGGATCTACGTGATCTATGTGTGTGTGTGTGTGTGTGTGTGTGTGTGTGCCCAGGAGTAGAGGAACTCGTGGATAATGTGTGTGTAGGTCTGGTGTCTCTCTCTCTCTCTCCCTCTGGTGTCTCCTCTCTCATCAGAGTGGTAACGACAGCATGACATGCGATCACAGAGAGTCAAGCAGGAGGCAGGAACACGCACATGCAGCAGGATTAACTCTGTCGCAGAGGAGACAATGACTCAGTCAGAGACAGAGATGTGCTAATTGTTTAATCCTGGTCGCACAGAGGAGGCAGACACACACCAAGCACACACACACAACCAAAACAAACAAAACAATGGGTCATTTCTGCTTGTGTGTGTGGCAGGGGCCGTTCCGCGCTCTTTAAGGAGAACTGGGCTGGATATCTAGAGGGGAACGTTCTGCTCTGGTGTAAAAACACACTCTGTGTTTAAGCAGAACAAACACTTAAGCTGCAGCCAATATAAACACTGCACTGTGGAGCCAGAAGCCCCTCTGAGCCCCTCAATCCTCAGTGCTTAGGTGTGGTGTGTGTGTGTGTGTGTGTGTGTGTGTGTGTGAGGAGTGTGTGTGTGAGGATGTGTTGTGTGTGTGTGTGTGTGTGGTGTGAGTGTGTGTGTGTGTGTTGGTGGTGTGTGTGTGTGTGTGTGTGCTCGTGTGTGTGTGAGAGTTGTGTGTGTGTGTGTGTGTGTGGGTGTGTGTGTGTTGTGGTGTGTGTGGTTGTGTGTGTGTGATGTGTGTTTGTGTGTGTGTGTGCGTGTTTTTGTGTGTGTGTTGTGGAGTGTTTGTGCGGAGTTTGTGTGTGTTGCTAGAGTGTGTGGTTGTTGTGTGTTTTGTGCGGCTGTGTGTGTGAGGAGTGTGTGTGTGTGTGTGTGTTGTGTGTGTGTGAGAGGAGTGTGTGTGCGAGTGTGTGTGTGGTTTGGTGTGTGTGTGTTGTGTGTGAGGAGTGTGAAAGCCACCCTTTTCCTTTTGAAGGGGACTTTGGCATGTCACGCCACAGGGATCATCTGCTCTCCCGGCCGCACCCCACATGATGGGCCCGTCGTCGCTCTCCGTCGGGCTCTTCAGACGCAGGCTGGAGACAGGTTCCCCATGGCAACGTCCGCTGAGGGGCGAAGAACAGACACGTTAGCTCTCTGCTGTTTTCTTCTTCTCCTGCACTGGTGCAGCATCAGAGATGCCCTCATGCTGTTGATCTGGTGAGTCCAGATCTTGGCTTTAGGACAGAACATCACTTGTGTTCTATTGTAGTCCTAACATCACTTGTGTTCCATTGTAGTCCTAACATCACTTGTGTTCCATTGTGTTCCTAACATCACTTGTGTTCCATTGTAGTCCTAACATCACTTGTGTTCCATTGTGGTCCTAACATCACTTGTGTTCCATTGTGGTCCTAACATCACCTGTGTTCCATTGTAGTCCTAACATCACCTGTGTTCCATTGTAGTCCTAACATCACCTGTGTTCCATTGTAGTCCTAACATCACTTGTGTTCCATTGTAGTCCTAACATCACGTGTGTTCCATGTGTAGTCCTAACATCACCCGTATTCCATTGTAGTCCTAACATCACTTGTGTTCTATTGTAGTCCTAACATCACTTGTGTTCCATTGTAGTCCTAACATCACTTGTGTTCCATTGTGGTCCTAACATCACTTGTGTTCCATTGTGGTCCTAACATCACCCGTGTTCCATTGTAGTCCTAACATCACTTGTGTTCTATTGTAGTCCTAACATCACTTGTGTTCCATTGTAGTCCTAACCATCACTCGTGTTCCATTGTAGTCCTAACATCACTCGTGTTCCACTGTAGTCCTAACATCACTTGTGTTCCATTGTAGTCCTAACGTTCCGTTGTAGTTCTAACACCATTGTGACCTCACCTCCAGGAAGGGCGACTCCTCCAGCATGCTGAGGACTCTGGGAAGTAATCTCCCTCACTTCCTCGTCCACAGCGCCCACCAGACTGATCTGCCGCATGGCGCCCGCTCGATACGTCCCGTGGGAGTAGGTTCTCTTCACCTAGAAGCACACAGAACACAACCGGAACATGTCAGCAGGTCTCACCAGCAGACGACACAGCGTTCAGATCCAGCTTCAGGAATGTGACGCAGAACAGCTGCCGGCTGGAAGTTACAGGAACACTTTGTTTACAGCTGCAGTTATTCAAATGTTTTCGTACGCAAGCCGAACTGTGTCATAGCATCTCGTTTTTCTATGTTATCTACTGGCCACAAGACACATTCAGGTCTACACAATCCCAGTTGATTTATTCCAGCTCCAGGCTGTTAGACAGTATGGAAACATGGAGAACATGTAGAACATGTAGAACATGGAACATGTAGAACATGGAGAACATGTAGAACATGGAGAACATGGAGAGTGTAGAAAAGGACTGTTTCCATTTATTATTGGTAGAGTATGAGCTGCCGTTCCACCAGAACACTGAGCCAGCTGATTAGTACACATGCCCATTTCCTGGTAATGATCAACTCATTTAGGCTAATTACGCACCACACACACACCTGTAGTGACCATGGCCTCATGTTACCTCATGCTGGGCAGTGTGCTGTTAGCACACACACACTCACTTTACAGTAATGAGCTCACTCACAGGTGCAGACCCCACACACCCCACACACACACACACACACACACACACCACACACACACACACACACACACACACACACACACACACACACACACGACCCAGACACACACACCACACCACACCACACACAACACACACCACCTGTCTCCCCGTGCCCCCTGTGGAGGTGTCCTGGCACTGATCAGACACGCTGGGCTCTTCATCACAGGTCTCCGTAAGAGACTCCTCTGATTCACCCTCCTCCCACCCCCCACCCCACCTCCTCCACCCCACCCACAACCCACCTCCTACAACCCCCCCCACCCCACCTCCTCCACCACCCCCCCCACCTCACCTCCTCCACCACCCACCACACCCTCACCTCCTCCACACCTCCCTCTCCTCCACACCTCACCTCCTCCACTCCCCCCACCTTCACTCCTCCCTCCCCCCCACCTCACCTCCTCACCACCTCCACTCCACACCTCACACCTCTCTCTAAACGACACTTCAGCAGATGTGATCCACCCCCCCCTCCTCTTCCTCCTCCCTGCCTCATTCTCTCCTCCACCCCCTCCCTCCTTCCCCCCCTCCCTCCCTCCCCCAGCCTTTACACCCCCCTCCCGCCTCCACCAGATGCTCATATCTCCCCTGTTGCTCCTCATGTTAACACCATTACACGATGCGTCACCATGTGCACAGTGCCGAGCCTGCGTTCGGTTTCCTCTGCTTACGTAACGCCGTGTTCAGCAGCAGGACACGGTGTACCGTGTCCGACACACCCGGGGGCGTCACAGAGCGCCTCTCCGGGGCACGCCCCGCGCCTCTCCGTGGAACGCCCCGCGCCTCAACGTATACCGTAATCGCGGGCGCCACGCTCCGGAGTGGAACCAGCCATCGCTATTCCACTCACGGCCGTGTCCTCTGAGTAAAGACATTACGGGGGTGAGCTCCGCGCCGCGGCGTCGCTGCTGGGGCTGTTTCCGTGGCGATGGGCAGGAGAGGGTGAGAGACTCGGAGACACGCTGGCTAGGCGTGTCGGCTTTCACGCATTGTAAAGTTTATCGATTTCATGCTCCAGGGGCCCATATCTGAGATTTACACCGCTGGGCCGGAACGGCTCCTCCCGTGAAGGAACACCGGACAGACGACCGGCACACACACATATGTATATAGAGGAGAAGACCGACAGACACACACACACACACACACACACACCACACACACACAGTATTAGAGCAGTAGACGGGAGGTCAGGGTTTGCAGGATGTTTGCTAATCAGAAGCAGGAGTGTGGAATGTTATCACCTGTGACTGGCTGGCTGGTGAAAGCCTGGAAGCCTGGTGCGAAACACCCAGAGCTCAAAGAAGGTCATGAAATAAAGAGAGAGAAAAGATACAGAGAGAGGGAGGGAGGGATAGAGAGATACAGATAGATAGATACAGAGAGATACAGAGAGAGAGAGAAAGAGATACAGAGAGAGATACATAGAAGAGAGAGATACAGAGAGAGAGAGATACAGAGAAGAGAGAGATACAGAGAGAGAGAGAGAGAGAGAGGGAGAGAGAGAATGAAACAAACTAGGAGAGAGGTGTGTGTTTGTTTGTGTGAGTATTTAAAGAGCCTGCTACACCAGTAGGACATGTTTCACAGCACCCGGCTTGTCAAGGTCGGAGTAGTAGACCTGCTTGCTGGCCAGAAGGGAATCCCTCTAACAACCACAATCTCCCTCTCTCTCTCTCTCTCTCTCTCTCTCTCTCTCTCTCTCTCTCTCTCTCTATACCTTCCCCCTCTTTATCTATCCATCTAAGCTCTCCTCCCTCGTTCTACACCTTCCCCCTCTTCCATCTCTCCATACTCGCTCTCCTCCCCTCTTTCTCTATACCTTCCCCCTTTCCCTCCCACAGCCGGCTCCTCTCTGAGAGATTAATATCACCCTCGCTGTCCCTTACAGTGTGTGTGTGTGTGTGTGTGTGGTGTGGTGTGTGTGTGTGTGTGTGTGCGTGTGTGTGTGTGTGGGCTTGTGTGTGTGTGTGTGTGTGTGTGTGTGTGCGCGTCGCGTGTGTGTGTGTGTGCGCGTGTTGCTTGGCTTGTGTGTGTGTGTGTGTGTGTGCGCACGTGTGTGTGTGTGTGGGCGCGTGTGCTTGCCTTGTGTGTGCGTGTGTGTGTGGGCTTGGCTTGTGTGTGTGTGTGTGTGCATGTGTGGTGTGTGGGCTTGGCTTGTGTGTGTGTGCTTGTGTATAGGCAGCGTGTGTGTGTGTGTGCGTGTGGGCTTGGCTTGTGTGTGTGTGCTTGTGGCTGGGCTTGTGTGTATGTGTGTGTGTGTGTGTGTGCGTGTGTGTGTGTGTGCTTGTGGGTTTGGCTTGTGTGTGCTTGTGTATAGCAGCGTGGCGACAGCATCAAGGTGTTTTGTGTAACGCAGCGGAGCACTAAAGACCTTCCTGACTCCTCCCCTTGATGACTCATACTACACTACCACCTTCCTCCCGCCATCACAGAGAGAGAGAGGGAGGGAGAGGGGGGAGGGAGAAGACATAGAGAGAGACAGAGAGAGGGGAGGGAGAGAGACATAGAGAGAGCACGAGAGAGAGAGGGGGAGGAATGCAGAGACGAAGAGAGAGAGAAGGGGGAAGAAAAAAGGGAGGCACTGCCAAATGAAAGAGAGATGTGTTCCACATTCTGCTTTTTCTCTTTGTGGATGTTCAGAGTTTTTCTGTTTAAATGAGGAAATAAAAATGTCAGGAAAAATATAAGACTTCAGTTTCACAAGCATGATTTGAGGGTATGTCAGTCTTCCAAAATCCTGACTAGCCACCATACGTGCTTCGATTTGAATCCCTCTGTGTGTGTTTACCAGGACAGGAGTCGATCAGGCAGAGCAAAAGTTCAAGTGAGTTGGTCCTCAGTCTTTTCCCGCTTGGCCTCTCTCTCTCTTTCTCTCTTTCTCTCTTTTCTCCTCTCTTCCTCTCTTTCCCTCTCTTCCTCTCTCTCCCTCTTTCCCCCTCTCTTCCTCTCTCTCTCCTCCTCCTCTCTCCTGGCCAGACAGAACCCAGAAGAGAGGAGGAGAGGGAAGAAGGGAGAGCGGAGGAGAGGAAGAGGGCACGCCCACATCCCACAATGTGACACAAGGTTGAAGAGGGTAACACTTGCTACAGAGAGAGAGGGAGAGAGAGAGAGGGAGCACAAGGCTGAAAGGCTAGCACTAGCTACAGAGAGAGAGAGAGAGAGAGAGGGAGCACAAGGCTGAAGAGGCTAGCACTAGCTACAGAGAGAGAGAGAGAGAGAGAGATCTAGCAGCAACGTCGGTCCTTGAGTTTCACTCTCCTCCCACTTCTTTCAACTCCCTCACCACTTCTCAGCTGGCTGGAAATGGAGTGTGTGCGTGTGTGTGTGCGTGTGCGTGTGTGTTATGTGTGTGTGTGTGTGTGTGTAGAAACAGAGGAATCTCCCTGTTCTGCAGTAAAGCCACAGGCGCCCTCACTGGGAGCGAAGGAGAGACGAACAGAGAAGTAGAGGATGTGTCATCGAAAGAGAGATATGATGTGTTCTGTCTCCTCTGTGACAGGCCTGCATAATGTAGCTGATTGAGAGTGTGTTGTGTGTGTGTGTGTCTGTGAGAGAAATAAACAAGTGTTGAAGGAGAAGGGCACTCTTGCCCTTATTCGTGCTGGGGGCTGCTGCAGCTGTCCCATTCAGAGAGAGAGTGTGTGTGGTGTGTGTGTGTGTAAACAGTTTTGGGCTGTTGCCACTAGCTGTGCTGAACACAGAGCCCTAGTGTCCAGACCAAACCAAACCAGGGCCCTGACCAGAGGAGCAACAGCAACACAGCTATCACACACAGATTGGTCTCCTCTCAATCTCTCTCTCTCAATCTCTCTCTCTCTCTCTCTCTCTCTCTCTCTCTCTCTGTGTCTCTCTCTCTGTCTCTCTCTCCTCTCTCTGTCTCCCTCTCTGTCTCCCTCTCTGTCTCCCCTCTCTGTCTCCCTCTGTCTCTCTCTCTCTCTCTCCTCCTCTCTCTCTTCTCTCACTTTCTCTCTCTATCTCTGTGTCTCTCTCTGTGTCTCCCTCTCTCTCTCTCTCTCTCTCTCACAAACTATTCTCAACTAAGGTGTAGTGTAATGCTCTGAGACAAAAAAAGAAAAAATACAAATACAAGAAAAATATCAGTGACTTCAGTGCCTCAGAGTGTTCTGCAAACAGCTGTAAAGTGGCAGTTTCAGCCAGTTGATCCAGGCATTCGCCCTTCTAGAACATCCATCCGTCCTAGAACCCAATCCCACACACAGATGTTAGCAGCTGCACTCTTCAGACGGATGTACAGCCACTCCTTTCAGCTCTTTACCTTCCAACTTGTGCGCCCCACCTCTTGCCTCTCTCTCTCCCTCTCTCTCTCCTCTCTTCCCTTCTCTGCTCCTCTTCTCTCTCCTCTCGCCTCTCTCTCTCTCTCCCTCTCTCTCCCCTCCCTCCTGCCTCTCTCTCTCCCTCTCTCTCCTCTCTCTCTCCCTCCCCCCTCACCTCTCTATCCCTCTCCCCTCCCTCCCCCTCTCTCTCTCCCTCTCCTTCCCCTCTCCCCTCTCGCTCTCTCCCTCCCTCTCTCTCTCTCTCCTCCCTCTCCTACCCCTCCCTCTCCCTCTCTACCTCCCTCTCTCTCCTCCCTCACTCTCTGTCTCTCTCTCCTCACCTCCAAGGGTGAATTCCTCCTAGCTGTGAGTGCAGCTGTGCAGAGAGATGCTAGCTGTCCACCTCATCCTGGGGTTCACTAGCCGCTCACAGTTCCCTGACACACTCCATGCCGTCTTTCACCCACCACCAGCAACCACCAAACTCCGCTATGTAACATGCATGCGCACATGTCAAGCACGTGTGCAAAAACCAGACTGATAGTGTGAAGTGGGAGTCAGATGGCTGAGCGGTTAGGGAATCGGGCTATTAATCAGAAGGTTTCCGGTTCGATTTAGTCCGTGCGATGACGTGTCCTTGGGCATGGCACTTCACCCCACTTGTCTCAGGGGGAATGTCCCTGTACTTACCGCAAGTCGCTCTGGATAAGAGCGTCTGCTAGTGACTAATTAAATGTAATGACGGTGAGAGCTAAGACGTGACACAAGCCACCATAAAAGAACGTCATATTTCCGTCCCTAGACGACCTGTGAGTGCTAAGAGCTGTCGGCTGCTGGTTTGTGGTTGATGCCATCTTGCTGAGTTGTGGGTGTTATTCAAGACAGTTGTTTTGCGATGGAATACCACAACGCCCTCCGCTTAATGCTACAGCTGAAATTTCAAACGGTTGTCCTGGGAGATATAGCTGGTTAATAGGCAACGGTTTTTCTGCCTGAGACTAAATCAATAGCCCAACGCAGGTCCTATTCCCTGTGCTCGCGTCCTTGTTTTGTTAACTACTTTGTAGATTCTGACGCTGGTCTGGCATCTCTCTTCTGTCTAGGGCCGACCAGGACTTCCAAACAAGTTTTATTTATTTACCAAGAAAGAAAATTATGGTCGTCTTGGTTACGGAGGTGTTTTCCCCTTCCACGCCAAACCCTGTTAGCTTAAGGCTACATTTACATTTAGTCATTTAGCAGACGCTCTTATCCAGAGCGACTTACAGTAAGTACAGGGACATTCCCCGATGCAAGTAGGGTGAAGTGCCTTGCCCGGTACGGCCAGGGAATCAAACCGGCAACCTTCAGATTACTAGCCCGAGTCCCTAACCACTCAGCCATCTGACTCTCTAGGCTACTGTTAAAAAATAAATTAAAAAAAAACATAACACGAAGGACTTGGAAGCTTGCCATTTGTGTCAACGAAGGTGGGCCTACTTTGTTAAACACAAACACAAATATGTGTCATTTCGTAGATTGTTCTAGGTCACTCGTCATCTCTGGTGCTTTTTGAGATCAGGGTGCAACAGACACCCCAGACACTATACGTATTAGAGACCTAGATCAGGTCTGTTTGAGCCTGTTGGGGGTTGTGTAGCGTGCTTGTTATGCACACTAACTAGAAAGCTGCATGTAGCATGGCTGTTCTGTCTGGTAAAGTCACAACATCATGGTGATTCCACTGGCCCAGCATGGACACAGCCTTCAGCTGTTTATCCTCTGAGAGGGAGAGGGGGAGAGGAGAGAGAGAGAGAGAGAGAG